>NC_047566.1:36430778-37039750 GCF_902806645.1 Magallana gigas | reverse complement strand
CTTCTCTTATCATGAAACTAACTTAAACAGGAAAACAAGTCACCCTTGTAAAAGTCATGGGTGCCCTCTAATGCTTATCATGAATACCTCTTGAGGTCCTCTACTTAATCCAAGTGTTTGCAAGTTCCTGTGGCCAATCTCAAGTGAGATATAAATCCCTGAAATGAGCCAGAACCCCTGGGAGCCACTTGGTGGTACCCCTACAGCCCAAATTTGAGACCGGGAAATAATAGCCCTATATGCCCCCTACACTACCCTGTTATTCGTTTGATGCACACTTCAAAGATAAGGAAGATAATGGGCCACTTTTAACCCCTATATCATTGTGAAATGCTAAAATATGACAAAGTTCGGGTGAGCTAACCCGACCCTTTTCATTGTCAATGTTGTATTCGAAGGTTTACGTCAAAACATGGCCGATAAAAAATAATCCCAATTTCACCTGATGAGTTTCGCTGTTTTTGACTGGGACTAATAATGATTTACTTATGAGAATAAAACCACAATGCTGGGTGTTCTACTGTCTCATATTCGTAATAACACGATGTCTTTTTAATTTTTGATTGATGTTGTTTCCGGGGGAGTAAAAAGGCCCGAGGATAGATTTTTAAACACGGACATGTTCAACGTCGATGTAAACAAATTATCTTGCCACACTGAGTTGGCTTTGAGTTTTTATTGTATTTGTATCGTTTTATGCCTTTTAATTTACTTTAATTTATCATTTCTTTTATATCACAATACGCTTGCATATCACTCAATACATTTTTCTATTTGTATCAATAAGTCTACACTTAGGATAACATTTTTTTCATATCTTATGACCCGTATAGACGTATTTCATTTCTATCCAACATAGAAGCATTTATAACTCTTATCCAGGCGAGCTTTACTGCTTTGGAAGTCGTCAATGCTCGTACAAATTATTGAGCATTAATCATTTTGATATTAATTAAAATATGTCGATAATTAGGTGAAATATAATTTTTCTGTTCGAGTACTCTCAGTCCTTTGATGAATTTCCTTATTGGCTGCTAGCTTCTACGGGCTTAGTGGCTGCTGTTAGTGGCTGCTAGATTCAGCCTGGTGGAACAAACTTATAATTTTTCTAACAAATGTTAACAAATTAGATGTCAAGTGATAAAGTGCCGATTTCAATTGTGTGGTAAAAAGCACAAAAGACTCCGGGTGATATAAGGATTGGGTATGTATATTAACTGTGCGTGCGTCATCTTTACGCCATGTTTTCAACGTTACCGTGCGCCGTGGTGACGAAACATGTTGTTTTAAAAATCGGCTATCAAAAATACCTTTTCATCAATGGAATGAAACTTCGTATATCAATAAAAGAAGTTTTGGTGCATAAATTTATCTGTTAATTATGACTATTATGAAAAATATATGTTAGATAGCCACATTGTCTTCGTATTTTTTTATTGACCCTCGTATAATATGGTGTCAAGAATGGATATCTGCTATAATTGGGTGAAGCGGAGGTCAAGGTTAAATTTAGCGCGATTAATTGAATGTCTATATAGTAATATATAATTAGTTCAAACATGGTTATAACCTAGCCTCGCCAGCCACTCCCTGTACCAGCTATTGTTTTTCTATGCTGATATTTAGAAACATCACGAATGTGACGTTACCGTTGAATTCGCTGACAGCGCATGCTTTTTTTGTTGAAGGTTCAATGTTTATTATGTAAAAACGAAAATAGAATGTTAAGTGCATGTGGATGATGAATACAATGTAAATCAGACCATTCGAGAAACGCTGGTGTTGTTTCAAATTTTAATTTTCTCGAAATAGTAATTGTTTTTTTTTTTCATTTTGCGGGAGCAAAGAAGTTCATGCCCACGCACTCGAACTTCGCCCACTGCAGAAACAAGCAGACGATTGTCTATCTCCAAGTCTTAATTAAAAAGAAAACGAACGGAGCAATGGTGCTGTTAAACAGATAGAAATCTGTCGCATGAACACTAATCGACCGAAACGATGAAATGATCGGCTTATTTTTTGCTGAACCGAAAAATAATTTTCCACAAAGAATCAATTTCCTTGATGTACTTCGTCGACAGATTTTATCGTCTTAGAAGCAATATATAATTTGTTTGCCTCGCAATCGTCCGAAATCTTATCTCTTGTTTTTCACGTAATTTTATATCATATTATAAAGTGCATTAGAAGAGATAGTATGTATCTTCTATAGCGAAGAATAGCGTATCATTTTTAGAAAAAAAGTTGAAATTTTCAAGATAATAATAAATCTAATATGTAGGTGCATGAATCATATAATTTTTTATGGCACATAATAAAATTGCTTGCGCCGTGGTCTAAGCTCGCACCATTAACTGTCAGACAAAATTTAAACAGGTTGCAATCCACCTACCAATCAATTATTTATATTGTTAATTGCAGTCTTAATCAATAACGATATTTAATCGCTGAAGTAAAAAAATCTGTGATTTGAAATTCAAATAAAAAAACAGCATGCATTGCTTTGCTTATTAAAGATAACTTGAAAATACATGTATATACGTACGTAATATATTGAAAAACACTTTTGGTAATCTAAGTTAAAAATTCATGCCTTGATGAACAGAAGACTAGATTATGTAACTTATATAACCGTTTCTTATTTTAATCACATACACACTCTAAATGAACGCATTCTATATGACCTTGATGGAGCCCCGTTGTTTGGGTACGATGTGACAGACATCATTCGTCACTCGGACAATCCAGAATCTTAATGAGCCAGCCTGATTCATAACCTGTATACCGCAGAAAAAACATATTATGTCGAGTAGAATTTAATTTATGCATATAAAGCACAAACTTGAATGAAAACTTTCAATTACGTTGCATCGTTTTTTAAAAGTAGGGGGGCCAAACTCTTCTCAACCATTTTGACAAGCAAAAAAAAAAAGCAGCTTCTCAAAATCACGTCAATCCTAATCCGGGGGTGGGGGATGGGGGTGAGGGTGGGGGTTGAGATCATACCTATAACTTCATATAACACCAATATCACCGTTCATTTCCTCCTTTTACATGCTCCCACAAAAGGGGGAGGGGCAACTTTCATTTTAATTAACTTTTAACATGTAAATTTAAAAAAGATGTTTTCTGCGAGAAAAGGGGGGAGGGGCATGTGCTTGATTATTGTTTAGTACATATCAAGAAAAAAGTTTGGGGTTCTAGGGTCCTAAACACGCTGAATAGCAGGAAATGCATGTTAAAGTTACCTTGATAAACGGTCTACGTATAATAAATTCATTCTTGGGTTTCGTAAATTTTTGACATCTTTAACCGCCTTGTTTTTGTATTTTATCAAGGAAACATGCCAAAATTGTCGCAAGGCAAGTTCGTTAATGGAAATATTTTTCAAACAGAACTGTATCTATATTCAAAATATTTTCACAAAAAGGAACCCCAAGGTTAATTCAAGACTGTAAATTCTGGTCTGAAATGGAATTAAAGAAGGCGTCGTGATCTTAAAAACAATAACAAGTTTGGATTTCGCCAGGTGCGCGCTTTTATGGTGATGTGTCCATAGTTGGTGTTTCTTGTTACGAGGCATAACAGAGAGCGACATTTGTCGCATGTTTAATGTCATCTTAATACATAAAACAAAACGAAAAACCTTACTATTGTGGCAAAAAAATGTTTTCCTGAAAAATCAATCATTACTAATCGAACTATCGTCGCCGGACTGACGGGAATGCGATCGATCTGTCGGAAATGGAAGTTCTTGGGAAGTCAATTTTTTTAATACGTGGACAGTGGTGCTAATTACCACAGTCATTTCCATTTTCTAAATTAATTATACAATAAGGGATATATACGTCTGGTTTTTTTAAGTTGATTGTTTTTTAAAGTCTTATCTTATAAGCCATTACGTTTGAACGTTAATACAAAATTGTCACTGTTTGATACATATATTGGTAGTATATTACATTATGGTTGTGAATTATGGGGACAGCACCCAGCAAGTGATTTAGAGAGCATGCATTTAGATTTTTGTAAGAAATTATTATGTGTTAAGAAGAGTGTAATTTAATTTTAATTTAATTTAATTTAATCATATCTTATTGAGTAACCAAATGGATTAGGCAACAGGCAAAGCCGATATAAACCCTCTCCAAAATACAAAGTCAAGAAGTGGTGTTATAAAATAATCATAGAATATTGTATATAGTATTATTTACCAGCTTACACAGTAATATATTAGTTCTATTTTTTGTACACAAGACCAAGGATAATTGGATATTAAATAATAAACTTGACTTTTGTCATATAATTATAAATTGCAAGTTAATTTGTTGTTTAACATATACATGAACACATTCATTTCTACATTTATAAACTCATCACCTCATTCATTCATACCGACAGACAGACATAGTATTTTAAAGTAATAGTATAAAGTTAGGAAGAGTGTTACATCAATGATGGTATATTTTGAATTGGGGCGTAAACCATTGCAGTTGGATATTAAATATAGAATGTTAAAATATTGGATAAAATTAAAGAATAGTGATAATTGTATTTTAAGCAATATATACCAAGATATATGGGAAATGAATGTGAAACACAGTTAGCCTCTAGTTGTTGGCTCTCGTACATAAAACAGTTGATTAACAATTTAGGTTTTGGATATATATATGGAACTGTAAAAACAATTTAATGAACATGTATTTTTACTTGAAGAAGAGGTTGACTGATATGTTTATACAAGAAGGTCATGGCTACTTTGAAAATTCCCCAAAATGTATAATGTATAAGCATTTATGTAATAATTTTGAAGTACAAGAATATTTAACAAAACCAATACCAACTGTATATGTACAATTTATAGGTAAATACCGTTTATCATCTCATCAACTTGAGATTGAGCGTGGCAGATTTTATAATATCCATGGAAATGAAAGAGTTTGTAAACTATGTTCTCTATCATAGATTGAAGAAGAGTTTCATTTTATTTTAATCTGTTCATTTTATAAAAAAAATTTAGAAAGTTGTATGTAAAAAAAAAATTTATTATGAAAAGCCTTCGGTCTTTAAACTTATTCAATTACTCTCAACAAAGAATATCAGAGAGCTGTGCAATTTGAGCAAATACCTATATAAATGCTCAAAATTACGATAAAAATATAATTATTGTTTTTGTTTTAAAAATATACTCTTCATTATCCTGTTTACTTTTATCATGTACATTTTCACACTGCTATGTACGCTGCTATGTGCACACACAGTCTAATCCAAGATTGTGATGTTTTTAAAAAATGTCTACATATGTTTGTTCACTATACCTATGTGTATATGTTAAACCTATGAATCGTATGGTTCTTGGTAATATACGATACAATACAATACAATTTACAGGTTTTTAAGTTGTAAGATTTTTTGTAAGTCTTTATATTCTAATAATTGTCAAAAATAAAAAAAAAATAAAAAAAACTTTACGGACTGCACGGACTGACGTCAGATAATACAGATAATTTGGCTGTTCTCTCTTTATAATTAAACGTACTGATCTGCAGTCCGCTAATTAAGGTACTTTTATACATGTATATGGACAATTGAGGAGAGGTAATATATTTGTTTTTCTAATACTCACTGCTTTCATACCCACATGAATCACCAAAGAAAACATTTATTGTTTGATTAAACCACCTTAGTTTATTCAGTTTTTCTCTTGGGCGATCGAGGGGAAATCACAAAATCCATCATTCATAGCCATGAAAGAAATACATATGTATACTGTAAAGTATCGTTGTCCCAGGGGATCTGATAAAGGCATCTGAAGAGTCAGATCCGGGAGAATGTACATGTACTTCGATTCTGGTACCAATTTATCTACTCTGGATTTTGACAAATCTAAAAAATGACAGAGGTATTCTATTTTTGGAAGAACTTGGTCCTATGACATCACAAAAAGGTACTGCTTTTATAGATTGAAAAACGGTTATGCACATACCGGAACTTGTGAGTAGCATTCACTTAGGATTAATCGTCAATCGGAATGGATCCTCTAGTACATGTAACTACATCCACTCTTACCTATACACTTGTGGTTTGTTGTAAATTTTGAATTTACCGTGTTGGTGTAAATAAATATATGTACAACACGACACTTGGTTGCAAAGATCCTAACCTGCAAGGTTCAAGCGGGGTACATACATTTATGTTGAGGAGTTTTATTTAAAAAATAAATGTCATTACTGTGCGGAGGATCGTGAGTCTTTGTTCTTAAAGTCAATTATATACCAAAGATATAATCCTTTTTTCAACAAATAAAACGTGATAAGATATATTGTAAAAATCGTTAGACTTGTCCGACTTAATTGGGAGTGCATGTGACTTTGTTAAACCTTTATATATAGACTTATAAACTAGATACAAGGAATATTTTGCATACACATTCCTGAATGATAGTACCGTGTGATATTATGTTGGTACATATACTAAAATTTTGTTTAATTATGCACCGTACCAATATGTCTGTATTCTTAAAATTGTGTAGTGTGAACCGTTTTGAATTTCTTAAAACAGAAGTGTACTGGAATTTCGTTGTTCCTTAACTTTTTATTAACTGATATTATTCAGGAGAGTGTAAGGTAAATCATTGTCAGTCCAACCTCTGGTAGGATTTGATTCTTAACTTGAAATTACCGACATCCTTCAGGAGAGTGTAGAGTACTTGAAATTACTGACATCCTTAAGGAGAGTGTAGAATACTTGAAATTACTGACATTCTTCAGGAGAGTGTAGAATACTTGAAATTACTGACATCCTTCAGGAGAGTGTAGAATACTTGAAATTACTGACATCCTTAAAAAGAGTGTAGAGTACATGATTGTACTGACATTCTTCAGGAGAGTGTAGAGTACTTGACTCTACTGACATCCTTTAGGAAAATGTAGAGTACTTGAAATTACTGACATCCTTCAGGAGAGTGTAGAGTACTTGAAATTACTGACACCCTCAAAACTTCACTGTCGGTCCTACATATGGTGGAATTCGATCCTTTATCAAAGGATATTGATAAGATATTGAAAGAAGCATAAGTCTAGATCTGTTTGGTCCAATGTTAAAAGGACTGTTATTCCAAAAAGACACCTTATTGTGTTAGTCCTAAATCTGATAGGACTTATCTTTTATTTATGCAAAAACATGTACATGTAGTTTACAACAGTGTAAAACACTTGTCAAAGAACTACATTGGGTCTGAGAGAATTTGATTCCACATTGAATGTGCTTAAAAAGTTGTGTAAGTGTTGTGTCAATAAAGTGCTGGCATGTTTCAAAGATAGTATAGAACAGTCTAAAATCTGGTCTGGCATGATTCCGAGAGGTTAGGACTTCTTTCAATCCTACTTTTGTTTAGGATTTGATCTAGGCTACTTCAATCTCATACTAAAGATAAATTTATCCCATAATATACATCTACAAGTCCAATCTTCACAAAGTCAAGTCAAAGAAGGACACCACAGCATAGATGGAATTGTCAGATACAAATCAAAAAAAAAAAAAACAATATATGTATTCAAATATATTTTAATTTTTATAGCTTCACAATAGTTTTTCTAACATATTTTTTTTCATTTCATCATAAATTCAAGAAAAAAAACCCTCATACACATGACAACAACTTAGACATTACACACAGCCATTAATTGTGGAACAATGTGGTAATAACAACAAAATACAGTGACTTCTAACACACTGAGGTATCTACATCTTCACACACCCTCATCATTTATAAAGCTTCAGGAGCTGCCATTGATATCCTGCCATCCATCTTATTCTTCTCTCTCTCCAACCTACTCATTCATGATAACATCAAATTTTGCCATGTCAGCATGTACCCCATCATTCATACATTACATCAGCAGGCTTGTCAGTCAATAAATATATACCCCAACAACCGGTATACCCCAAGATACCCATAAATTGTCTGTATTCTAAGTACTAAGTTTATTCATGGAGCAAAAATTTTCTAACATTTTTCTGTAGTGAATTTCAGAGAGAGAGAGAGAGAAAAAAAAATACAATAACAAATACAATTCCTGTGTGTCAGAAAGGTAATTATGCTTATCAATAATGAGAAACTAACAACATTTACATATTAATTATTTAGTATTCCAGAACACAGGTGTGTCACACAAATTAAAGACAAGTGACTATCACCAGAACGCCGTTCACATTTTGAATTCCTCCAATGAAGGGAGCACTTCATCATTATCTCAAAGTATTAGGTCATACCTGCCAATAGATTTCTTAATCTTGCCAAAATGATTTCATCACACTTTTATATATAATTATGCCTTACTCATTGCCGAATTGATCATTTAGCCACGGCTCGTTGGCTTCATTATGTAAACACACGCCTCCACCCTTTTTTCTGATGACAAGCTTGGAGACCTCATGTGTGACCTAAACAGGAAGCACACTTGTCTGTTGTATCGCAAACTGACATAACATTTATCACGCTCGTGTCACTCTTTTAACCTTAACATCATTATCACACACACAGACACACACACATACACATAAACACACAGATGTGGAATGTAATTTTTTGCATTCATCATGGTCATACATCAATCACATGAGAGTAAAGATTTTCATTCAAACAATGATTTACAATAATGAAGAAAAATACAACTATACAATGTAACCATAGACTATAGAGAGTTGCTGCTCTCTCTTTACCCAGCATCCTCCACAAATATACAATAATTATTAAGACATTCAGTGATGATATCAACAGGATATTTGCAAAAAAAAACTCAGGCACCCGACACATTGACAAGCAGACGACTCACATCTGTCATGTATGAATGAATGGTGAGCAACTTTTAGGCCATTGATAACAAAAAAACAAGCACCAGACACTCAGTCTACACAAAAAAAAATAAACAACGAAAACATCAGAGTCTTCAGTAAGCATAAAAGGAAATAAAAAATAAAGCACCAAATAAACTTGTGGAATATCCCAATCTGTCAGTCCGGGAGAGATCAAAATTGTCCAGAGCTCTAACATGCGTAGATGTGTCCTTGTGTCTACCGACTGCCAAACGGGGTAAAAAAAAATATAGAAAGAAAAAAGGCAGTTCAAAACTGTCATGTGCAAGAACAACGGTAAAAACTCTGCAGGAGAGGGTGCACATAGTGTCTTATTTCACACAGTGTCACTTCAATACTGAACAGAGGGTGGATGGAGTCTCCGTTTCATAGAGAACCAAATTACGTGAGCAGTTCTCCTTTTTTCACAAAACTTTAACAATTGTCACACAAACAAGTGCTTTTTTTTGTCATTAATAATTTTCTAACTGAAGACTTCCACCAGTGTTCCCATGTTCTTGAGGGTTTGAGGATTTCTTTCCCCTTGGCAGTGGTGATAATTAATTAAAAGTAAGTTGTGGGATTTCGCTTCCATCCCAAGCTGCTGCGCCTTGTGTCTCGTTCCCTCTCCCTCGACCATTATGTTGATACGAGTGAGGAGTTTGGCCTCTGCTGCTGTGGTGATGAGGGAGGGGATGCTCCTCCGTTTGTTTCCTTCTCCTTTTTGATTCGTAACCACGTACTGGTTCCCAGAGCTTTGGCAAAATGATCATCCACCGTCTGGACGTCAGGGTCATTTTTGGCCTTCAGGGCCGACCACATGTTAGAGCCCAGGGATTTGGCAAAATGGTCATCTACTGTTCCTGTTGAAAAAAATTTTTCATCTGTTAGTCATTTCCTAAACATACTGAGGAACCCCCTGCACACATATTTCATATAAATTAGTAAAAGACAAGGAGGGATTCCCATTACATAATTTCAATGATCTAATAAAAATGAAAGAGGATGTAAAAAGGTAAATCAAATGTCTAAATATCTTTTATAAACATTTATTACATCAAGTGATATTGTTTCTATCAGAGCAAAGAAAATGGCTGACCTGTGATAGAAACATTGGCAGGGTTGATTTTATCGTCATCCTTGGGTGAGGAAGAGCTGCCTCGTGTTGTCTGGGCTGTTTCCTCTGGGGGAGTGGGCACCTTGGGGGGTGGTGGGGGAGGGGGAGGATTCACTTGCTTGGGGGAGTTGGACGTCATGTAATCTCTTCCCAGCGACCTCCTGAAATGCTCCTCTATATCAGGTTCACATCCTGCTAGAAAAAAAGGAAAATGTTGAGAGTTCACATATACCAGCATTGTTTAAACTTATGCTAATAGACATTGAAATGATTGAATGAAATTCGATAAAATTTAACCCCCGTGCTATTATTTCCTTCTTTTGTTTATAGCTGATGTATGTTTAGAAAGTGGAATGCTCAGACATGAAAATATTCTTTTCTATTCAGAAAGTGTGCACTGATGACTATTTGATGTACCCATTAAACAGATTTTGAATGTTGTAATCGATTCCCCAAACTCGGCCATTAAACTGTTTGAAAACCTCCTAAACTTTAAAGGATGAAAAATTGATGGGCAAAAAAACTTCAAAATTTTATCTCTCAAATGCCAAACTAAATTGAGGCATGTCCATTTCTCCCATCTCAAAGAAAATACTTCCGATAACAGACTCATGTACATTAGTCAAAACATTCACCGGTAATAATTTCAAAATATTGAATTCTTTGAATTTTATTGATGCATCTCGAATGTTTTTCGACCTGCAGAAATGCATTGATAAGACCCTGCTAATCAAAGTCGTATCCACAGGTGTCTAAAAAGTTGGGCCTCTGCTAACCATTGCCAGCAAGTTTGTTTAATCGGGGGGATTCCTATAGCATAATATATACTGAACCAGACAAAAACTTTTTTTTCTCTGCATTTTAAAGCAAATAAACTTAAAAGTTGAAGAGATTTGAAGACTGTCGGAAATGTGATAAAAAAATGATAAAATATCTTGACAGTTAAAGAAAAATAAGCATGAAATATTTCATTCATAAAACTTCCAGCATAAAAACTCAACAGTTCATTGGTTACCCAGATTCAATATTTTTCCATAAATCAAATCGGCAAACAGAAACTGGAAGGCAAAATCTTTATGCATTTCATGAATATCTTTAAAGACCAATTGTAATAATTGTTCTCTCTACGGAAACATCTAATTGCACGTTTTCTTCTTTCTTTTTTTCTTTTAATAGCATGTTATGAATGAATTTGACTCATGCAGTTTACCTGTGTTACAAATTAACGAATTTGAACTAATCACTCAAACGTTTTGTTTCATGACTCATCCCTTCTTTACAAGGGTGACATGTCTTTTTGCTGATTTGAAGTGAGACCTCTTTGATCTTTTCCTTAACCACATAAATAGAAAGGAGAAAAAACACTTCACCATTTTTCTTCATTTACATGTATGATGCCAAGCATTAAATTCAAAATTGACAAATGTGTGTGTTGAAATGAAAACACTATAGTTCCCTCCCCCTAATTTATGGACCTCTTTAATGGTTTGAACAGATTGCAATTAATCACTGCTCATTAAAAGACACTATATTACCAGTCACTTAAGAACAAAATGTGCTGAAGAAATAATTGAAAAATTAAATTTCAAAAAAATTTCAAAACTTCATATTAGGTAGGCCAGGCAGAAATGTATACATGTGTTTCAAAGTGATTAAATCTGTGTGTTAATTAGACCTATAGACTTTGATGACTCATACCAAAACACAACAGTACAAAATCAGACCTGCCAAAAACCTAGTCGACAGTTTTACATATCTGTGAACAGATTGAGAAATTGCATTCAGTAAAACCAACAATACTGAGGTCATGTGATCTAGCCCATCCAATCAGTCACTTGACCACAAACATAGAGAGACCAATTTTGTAGGCAACAGATTTGTCAACACATAATTGAATATTATTGTTTTTTGTTATGGGACTGACGTCATGTCATCTTTTTTTTGAATGAATTGCTCTAAAATTCATCCAACCAAGGACATTTTTTTCCCTATTTCATTCACTCAAGAAATAAATATGCGAAGAAAACACAATCCCAAACATTCATTCAATTATCATGCAAAATAAGCGCAGTGAATAAAATGTCACTTATATATGCATATATTCACTGATTTTTTGCTGTTTTCGTTTCAACGCAAACACCTGACGATTGACGAAGCATCATGGGAAGATGACCTCATAAGTACTTGGTTGCAGACTGAGGAAAGTACAGCAGTGCACAAGATAACATCATGTGTCGTGTTTGTTCCTTTTCAGGGGATCCTGATCCGATTTCACCTTCACTTTTAAGTATGTACTGACGACTGAAAACTGACACTGATTGAAACACACGACAATGGGAAATCATGATCCCCCCTCAGAGCCTTACCCCATCAGCAAATTGTATACCCACTGTACCAACATTAGGGCTGTCATACAGAAAGGAGGACCCAGGGCAATTTACTGACTCCAGTGTTCTCTGATAGTTCGACGATAAGAGAGTCAACGCGTTCATAGTATTCAAGTATGGAACAATCACACGTCCCTTTTCCCCCTTTTTTGTTTGGCTTGATGTACATCCACCCTTATACCCTTAGGTTAGGTAAAAACTGAAATCTTGTTTACGGCAGACATTTTCTAGTAGAGATCCTACCTAGAGTTTCCTATCCGTAATTGTGATGGATAGGATAAAAAAAATAAATTGCCTATTTCAATTTAATGATGATTGACTATCTTTAGACATGACACCTTTGATGGAAATGCTGTAAAATTAAAAATCGTTTTTCAAAATTTCATACCAACTTTCATATCTCATAAAAACATATTAAGTACACTGAAAGTATGTGAGAGAAGGCGCTTCAAGTCTTCGCCCTGCAATTATTTATTTACATGCCCATAGAAAAAGACGGAGTTCTTGACACACTAACACAGATTGCTTGTTATTATCACTGCATCTGAAGGGGTAGAATTTAATTATATCGCCTCTCTTTTGATCACTGACTGTGACAAAATAAAACCTAAGAACCTATCTTGTGTGACCGCCTATGCCCGACTGTGATGTGAGGGTACTTATTACTGTTTCAGACGGATACACGACTTTGGGTGACCTCAAATGACCTAAGGCCATTACTGATAATAGTATCTCAATCTTGTATCTATCATTCTTATCTTCACCTTACAAATTTTTAAGTTCTAAGGCGTTCAGGTTTAAAATTCTGCTTTGTTTAAAAAAGTTTTTATCTAAAAAAAAATAAAAAGATAATCTTTGTAAAAAACAAGCAAAAACCTAAAAATCCAAAACTCAGGTAAACACCAACATTCATATTAAGAAAGATTTAGCGATTTCCATGCTTATTTAAAAGTCAATATAAAGAAAAGTATCGCATTTCAAATTGCGGAAATTAATTGTGAGACTCAACGAGTGCATGGCACCACCCTTTAATGGCAAACCGTAGTAACTGCAAATGTCTTGAATTTTCAATTGACATTTATTGATAAAACTTGCAGTATATATATATGTAAGGTAAGATTTTAAATGCTGATCATGTTTTCTGCAATTAATTTTAGGTGTCTTTGCTGACTAAAAAGCCATGTTCAAGTTTCCAGACACCCCTATCCAAGATGTTTCAGATTTCCTACAAAAAAGCAGTAATTTTGGCTCTTGGTATGAAAATACAGCAAGCATGTAGCAATAGAGAGGAAACCTTATACATGTGTGAAGCCATTTGGTTATCATTTCTCCCAGGCTTTTTGTCCATTATGGAAACTGATTTTTCTATTACCCTGCCAACCTCCTATACAAGGAGCATAAAAGAACTTGATATGTAAATCTGCCATTGTTATAGTGGAGGTTTACTGCATGAAGTGCCCCTTCCATTTTCTTTGCCCCCCTTTTTCTCCTTCAATCACCTGTGCGTTTGACGTAATCTGAGTAGTTTAACAAAATGTTTTTCTTGCATGTCACGGAAATGAAGTGGATGACAATGTTGCTACATCTAATACAGCAGATTTATGGCTGACTTAAAAGTGCGCAAAAGGAAAAAAAAATCTTTTACATATGGGTCATATGCCCGACCTGGCCACAAAAAACCAATTCATTGAATAAAAATTTTTCATAGTAAAGTGAAACACGAACCATGAATCACTCAAGCTTGGACCCAAAGTACACCTTGACAGGCATGCCTAGAGAGCAGTCTCCAAATCAACGGAGAGTGTATTATCAACCAAAACATGGCATCCAAACCACGATACAAAACTTTAAACATAATATTTTACCCCAAAACACAACAATACAGACAAATTAATGCACTTTTTGTGCTCGGTTTTTTAAAAACTGAAACACATCATTTAAACAGAGGTTAACAAATTGAACGCATAAACGTGTATAAATACACTGTACCCATAGCAGCAGAAGAGCTCCTAAAATAGGATTCTATTAAAGTTTCCTCGATATAGTAAGTTTACCTCTTTTTACTTTTATAAAAGCCCCTTTCTCTCACCTGATATAATCTGCCGACTTTTAGGGCTGGCCACAGCATGAGGAGTATGAGGAGGGGACACGTTGCTATAGTGACTGGTCCTCTCGGTTGCCATGGGAGCGCATGTGATGACTGAGGGCCGGGAGATTTGAGTGGAGAAGGCCGAGGATGATGAGGGTAGAGAGGAGCTAGACAGCGAGAGATTCAGTGGAGCATCATGGGATTCCAGCGAGGAATACTTGGGGGGCGATCCCCTGGGATCCCGGATTGGCCCTGCTGGGGGAAGGAGAGGAGTGTAGTGTCTCCTGAGGGGGTAAGACTCCAAGGCTGAAATATGATGGTCCCCATTTCTGTAGATTTCTCCATCTACACTAGGCTGCCTGAAAATCAAAGAAAAATTACACATCAAATTAATTACATACACAATCAGCTGAATCAATCAAAATTTATGTACTTTGGGTTAAAGAAAATAGAAATTATCATTTTAACACATGCATGCAGTCCCATAAACAACACCAAACATTTTTGCCAAGAAATGACTCATTGATTGAAATTTAGCTATCTTATCTGCAAAAGAAACAGGAAAATACTTTTGAGAATGGAATCGTGAACTTTACATTGCCAAAACCACAACACAAAATGATTTTTTTTAAACAATAGGTAGGTAAAAAAGAAAGGAATGAAGGATCATTTTATAAAAAAACCCAGCATTAAATCAGAAAGGAAACATTAAACAGGTGTTTGCCACTGTCTGGTTTTGGTCTGGATGATGCAATCCCTCACATTGTTCTAAATAAAATGAATGATTTTTTTTACAAGGTTATCAATGAATTTTAACAACAAGAGGTCAAGATGCCAGTATGCAAAGAGGTTCTTACTCTCCAGTTCCCCAAAAAATTCTGCATTTCAAATCTTTTTTATGCACTTTAGTGAGAATGAAAAATTATTACGGACTTGGGCACCATAACTTAATTGGTGTCATATGGGTATTTTTGGATTTTATCAACATTTTTAAATAACTTTTTAATTAATATGTAATAGGGTTGGCAGTTTCTAAAGACCAACTACCCCAATTCAGGCACTGTGAAGTTGTATGCAGGGAAATCGGAGAGTGCACTAATTCCCTGCCAGGCTGTCCCCACTGAGAGCGGGGCCTTTGTACAGCGACGACCCCAGCCCCTCATCTAAGGACACAGTATCAAAGGGAAAGGTGAAGGCAACCTTGATTAACAGAGTAGATAATCAATTCATACCTACAGATAACCAATCTACTGGCAGGATGAGAGGAAAATAAAGTGACTCATCTACACGGCTAATCCCCACCCATTCAGCCCAGTTAGCCAAGTTCTTGTCAATGGAAAAATAAGTACCCAGAAATGCAAATCTCCAATCCAAATACAAATAGTGAAAAAGCCCCTTGTGCTCAATAGACAATCTTCTCACAGCAGTATAAGACTTAATGTGGGGTTCCAATGCAAGTGTATTCAGCTCAATGATTTAAAGTTCATTTAACGTATATCTGAGACAAAATTAATCTTTCTCCCATAATACACCAAGTAAACACGATGATGTTTGATTCCTCTTCGTCACAGGACACCTGTTTTCTTCTGACTCACTCTAAAAAAAAAAAGCATTTGTTGGGATGCACACTGCACATTTGTGCTGCATAGCAATTGTGCAGATATCAGGCTCAACAACCTGTGTTCAAAGAGAGCTAGATGTCTGCCCCAGCAGGTTAATGTGTTCTGCACAAAATGCCAGTAACATGGGAAAACTCTGTCTTTCCTCCAATTCTCAGACATTTCACAATCCTTCATTTACTCCTCTCTGTGTTAAGTGCTATCATTCATGCCAAAAGCAAACAACCAATTGTGCCGCTTATTACATGAAAATGATGCCTCAGTGCTGACAACATGCTTTTACATGCATCAAATTGCTTTCTAAACGGCAAACTTTCCCAGACTGTTCAAAGATATATACTCTTTTTTACCTACTATTTTAAACAAATTGCGTGTAGAGTGTTACAACATGGTGTCTAGCTACTGCATGATAACAAACAATTACTACTTGGCAAAGATACACTTGGCATAGAACTCTGACCCTGATTTAAACAAGCCTTCATTAAGATCTGTAAATGAGCTTACAAACCAACTTTTTTTTCTTTAAATAAAAAAAAATCCTCAAAAACTGGTCTACAATATGAAGAAATGTCTACTTAGCAGGTATGAGTCACTAAACCTTGGCCATTCATGTTTTCAGAACGTTCTAACCGAGACTTTTCTTCTGCAGGTGACTGTGTATATAAGTCAGTGTATTATAGTATTGAATCACCCCCTTCTTATCTAAATCTTTTTTCATGACTTTTAATAAAATTAGCAGGTGACCCTAATTAATGCATCATCATAGAATTAAATGATACATAAAATAGTCTGCATTTTGAAATTTCAAAAAACACACACATAAATAAATATTAATCTGGATCATTTGAGGAAAATTATTGCAAGAAGATAAAATGTTCTTTGAAATTGAGTTATTTGTAAGCTGGCGACTGCGGAAGCATTTGAATGAAAGGGCATGCCAATATTTATTCAGAAAATCAGAGGTACATTCTACACAGATGGTACAATATGTAACAGGGTCCTCATTTTCCCCAATTTATTGCTAATCCTTGTGAGCTTCGTGATACGCTATGGTACCAATGAGATAACTGATGTCGAGGTATGTTTACACTCAAAATACAGCTTTGTTTGGTCCAAAACGTACATTTTTTTAGTTCGTAGATTGCACAGGTGGGTGGTAACTTAAAAGTTCAAATTTTTTTTTATCAAAAATTAGATGAAATTTTTTTTATACCTATTAAGATGGTTCATACTGAGTAACCTGAAAGAAAAGAAGACAGGGGAAATGATGTCGGTCGTTTCGATCAAACCTTTGCATGCTTTTAAAACCCACCTTAATTTCTTCTATGAGACTTGCATCACGTTTACTACAAAGATCTTTTTTTTCTTCTTTTAAATGTCAGAGAGCAATCTGATGAATTATTGGCTGAATGTATTACATCAGAAGCTCATGCAAATATTCTTGCAACATTTAATAAACATCTACAGCTTCTCCCTCTTGTCTGTGTACAAACACAACCTTGCCAATCTGGTGTTGATTCTTTGCGAGGATGAGTCACAGACACTTCTTACATGGTGCTCCATTGTGCAAGACCCCAGGCCTTGCGCTCTGGGAACATTTTACCAGGGGGGTTCTATGACTCAAGCCCTATTTGTGGTCAGCTCTTGTCATTTAATCCCCTGAGCCTTGTAGAATGCTTGTGGTCTAGCTGTGGTTGCATGGTCACATAATGGCACAGACTACTTGTTCTCAAGAACATATGATACAGAATCACATGAGTCTGTGACAGTGTGCACAGATATGATGCAAATGATGAGGAGGAGGGAGAAATAGTGCAGGCACACAGAAACATTTATCATTCAATTTTCACACATCTGGCAATTAATTAAGATTGGAATCTATGAAGCTGTCTTAGAAAAACCACCAACTCTTGTAATATTTCATAATTTAATCATAAAAAATACAGGAAGGTCTAGAATTTCAATTATGTTAATAGGATATATGGAAAATGCCTTCACTCATATTTTTTTAACGTTTTTTTGGATTTGCAAAACAATTTTTGACCCACAATGCTACCAAAGCGTAACCTCTTTCTCCACTGATCTGCAACAGGGAGACCTCTTTTGACCCCATTCACAAAATTTATTCCAAAACAGAGCAGCCAAAAATACGTTGCCCGTGATTTAATGCCTACTTACATTTCTTTCTTCCGTTGGGATGGGCCCACGATGTAAAATTGTTATAATGTATTCTGCTATATTAGAATGCTTTATGAGATTCACAGCATTTCATTGCTGACAGCTATTACCATTTTTAAACCAAAGAAGGCCTACGATAACATGGGAATATGACCTGTCACATCAGCCCGGCAAGTTTCGAGATGAAGGAACATCTGTGGGGGACTTGTTAGGAATTTCACATGCAATCTCAAAGAGAGGCCTTCACAGGTATTCAATTCATGCCACACAAAGTATTTCCTTGTGGAATTTTTAATGGGATTTGCTGCCAAGTGAGCAATTTATGATTATAAAGCACATAATAAGAGAGGTTGGCTGCAGTTGCTTGGTTGTTGCGGTTGTTTAGGATCCAGTTGATGGACCAGGACTTACTCTATATAAGATATTGGACACCCTAGTTGTAAATGCAAACATGCAATTTGTGACTTTCATATTCTCTAGACCAAAGAGAGCAAATCTAAACAATGTTACAAATTGCTGTTTGGTATTTATTTTTGCTCTTAATATGAATTCAAATAATCATACAAGGCAACTGACCATTTTTTTCATAGGTGAATTATATTTGTTTTCACATCCGACTTAAAAAGTCTTAATAGTATGCAGAATGTTATTTGCCATATTCAGCTATGTGATCATTTTTTTTTATGGAAACTATGATATATTCCCAAATTTTTAGGATATACAGGAAATATAGTATACTTCCACCATACAAAGTTTTGCACATACAAAACTTTTAGAGTCTTCACAAGACTCAGGGTAAGATTTATTAAATTAAATTTTTTTTAATTTTGAGACGTACCCTGGTTGTGAGACTGCTACACATCTGTTTTTGAGCTTCAGGAGATGATCCCTGTCGTAGTGAAGAGTCTGGGACAGTTCCTGTCTCTCTTTGATACGATCCTGTTTAAGCAGCTTGGTAGGGAGCTCTTTGCTGGGAGACTGCCGGGAGTCAATGGATTTGTAGTAAGATTCACCAGACACTGTCAAAAAGAAAGCAAAGAAGGTTGTAAATAACTATTAAAATCAGAATCTATTAGTTGAAAAAAAAATCAAAGCACTAAGATCTCAGTAACAACATTAGACAAGTCTCCTAATCCCTGATAACTGAGAAGAGTTGGATCTCTTTCGATGTTCATAAAGTGCAACTGTCATGTTTTCTTCCTGTTGGCATGTGAACAAAACAGATAGATGCACAATGTGAAAACAAAGGGGCTTAATCTTTCCTGTACAGTGGGTGCATGTGTCTGAAACGCTGCATATCTTGTGTCATTTTTTTGGATGCTACGGTCATTTCATTCTGCAGCAGATAACCAGATCTGGCACCAGATTACGTCTAGACTGCAGAAAATTCAATGTGTTTGCAGAATGTCTTAGATGTAAATTTTTTTTATTTCATTTAAATGCAGTCTTCAAATATACACTCTGGAAACTCAGTTTTTTTCTTCCCTCCAGCTTATGCCTTAAGTCAATGCCCTCTCTCTGCCTACATATATTCAAATGAAGTAATGTTTGGAAAAACAATACATAATTGTCAGACCTGGTCATGTGTACTTGTGAAACAATATTTCAACCCACTTACAGAAAATAAGCAAATGCCACTGTAACAACAGCACACCTCCTTGAATTAATGCAGTTATTAATTAGTGAATGCACAAAGGACCACCTATATTTCCCATTAATACATCAGTTGGTGCATTCACAGAAACCATATCTCCATTAGGCATTACAAGTACATAACCTGTACTCCAGCTTTCAAAGGAATATATTTTGACAGGTTGTAGTCATTTTACAGTCTGACAGCTAGAGAGAAGGGAAACTCATTGGAGACAAATTCGCAACAAATTGTTAGAGGATGCAATTTCTGTGTTATGATATAACATCAAAGACCACCCAATGGGAATAAAAGTCCTCATTTCTACAGAGGTCCCCTCAAGGGTGGTCTGAAATCTGTCCGAGGTCTCCACTTGTGTCAGTGTGTAAGGTGTACACCTTAGCAACTTCCACATCCCATTTCATTACTATCTCAAGGGAAAATGGAAACATGATTCTGAAAATCACCACTTTTTATTAAGACAATCTTAATCTCCTCTATGGTTAGTGTGGTAATTTTACCCCCAAATTTGTATGATTTAACTTCTTCTTGATAGCGACACCGGTTCCTTTATTTTCTCAAATACACGACAACAATTACAGGGATTTGGTCTTGACAGACAACCTTAAGCATATAGGATATTCTAGTCACATTAATAGGGGAAAATAATTTAGGGGAAAAAAGGCATGCCAAACATATTAATTTTCAAGACATAGTAACTATGAGAAGAAAATAAATAAATAAAAACCCTCTAGTGCTTAAACATCTGAATCTCCTTACAACTGTTCCATTCAGATTGCAATGGCTAGAAGACTGCCAAAACCAAACAACTTTTTATGAAGTCTGACTCATATTTTTATTGTATTTCACTGACAGAGAAGAACTCTTCTTTAATTTCAATATCTTTCAGGGCACTCTTAGCAAAAGAAAGAAAGAAGAAACTCTGCAAACATAAAGTAAAAGGATCCCCATCAAAATGCTGAAGAGTGGCCTTGCAACACATAAATCTCTTTTATGTTTGCCTCGCCAGTGACATTGAATATTGTGCGTATATATCACAGGGAAATATTGTAGATAAAAAGTTTTTATGAATGGGGTCCCACAGTCTGTGAATGAATATCGGCCAGGTAAATAAAGAAATACCTGTTCCCAGGTAAAGCCAGTAAAAGGCGAGACACCCGATCACTCACAGCCTTAATCAGCGAGATATCCTGGCTAGTGATCCTTCAATTGACGATTCACAAAATCGTGAACCTCTATCATGCAAAGGCTTTTACAGAAGTTGTGATTCCCCTTAGAAGTTTCTGTTCCGTCAGGCAAGCCTTTAGGGGGGTGCTCAAGTCTTTCAAACTTTGGCCACATTTTAATTTCTTTTCTTTCTCTTGATCATGAAAATAACTTAAACAGGAAAACAATTGTCATGTAAATGTGGGAGAATAAAAATGGGATTCTATTGTAAAGATCTAGCCATTTTTTAATCTGAAATGTGCGACAGGTGTCAGAGAAAGCTAAAACCACATCCGCTGGCCCCAAAATTTCGAGATACCTGAGATAATTTATACAATACACAATTGTAGCGTGACCTTAAAACTTACAGATTCACAAGGTTATACCTAAGTTACGACAAAATACAGATGTACACAATTTCTCAATTAAAACTGACATGTCTTTTAATCCAGGAAACACAGCCTGATTAAAGAATGCAAAACTCCCAGCTAATCATAAGGCAGGATTTTCCACAGCAGGTTCCCTTTTTGACAAAGTATCAATTTTGTGAAAATGTTCAGATTTTTTCCCACCAACCGAGGTACTTGAAATACGGAAAGCATCTTCATAATCGGCAAGTTGACAGGAAGTGATTGTCTACCCATTCCGCAAACAACTCATCATCACTAGGAACATTGATCAGGATGCAAACAAAACATGCGTAAAATTGCCAAGAAAATATCTTTTGATACTGTAGAAATAAAATCTGATATAATTATGTAAAAATGAAATCTGAAATACTGGAAATGAACAATTTTTTAATTTTATTCCAAAATTCCTTTATTGATTTGCAGGTACCAAGTCTTTAAAACATAGAAAAATACACCCTATATAAAATTTGATATGAATTGAAAATTGCGTACAAACTGTATCACAAGTTCCCTTCTTGTTGAAAGAGACGGATACCTTTATATTAGACAAACAGTGCATACAGAACCTAAAGGATAGATTAATTTGCCACAATGACTTATATGTGTGAAGTTTGGCCTTTAGCTAGCTTTTGTAATATGTAAATAAGCAATGAATGCCACCTGCATATGAGTACTTAATGCACACAAATTTCCTTTGGGCCTTTTCTACATGACAAACAAACAAAATGCCATTAAATTTTACGCTCAATTAAAAAATATAAAAATTTACAGACTTTACATTCAGTGATTAAAATTGTAGAAAAAAAATAACACCTGTCAAGACTTTGCAATCAATTTTAATTAAGATTTTTTTGATCTTCGTAAATGTGCACGAGTTGATCTCCATTTCACTTCATTAGTGATCTGAGCACTGCACAACTTTAATTTTGATTGACTTAAAATACAACTAATTCTAATTCTCAATGGATACAGTACTGTTTTAATTCAAATTAGGCCTATTTAATTTCTTGTGAATGGGTTATTTTTAGTAACTGACAATTACTCTTTACATATTGTCATATGTCATTTCAAGAGGCAATTGCTCTCTTCTATATCTGTGGTCGAGAAAGAAAACATAAAATGTCAGTTTTCATTCTTTGTGTGAAGTCTGTGTCGGTATAAAAGAAAGTCGTAAAGGCGAAAAAATTGCTTTTATTTACTTCTCACGACAATACACCCAAATAATAAACTGAAGAGGCCTAAAACTCTGATTGGCTTGTCAAAGTTAATAAATTAAAACATGTAATCAAATAAACGCTAAACACCATAATTTATGCATAATATCGCAGGCAGATACAAAAATTCATGAAGAACATCTGCAGAGGTGTGTCTCAATCTTAATTAATGAAATAATAGATTATTTTAAAATCCATTATTTTCTTCCTTTTTATAGGCCTATAGTGAAAGTTGATGGTCAAATCAAAACATGACACTAAAAATACATTTTGAATTCCAATTTGTAAAGAGATACGCAATTTTTTTTTCTCCAAATGCATTAAATGACAAATATTTCATTGATATTTTTAGATCCGACTTCATCAACTAACACCTTTATAATCAAAGGACATTATTTTTGGGAGGCAGACAGAAATTGTAAATACTTTTACAAAAACCAACACTGACTCACTGAAAGACGATCAGAATGAAGTCTTAAGAGTTTGTAGAGAACCCCTCCCTATTCACAATGCACTATACAGGCTTTAACAAGGCAACGCTGAAGAGTTCAACTCACTACACCCTCCATAAATGTCAACCTTACCCCCAATCAAAAATATCACCTGCGAAAATGAAAAGCTACGTCTCACAACAGAATTTACCTGAGTGTTTGGGGTACCAAGGCCTCCAGGGATCTGATGAAGGGGGAGAACTCTTGTACATTTCTAGGAGTTCATTCATAGCTGCTGCGGATCGGTTACATGGACATCCAATGTTATTACACAAGACAGCTGAGGGGTGGGCAGCTAAAGGTCTCCATACGGGAACAGGCAAAATTGGCCCCAGACCCAGTCCATATCCTGGGTGGCCATAGGGATGCAGTCCCAGGAGACTACCCCTGAGGGGGTCCGGAAATCCCATGGGGGGTTCACCAAGCATGGGCATCATAGGGTTAGTCCCAAAGGGGGGAAACCGATCACACATTAAACATCAGTCAATACCACGTCCTAGTGGCGTGAAAAATCCTTTTCAATACAAATTGAGAAGAAACTTTGTAATCTGGGTATTTGCTGTCTTCCTCTTTTTCCTGTACTTGATGCACCAATTATACTCAGTTTCCTCAACAGGTGCGTAGAGCTCTGAAGAAATGGGTACACTCAAAAACACTCTCCAGGGAAAAACAGGTGTGACTGCACTTTTAAAGATTTCTCACAGAAAAAAAAGCATGCCAATGGCTGTTTCAACACAGAAAACAGTTGCACAACTTAACTGCAGACAGCATGCTCGATTTTTGTTTATAAATATCTGTTTTCGTATGGGGGTAAATAAGAGCCCATGTGAAGCAGGGAGCAGACAGTTGTTCAATCGGAGTGGTGAGTAAGCACACAGGATATATATATGTTTGTATGACTGAAGTATCACAATGTCGCTCTAGTACACCTTGCCTTGCTGTCATTGGCTGAGAGCCTGCACTTTAACCTTAACAAAATCTGACAGGTAAATTTGATTGGATTAATGACTTCTGTGTTTTCACAAACTGCTTCGCTTGAGTGCACTGCAAAAGTAATTCATAACTTGAATCTCCTTAGCGTAAAAAAAAAAGAAAGAAAAGATCTTAAAGGGAAGGACCATGAAAGGAACCTTCTTCTACACAAGAACCTGGCCGAGACTTTTTGGATCATCCAACAACCTTTCCAAACACCTGAGTCGCTATTTAGGTCACCCAGACCAAAGTTACATTTGTATAAAGGGCTATACCTGGGAATGATAAGCCCTATACAAACACTTCACACCATCGATAAAAAGCAACTGGAGTGTTGAGTATGATGGGACCATTACTCTCCCAGTATTTGATGAGGGATCGAATTCCCGTACACCTAGAGATAGGTCTCTTGATCCGACTGAATGAAAGAATGGGTCAATCGGAGAACTTATTCAGTGACTATTCCCAGTAAATGGTTTCTGTACACAGATACCATGCATGAGTCTTCAATGTATTACAAAAAAAACCCACACACCTGATTTAGCAAAATAACATGAAGTGATAGGTAATCTTATCTTAGTCTGATAAATCATTGATAATATTTCTTTAATGTATACAAGCACTGATATTTTTACAAGTGTAATGGTTTCTATATTATAAACTGACACTGCATTTTTCTAAAAATAAAGCCTAAAAATCAGCACAGAAAATTCAATGGTTCTACACTGTGTCCAACCTCCATCAGACATTTATACAAGAACATACGGTATATAAACCGAGAGGTCAGTGTCTTCATACAATGAATTGAAAAAAGAAGTTGTAAAAAGAGAAGAAAAGTTTGTAAGAGCTATAGTCCCTCATGAGGCTCACCGACCAAACCAGTGCATTGAACTGCCAGTAAATGCGGCCAGATTTTCCTGTGCTGATCACACTGTGAAGATCGAGTTTTCTGACCAGACTTATCGTCTAAGTCCTACACACTTGTTGCACCCGATTAATTGGACTAATTCCACTCTAATTCCACTTTCACTGTAAATCAGTTAATACCGCTCTTATAAAGCACTTGTCTCATTCAACAAAAAAAAAAAATTAAATAAATAACAAAATCAAACGCCTTTGGAAAATTAAAATATATATTCGATATGCAGGTGTATTAAACATTTTCACCCATTATTTACCTATAATCAAACTACAAGAGGCGAGGCTTGTATTTGTATAGCTTTTGGGACTTGTTATAGCATTGAGTGATGAATTTTACAGCCACCCATCATCATTTTAACACCTAATAAAACATTAAATATAACATAACACTGACATTTAAGCCCCCTTTGGCAGTTTCTTAAACAACAACAATAATTAAATTCCTAGCCTATCTGATGGGAAATACCCTGTTATTCAATACTATAATAGCTTAACTTTTCACACATTGGGAAAATTTATGCCGAAAAGCTCTTATAAGATATAACAGGAAATCATCTTGTAAATCAGGATCAGGTGAATGCTTAACAGTTTTATACCTATTCATGAACGTTGTGAAGAAAAATAAATCACTTCACATGGCTCATAATATCTCATAGTCTCTAACTGAATGCATTTTTTATAGCAAGCAATTTATACGAGAGCCCCAGAAATGATAGTAATGTAAAAAATCCAACCAATTTGGCTTTCTATAAATTCACTGAGATTGTTTTTAAAATTAAGAGGCCTAGTTTATACCTAGGATTTGTGACAGCATTTTATCAAACAAACAAGATAGGCCCTCTAGAATTAAATGGTCATTAAACAGCATTCCTAACATTTATCATTAAAATATTAAGGCTTCGTTAACTAAATGAAATTCTGAAAATTACCATATTAATTCCATTAAGCACCCCCTATCTCCATTAATAATTAAATAATAATCCATGTATCTTATGGGAAAAAAATTATTAGTAAACTTGAAAAAGATCTATCGAGAACATCCTTGTTAAAATTCAATAAAACTTTTTCTGAATCATTAGTTTGGCTCCAAACCCCAAACTTTTATTAATTCTTCTACAATATGGCATACCAAAATGAGATCACACTATTGTCAGATGCAAAATTAAAATATAAAATAAAACTTAAATTCCAAATATTTCACATGTAAATGCAGTCTGAATTTATGTAGAGAGTGAGCATACACCTGTCGAAAGAGAAAAGATTTGAAAACTATTCTCATTTAGACAGAAACTGATACAAGTAAAAAACTATATATAATGCTCCTTGTTAAAGTGTCAAAGTAAGAATAGAAATATGTAATCACATATCTTTATAGTTAAAGAGCCTATTAATTAAGAGTTAATGTATGGTGTTTTTTTAAGCAAACAAAATGGCCACAAAAATGTGCTTCTTATAGGTCCACCTATTCTGTGGTCTTCCTAATGACCCAAAAATGCATTCAGAATAAGTCATATATTTTTCATCTAACTGTTCCAGTATGAGAGGTATCATTCTAACTATCCCTATTTTTGAAAACATTAAAATATATTAGCCTTTTATTATGGAAACATTACATTTCTTACAATCTGGGTTTATATATTTATGAATGGACACTGAAGTTCAAGAGTACAGAGGTGGGGGAGGGCTCATTATTCACATGTCCATCTGATGTCAAAGTGGGGGAGGATTCATTATTTATGTCCAGCATCCTGACAGGCTTTTCAGTTCAGTAGTCCATAACAATGTCCATTTATAGCCAACAAAATGTACCTCCAAATGACCTTAGCTAGGTCGAGTCTACAGCTGCCTTTATCTGTCCCAGGGATCTTATTCAACACAAATACATTTTAATGAAAATTACTTGGTATATTGAATATTTTGTGTATATTTTACATTTTATGTCATCGGCTTTGACAGGTGTTAAATTGGACACAGCCCAATGGATGCATTTTGTATCCGTGCACTCTGGTACATAATGCCGATTTCAATAAGAAAAATGTCTAGCATTGGCAGGAATCCTCATTCTAAAAGACTCATTATACAGTCTAACAGATGAGAGATGCAGGTTCTCCACACAATGGTGTGAAAAATGCATAAATAATGCAAATATCGACAATTGTTTGAATTCCATCAGACCCGCCGGTCCTACACTAATGGAATAAAACACTGAAATGTCATCTGGAACAAGTGTGTCTTTGATATTAAAATGAACCAAGAATATGGCTATTCCAATTATGCATTTGAGAGAAAAAATTTTAGAAAAATTTAAGATATAACTCCGTAGTAAAAATGAAGTCACTGCAGATGTCTGGACAAGATGCAAATATGGCTGACTGCAGACAAAGTAAGACAAGGCCGCAGTGGTGTCATTTCTCTACTTTGACAGAAAGTATATCACAAACAGCAGTGGAGGGAGAGGGATGACTAAAACGGTTCAAAGGGAGACAATTAATTACCTCCCCTTCATTAATGTCACTGGCACCTCACACGTTGCGTGAAAGTCTTCACAACTTTGTTATCTTACTCAGACTGTCCTATCTTTTCTATTTTTTCCTGTTTACCACCAGCAGAATTGCTCATTTTTTATTTAGAATTGCAAAGGAAAAAACCCTGGAATTTGAACCAAGAATTGAAAGCAGACCTATAAACTATGCTCCCTCCTTATGAAAAAATAAATTCATTGAGGCAAAAGTTAACCTAGTTTGTTATTTGTTCAAACAGTGTATTTTGAGTTTAATTTGTTTAACATTTATGCAAATTTGCATAATTTTATACAGAGAAGCATGTAGCAGAATATAACAATTTAAAAGTAAATTTATACTACACAATAGAATTTAATTCTAGCTTCCTCAAGTCAAGTCATTCAGTGTACGCTCTGGATAGTACCAGTACTATGACATGTAAGTGTATTCTTCATGTATACATACTGTATACTTGGTTATTTTTGCACCCTGTGTAATTTTCCCCCTTCTGCACTTGCAAACAGTTTTGCCCCATCTTGAATTCGCCCAGACACAGCTGACAACAAGGGCGAAAAGGGCCAAAATAAAGCAGGGGCAATTTTATATTTCCCTGCATACAGTTTTATACAAAATTTGAGATTTTTTAGAAGTCTTTATAAATGGTGTATGGCAATACCTGTCCACTTCTTAAAAGAGAATACAAATGGTGCAGCTAGCTGAGAAATTGCAGTTTAGTTTCTTTTAATTATTCATTTGCATTGCTGCACAAAGGGTGCTATGCAACAGTATTAGTTATTGCTTACAACTAGCTATAGATTCTCGTCTAAAATCATAGTTACTATTATATCCAAACTCTGAGGAAAACATTTTGTTATGTACACTTTGTACTAAAATCAATGAACAAACGTTACTAATAATAAAATTTGCACTTTAGCTGTTAGGTTGATGAACAAACAAGATACCTATGACATATAAACTTATTATTTTCTTATTTCTAAACCAGTGCTGTAAGTCCATGTGTACTACTATATGTATAGGCTAAGCACCCCACCTACTCAAAAGCAAAAAATTATATACCAGTACTAAGCAATAAAACTACTTTAAAAATGGTGTTTGTCATAAAAACACATAAACATTGATATAACATAAACCTAATAGATATGCTAAAATGCAACATTTCAGTAAGCTCAAAAAAATAAAAAAATCCCAACCAATTTTTCATTAAAATTTATCACCAACTGCAATCTGGAGAGAACAGCCCACCTATTTTAAAAGAAGAGATATTTTTTAAGAGCAGAAATTAAAATGTCATCATTAAATCTGATGTCTTAAAGATAGAAAAATATATTTAGTTGCAATAAATTAGTGCTCAGAAAGAGTGATTTTAAAAGCTTGCCATTTAAGAAAAGGGAAGAAAAAAGAACCCGGCGATTAATCATGAAAAAAACCCCGTATTCTAACTGATGAGTTAAACAACCACATCCTCTTAATGTTTGCCTGTTCATTAGCTCTTCCGCAGACTGTACTGTTATCATTGCGTACCATCCACCCCTAGGCAAGAGGATTTAAAAACCTAATCCCCCTATAAACTTAAAATCTTAATGAACATCAAATTGCCAGGATTAAAAATATTAAAATTGCATTGTCGCCGGTACTAAACCACCGGAAACACCCCAGGTTTCTGCAGGGCCATGGAAACTTGAGATACTGCGATGACCAACCCAGAACCTTTTATCAGATCATGGGGACCTCTCTCTGTAGCGTTGTCGCGGACAACTGACTACGATACGCGAAATTTCAGCCAGTTCACCATTGGATAGTGTGTCTTATGAATGAAAAATGCCAGCCAAATGGCCTTCTTAACTGACCACTTCAATTTTAATCATGATTCCTATTGATCGTTATTCAGGAAGACACTAATCCACTTAAGCAGCTTACAAATCAACCCTTGAGTCTCCGACCAGATGTAAAACCTGATATAAAAAGTCCCAAAGTACTCTATTCATTTATCTCTGGTGTCCGTCAAGACACTGAATTAATATTGACCTACAACTGAGTTTTCACAAATATTAATCCCATTTCTTTCTGATATCTCGGACATAACACAATTACTACACACCTATCAATGAAAACTTCATCATATCTTATTAATAAGTTTCATTCACAAATAAGTTGAAATAACCCCAAGTAAATCCAAAAACCAAAGGCTAATTAAAATTTAAATCATCATTTTTTCTTGTTTTAAAGTTTGAGTTATAAATTGAAATTGTAAATTCAAAACTAGATTTCCCTCCTGGGATATTTACGTTTAATTCCCCAAATTTAATCTCGTTAAAATTCAGAACCAAGTTTGTTTTCTAAGAGTTGCACACCTGGACACACCAGAAATAGTACGGGGGCAGTGTAGAGTCGTCTTAAATTGACCTCATTTCCATGTTCTATCATTAATTAGCTGTTCACATATAACCTGATTAGCTGAAATATATTAATTATATAAACATAATTTTTTTTCCTTCTAACCAAATTAAATCAGAGGCCGGGGTTGGATTCCTTGCCTGTAGATGGCAATATTATACATTTAAGTTGTCAAATTACATTAAAGTGCAATGATATGCCCTGGTGAAGTCAATCATATATTTAATAGTACATTCATTGAAATAGCACAGATGGAGAAATCAAGCATACCATAATTTGACTAATTGCAAACCTTATTATATATTAACAACATCATTTAAACATAGGTCTGATACCAGTAAATAATTTAGTCTGCATGGGTATATAAGACTATGCAAAACATATTAAACCTTGTAGTGACAAGATATGTTTGTTTATGAACATTTAACTGTTTAACAGTACTTTACAAAACTATTAATTAAAACTATAACTGCCATATTTGACCTTAACCTTGATGAATAACCTTGAACTTTAAAACTTAAGATAAAATCCGAAGGCTGAAAAAATGTGTGCACAGAATGACATTTTCAAGTTATTATAACTAAATCTTTGAAGCAAAAACTAAATTATCCATAACATTTTTGTAAAATAAACCAACATAGATTAATGTATAAAAACATATACATGAAAAGACAAGATATGTTTGTTATGTGACTACCATCCTGGATGTGGCCACAATGAAATGTAAATACAAAAACCACTAATAAAGTATTATTAAACACCATTACTTAACCATTAATTGGACATATTTGTCCTTGAACTTGTTGAATAACCTTGAAATTTACTACTCAGGATAAAATCCCAAGGGAGAAAGACATTGAGGGCACAGAAGGACATTTGAAAATTATTCTACTAAACCAAAAACTAAAATAAACGAAAACCTTCTTGTAATATGCTCCCAAATGTTTTGCAAATTGTTATATAAAGTGGGGATAGGGGCCGAGATTTGGAATTGAAGGGTGTGCTCAAGGTTGGATAAGCAGACCCCGAAGTGGTAGTTGATATCAGACCCTTAAATAGTACACTCCATATCTCTGAGGAAATTTCATAAGGATTGTTTACAATCGAATTTCATGGGATGTATAAATATAAATATCGTTCTGTTTACTGAGCGATAATACACCTTCTGTTATGACTAAGACTTGCCATATTATTCAACTTCCCAGCGAATCCCTAGGTGGTGGATGATAATGAATGACAGTGTTTTACAATGTTTGACACAGACGTGTTCAGCGTGTTGTGTTCTCAAGGCTGTGCTATAAATGTATGAGGAGGAGGCTGCAATGGATGAAGATGTTGCACCTTAATCGTGATTCGGGTTTTTTCAACTCCCACAAGTGCAGGAAGTCATCCCCCAAATACATGTCGTAATAGTATAATTCTCCACACTTTCTATTTTGGCACCTTATCATATATCTGTGTAACAGCAATAGGACATTTCCACCCATACCTGCTTAATCGCAGAAATTGAAACTAAGGGAAGAGCTTTCCTGTCATAATAGCTATTCCATAATTGTGCCCCCTGTGAATTTTCATCATTGCTTCTGCACCTTTTTGTAGCTTGTTTCTCAAGATACTTACAACTTTTAAGAGTACAAGTAAACATAAGAAAACGCCCGTCAAGTGACGAACCTTCCTGAATCTAGAACACCATGCAACCTCGGACCGTGTTCACTGCTGTACCGCCGTGTACCACTACAAAACCACAACACATTAACCGGTACCCATCTTTCACATCTCTGTCCAACCGACAAATCTAAGTCAAGGGCATCCCTCCTCCCACACAGAAGACAATGCGACCGTTTTTATTCTGTCTAGTTCATAAACTGATTAATTAACCGTGTCATATACTCATGCAGCTTGTATCATTATACATCACCTCCTCCCTCTCAATCTTATCTGCAGCTGAAGCGAGAGAGAAATGAAAGGGATCATCCATCTCCTCACTAAAAATATATTTTTTTCTTTAACACCGAAATTTCATCTGATTTAAACTTCACACTCTTACCAGTGGTTGAATATAAATTGTATAAACACAGCATCTTTAAATTTGAGAGTAACGATGATCAAATGATCTAATAATGTCTTGTTTCTTGGCAATCCTCTATAAATGACCAACAAAGGAAATGGGGGAAATTAAATAGATAACTTAATAAAACAATTTTATAATTGTTAACACTTTCAACGGGCTTAAGGCCGGTTTTTGTGGTTTGTGACTCAGATTAAGCAAATCCTTCCTGCTCTGGATTTTAAATTTCAAAGCAGAAATACTGCATTTAAATTTTTTTTTCATCATCAGGATTAACCAAGTTTTTACCCTTCAATGCAAAAACTAAGTTTTTCTAGCAAAAAAGACAATTATGAAATCTAAGGGTACATGACTGGCTCATATCTCTGCTCCAATTTACGACATCACGTAAACCACCCACAGATAAACTGCTGCTGGGCTAAATCCAGCTAAGATGTAGGGGAAACCATTAATCTTGGATCAGCTAATCCCTGCATGTTCAAGATTTCATTCAACGTCAGCCTTATGCTACGGCTGCAGACATCTTGTTTTTTCTAGCAGTTTTCAGCAGAACTTGATGCCTGCGCCACCCAGCCTTGCTTGATTGATAGTGATGGATAAAAATGTGTATTCTGACAACAATGATGACGTATTTTCCCTTCCTCTTTGATTATCCAAGTCTCCCTTTTCACATATTAGAGATCTTCATTGCTCCAATTATCTTATTTCTCTGCATAAAAATACATCTTCAAACAAATTGCTCAAATTCCAATTCAGCTTTTCACCCAGACAGTAATACTGGTAGACATTCCAACAATGCCAATTTTTAGACCACAAATATTTTTACCCCTCATTTTCTTTTACATGTAAATAGAAGTTACAAGAAGAAAACAAGAGTTATCTATCTTGAATCATTGATTTTTTTTTAAGAGGACAGGTAGAATTATCTCTCTTTTCATAATTTCTTGGCAGCTGGCATGCCATCTAAATAGCCCAAACATAACCTCACTAGCTTCCCAGAAAACTATTTCTGGAATTTCATTCCTGACATTTCTAAATTAATTAAACAGAAGGATGTCTAAACAAAATCTTTTGATAATCAACATTTGAGGACCCTACTTTTAACATAACCTTTTTGCATTTTTCTTTTATTCCACTAGCTTTCTACAAGAATGAATTAAGAACTAAGTTTTTTAAGTTCTAAATATACATGAATGTAATTATATTTATACATCATGTACCTGAAATACCATCATTATAAATTTGTGGAAGTCCACTGTACTAGTTTTCTATACTAAACATGGAAAACAGAGAATTATTTTTGGGTCAAATCTTTATTAAATAGTCTCGAAACTGGAACATTATTTTTAAAACATTGTTTCAAAATCTTTGAATAATTATAGCATTATTAAATTATCCAGTTATTAACAAAATAACATAAAGGGTGGGACAAAATCCTGTAAATAACATTTTACTAATCGTGCATGAATTTTGAAAAAAAAAAAATTAACCCACCTAATTCATCATTTAAAATCAGGTTGGTGTGTCTTTAGACCGTTGTCATGAGTCACAGGAAATTAATATTAAGTTAAGAGTGCTCAATGAATTATTCCTTGAGGGAATTACAGATATTAAAAAAATGCACAGAAATGACAAATTTGATATGACATGACAATTGATGTTTTAATATATTGCTTTAAAGAAATTCTATAGTTCTATTGAGTCATCAAGGCGGCCTTATAAATTGTGATCCATTTTGCAGTTGGGATCAACTTACTGCAAAGATTCATAGCTTATATACATATATAACCACAGTCTGGCAGGGATGTTGATGCAAATAAATATTTCAAATGCCTCTTTTTAAAGAATTATAGAAGAGTTATTTCCCTTAATAACAAGATCCCCCAACCGTAAATGGCTGGTCATTTGACTATATATATTTTAATTCATCAGAATTTCTGTCAATTTAGGCCCTTACAAAATAGAAATTGTAATCCTAATCAAAATCCATATATAGTTATATTGAACTGAAAGAAAAATAGTGCTTACAACTTATTAATGTTAGTTATTAAGTCAGCTAAAGGAAAACAATTTATATATAGCAACAAGGTGGGGGGGGGGGGGGTGGGGGGGGGGGGGGGGGGGGGCCTGGACCCTACACTTTATTATAAAAGAAAAACGAAAATAACAAGCCAATTGGCGGCCCCCTCCCATTTTTGTCTATAGACTCTCCACAATATGTGCCTGCATGCATTAACACAGTACATATCTTCCACAAAATGTATCCTATGCTTTACAAGTACATTGAATAATATCAGTTATTAAAATATAAACTATAGTTTAAAAATATTCAAACTAATTTATTCATTAATTAATTTTAATATGAAGATACTGATTTGAATGGGAAAAAAATTCAGGTAATTTACATTAACAGGAAAATCTAACAAATTCCTCGATCTTCTCTGAAAATAACCAAGCTCCAAGGTTAAGCATACCTTTGATTCGTAATATGGATATTTATAGACACTTCAAAGACAATGATAGCATGGCCTCGGTTCATTAGCATTCTTTCTGTTGTTGTTAAGCACCTACATTTAGTGCTATGTGCATGTACAACACCTGATGTATTTATGTAATTTATTAAACCTTCCCCTAGAATCCCCTTCATTAGGATGTACATCCTCCTACAATTCCTTTTCTCCTAACATCCTAGCTACTAAAATTCCTTTCCTTTATATTCTCTTAGAATTCCCTTCTTTAACAACCCTTATACTGTTGATTCCTTATTTTTACTTTATTCTGCAATTTTTTTTTCTTGATTTTTATCAAATCATGAGAATATATATAAAATTGCAAGCATCAAATTTATGTTGCTGTAAGAGTGTTAAAAGTATGCGGTTTCTATAGTCAAACAATATGCGTGGATATTCAGTACACAGATGCCTGATTTACCACACTGAGTTTTGATTTTTTTTATCATACGCACAGGGTTATTTTACGCAGTTTTAAGCATACCCTGCAACTACCGGTAGTATAAATTTTTTCCCATGTAAATAACCCACTTTTACAGTACAATTTCATATAGTTTGCAACTGTCATAAAAATATGCATGTAAGTGAGGTTTTCAAATTTGCAAGCAAGACTTAATTGCTTCTAATTATTTTACGCTGAATCATGTATTGACTCCTAGCATTAAATTTGGAATCAAATTTTACACTCTCCTAGAATTCCCCTCATTTACACAATTCTTGAATTCCATTCATTTCTATCCTCTTTTTTTACTGATGAAGTAATATCATTTAGACAATATGGAAATATATTCAACATACAATTTGATCGAGACCTGATTTTTCTCAACAATAAACTCAAACAATTTAAAGCTGGACTAGCTTACTCTAGAAAAATGGTACACTTGTGTTTTGAAAGGACTATATATGATATGGGCCCAAAATGGCCCCCTAAAATGAAAATCATCATTTGATTTACTGTAATTCTTTGTACAGATATATATGGGATGTTTTTACATTATGTTCATTTTGATTCAAGTGCCCAAAATTTAGAAATATGATATCGTAAAGACAACCTTTTCCCGCCATTTTTAGCATAAAACAGCTTGTTTTCAAGCAGTTTTTCTTTCAGAAAACATAGAGCACATGCTTGAACAAACAAAATATTTTAACTAGCCAAGACTAATAACTGACAAAACATTTTTCTTTGTTCAAGCATGCACTCTATATTTTCCTTTCATAAAAAGATAAGAAAAATGTCAATTTTTGAGTGATTTTGATTGAATTTTAGAAATAGCGTTACTTTTGACTTCAGATACTGCAAGTTAGTGCAAATAAATCAAATAAATAGGTAAAAAATATATTTTATATCAACTCTTTTAATTAATAACACAACACTTTATTGTTCCGGAAACACTTTAAAAAATGGCGAATTATTGGGGCCAAATTCAACTCATATTCTCTGTATTTATTCAACTTGATTCAATTAAGGACAACATATTAAACAAAACTAAAATATCATCATCATCATCATCATCATCATCATCTGTGACTTAATTCCCATTCTAAACAGTTTGTGGTGAGTGAAATTTTGTACTTAAAATCAAATGAACAGTCCATGATGTACATGATTAGCATATCATGCCAACTAAGCATAATACCAAGTTTAATAATTATAACATTTTTTGTTGACTACTTGTGTTTGGCTTTTGATCTGACTAAGAGAGTGATTGTTTTTATAGCATTATGAACACAACTCCAGGTGGTTGCAAAGTGTATTGCACAAAGGGACAGTACTTAATTAGTACATTTGTGTACTGGTACATAATTCTCTTCTATAACAAACATCTCTTTAATAGTAGATTACCTATACTGCTATTACTTTTCAATGCATATATATACCTTAAGTTTTCACAGATAAGATTTGATGAGCGTAGACAGAGCTATCAGGTTGTACAAGCCTATCATTAATATATAAATATGTATACATAGCTGGGGGACACGTTACACACCTTGCCCCCTGCATCTGAACAACCTCAGTCCTCAAATGGTGCAAAGTACAATTCAGACACTTCTTTTCAATTGATTTTGCAGGGTTCTATTGACTGTTCAATGTACTTTGGCCTTCCTGGATTTTTGGAATGCCATAAATACCGGTATACGTAGATGCTGTATTCCTGTAAACCTTGTCAGTATTTGTATTGAGTGCAAATACATGCATGATGGAGATCCTCGTGAAATGGCATCAAGAAGAAAATTAATGAGTAAATATTTTGTACAACAATAGGTACAAATTAATGCACTAATAATATCTGCTCAACATAATTAAAGTGCAAGTAAAACGATGTTCCAAAATCATCCCAGTATCAAGATTATGAAATAATTCCAATACCAAAATAAAAAAGATGTTGAGGAATGATTTCAATTTAAATGCAAAAAACATGTTTTTAAACAAACATGACACATAAAATTATTGCACTAGTTAACAGAAATTATTTTCAGTATAAAAGCTTATCATATTTTGCCATACAATTGGTATTTGTTTTATAATTACACTACACAGGATTACTTTGAAATGCTGAATGGGCATATCATATCAATACACAAAATCACATTTTTATCAATTTATACATTAGCTAATTAGCTTAGTACTAAGACACTACTACTGTAACATTACTTTTAATCATTTTAAAAGTCACTAATTCCAGCTCAAGATCAGCATATATAACTTGACATCAGGTGTAAAAATTCCAAATTCTGAGACAAACAAATGCAGGTACGAAACCAGCAAGAATCCCAATTAAAGTCATCAGCCCAGAAACACTGTGACTTCACTCCTAAAACTTAAGTCTCAATGTTTTTCTTTATAATATATAACTTTCTATATTCAGCAAGGCATCAACTTTAATTTTAGGTCACTCATCTTTGAACTCACAAAAATGTAGAATTCAATATTATGAAGAGATATTTCAATTTTCTCCGCATATTTTTTTTTGTTATACATTTTCTAAAGCCAACTTGACAGGGACAAATATTTCACTTACAACCTGTTTACCAGTCATTGACCCAATCCTTGAGTCATCTGAGTTCACCCACTCTATTGCTTTATAAACCCTGAAAAAAGTTATTATATAGAAGACAGGCGCTAGGTCTTCAAAGTCAGTGCCATCAGAATGGCCAACATAACTGATAAAAATAACACATTCTATATTTATTTGTTACTAGAAAAAACACATTTCATTATTTCCCTTCTTTTCTTTGCTATTTGAAATACTTTTTATATCTCTGCACTCTTTGAAACATATTATCTCCCAAGAATTTAACCTTGTGAACCTCAAGACTGTCTCAATTACAAGTCAGTGTAGAACAAACACCATTCATGAACTTTTGAAACGCCTTTGCCTCATAATATCTGCACTTTAACACACCTAATATCTTTTCTATCTTGTAGAACAAAAATGCAAAGAATGAGGGGTATATATACATTTCATATACTGTAAATTATGACTAAATCAAAATAATTTAAAAAAAAAATTTAAGAATTATCTCCCCTTGAGTGATTGACATTTGCCAATCTTTGCCGAGATAAGCCTTATCTGTGTGTGGCCGTGACAAATGATTCTATAGGTCATCACCAGATATTTAAGACAGTTGCTGTGCGTTTTAAATTCCCTTGTTTTCTTTTTTCCTCTAAGTTGGAGTACTCTGCTTTACTTGTTTACTTGCAAAAACTATACAATTTATTTCCTATCTGATATTTTAATTCCTCTCACAATTGATTCATATCAATACGAAATTTACCACTACACTCTAAGTTTTTAAGAGTGATTTATGAGCCCTATTTACTAAAACTATAAGATTATAAGAAATTAAGGTCTGATTACTTTCAAATATTTTTAACAGTGATGACATCATTAACTCATATTCATGCACAGAGATCTCCATTTCTCTAAGTGTACTACACCCACACCTTTAAAGGCAAAATGCAATGTAGTGTGCCCATTTCATCATCCAACCTTAATCAAAATTAATTTTACTCTGCTGTTTTGGAGGACAGTGTTAGACAACAAATACCACTGGATCTCGTGGAATTCACACAACTACGAGCGTAGTTCATATTCATCTGTTGCGACCCTCCATTTCCTAAATAACAGTTTTTATTCATTACCTACATACATACCCCCAACCTCTATAGAAAACATAGCATACCCTCATTCCCCTTCACCTAACAAATTAAAATGTATATTAGATACTTCCATTAACAGAATATGGATATCTAAGACATCCATTGTAACGGAGTGCTGGATCTCCAGGAATTCTCACCAGTGGTCCACACGATTGGCTACTAAGCGACCTTTGACACCCTATCAGGTGTCAATCATCACCAATCAGTCCAAACAATCTCTAGATGAGTTTAAACAACAATGATTCAGTCAAGCGTGTCTAACTCCATTAATGAGATATTGGTGTCTGCATTCTTTCTTTTTTATAATGGAAAAAGAAAAAAAAATCAATTCCTTCACCGCTGTTTACCATTGCAGTCATCGGAAAAGTATTCGCTATTCTCTTTGACGTCCATCGAACCTTATCCCGTGCTTATGGACATCAAAAGCTTGATAAGCCTCACAGATATATAGGACAAATTCAACAACAGTTTTCTAATCATTTTGAGCAGTGTATGTCTACGTGTACATATCTGCAACTTCATAATCAATACTGTAATTAAACTCCCTAAAAGGTCATGCACAACTCGCTATAATTTGATTTTAAGTACCGGTAGATGTAGGATTTAATGGTCTGCATTAATGGCTAACAGATAATGCAGAAATATCTACTGTAATTAAAATATCGATCAGTTTCATTGTGTTACAGTATCAAAATGTGATTCAAATACATTTACATACTAGTAAATGGTTTAATTTCTCAATAAATCACTCCCCAGGATGTCATTTTTTCTACATTCTCATTCACATTTTTTTTTAAACAATGAATTTACTCATGTTCTTTCACATAATTTCAAGACTACATAAAACCAGGTCCAACCAGTATTAAATTGTTGTTACATTTCATGTTTCCTGTAGATGAAAATTTGATTGTTTTTTTGGATTGATTTAACAAAGAAATCTGAAAATAATGAGCAAATATTTTTTTTGCATTTTGTATTAAATGCAGAGATGGGTAAATGCAGGGTGTTTGGGGGGGGGGGGGCAATGGGGTAAAAAGAAACTTTAAGGGGGGATGCTGACAAAATTCCGGTTCTGAGGTTCAATGAATGATAACCACAGTATATTATAATGCAGAGAAAATGCAAGGTTTCTATTTTTTAATTTTAATTTTTTTTTTGGGGGGGGGGGGGGGGGGGGAGGGGGGGGGGCACTGCAGAAAAACTACCCACTAGCGGGCCAGCTTGTACAAACTACATACACTGTACATCATAAAGGCTAAACAACTATATAAGCAACAGAATTTAAAGTTTCTAAACTAAGGACACAGTTGCATGAAAGTTACCTAGAAATTCCCCCCCCCCCTACAAACTAAATATCATATTGTATCCTTTGCATCCATAAAAATGCTTTGATAACCATAGCATCCCATTGTTCAACTAATTACAGGAAGTTGTTAAATCAAAGGACATTTTCCAGTCAACTCCAACAAATTTATTGAAACAAGTTCACTTTACATTATTCAGTCTATGAGTGGGTTAATATGTGACAGTACCTTTGAAGAGCATTGATGTTTGAAATGTTTTTTAATTGTTTGACAAAGTGTTGTGCCTTGAGTGAATTCACAATTGTTACATATACTTAAAAAGAGACTCTTCTATTCATGGGCTCTTTTCATGAAATCTCACTTGACTTCTGCATATTCAAAATTCTCTGTCCAAAATACCCCAAAAAGTGATCTTAATATGTTCAAGATTTGTACTCAAACTTATCCTACCCCCCCCCCCCCCCAAAAAAAAAATTATCTTAACAATCTACAAAGTGGATTTTTTCATGGAAATTGAAACATTGGCAACATGTTTCAAAGACATGTACCATATTTATAATTTTTATAATAATTTCAAGAAAATTTGAGATAATAAAGTTAATTTAATATCTGGTCCCGTTAATATACCAGTACATGTATATGTACATGCACCTGACAGTGTATGTATTTACCTTAAATCTGATGGATAGTTACCATGGTTACTTGCACATATACCGGTACATGCTAGACATATTTGCTTTTTAAACCTACCTCTTCGATGTCAATTAAACATCATCAAAAATTAAAGTTTTGTCGCGTAAAAAAATGAAAAATCATTACCTGCTTGGTAAAATTATAAATGCTGAGTCTTAAAATAAGTTATACTGATCACAATATTCAGGGCCCATGTCAACATCACCTTTAAATTCGATCACCCATGCTCTTTCCTGTCCATACATGTATATATCTTTGAGAGAATGTACCCGAATATATACATTATGCTTAGAAGAAATTTAAAATGAACCCCAAAATTTGTAGGAGAATTCTGTGTTAAGTGTACGTACATGAGAATAACCTTGAATGTATCAACATTAAGAGCATATAGTATCCAATGAATAGATTTCCCTTTCTTTCCAATAATTTAATTCTCACATTAAATTAATTTGAGAATTAAATTATTGGAAAGAAAGGGTCATTAATTGTAGTCTCTTTCTTTTATATTATCTTATAATATGTATGGAATTTCAAGTTTACTTCATGAAACAAAATTTAAATACACAAAGCAATTTGTTTTAATCATGGATTAATATTCAAATGGGGCTTTAAAATTTCGGCATATAAATAAAAATTCATTAGCATTTTACAAATGCAATTCATCATTGTTATACATTTTATTTGTTCCCATTTTGTATTGACCAAAAACCAAGATACCCGGCATATTTTTTCCACCATTTAATAGATTTTTTTCCTGCTTGTAAATGCCTGCTTCAAAATCAGTTACCACCTGCCTAAAATACCAAACATTCCATTGTGTTCCCAAACAAACAACTCCAAAAAAGAAGACGATCCACGGTCATTTGGCATCTCAAACTGTGCCCAGTGCCCCCAAAAGCAATTTGAGAACTTTTTCTCGCCAAAATTCAAAACATAATCTGTTTGTTTTATTAAACACCTCCGAGGAATGCGCGGAATGTTCCTTCACTGCACAACAAAGAACATATCGACCGCCAGTTAAAATATATTCTGATGGCTTTAGAAAGCCAATTTATACATGTACATACTCTTAATTACCAAATCACGACAACCACTTCTTCGACACTTAAGATATAAGTATGAAATATATTAATAGAGGGAAAAAAATCAATTTAGAACGAAACGGCTTCTACATTGCGAATGCGGTAAAAAAAAGGGGGGAGGGGGAGTTATTATATGGTAAAACATCCTACCTTGTGTTATTTGATTTGTCTCTAACATAGACGCCGCGCGGGATAAGACATCTAATGGATTCTCCATCTTTATCGGGTCATGGATGCTGGACTCTGAAAATATTGATCACGTCAATCCAATCAATCGAGAACACGTGACCAGTCAACCGCAACCACATGCTTCAAATCACAACAATGTGGACGTTGCGTAGTCTGCAAAAAATCATTCTGAACTTTGTCGGTACTTACATATGGTTTGCTGTGGGTATGGTAGCCTATTGGTGGATATATCGATGAGAAATATTATTGTTTCTACATGCCGTTAGTCTTCGTGTGATAGAGACAGCATGACTTAAATTCCATTTTGGTCACATGATTGCTGCGGCTTGATCATGTGACCTGTGGGAAAATGTTGGGAATGTGAATGGAGATCCATGCTAAATTTAGAGAGAGAGAGAGAGAGAGAGAGAGAGAGAGAGAGAGAGAGAGAGAGAGAGAGAGAGAGAGAGAGAGAGAGAGAGATTCGAAGTACACGATGGCATTAATAAAACCCCGTATAGAGTACAAATATATGTAAGTTGTTGCAAAAATAAAATTGGATGCATGATTTGAACTTCTTTTCAACTGTTTTTTCCACATCTGATCATCCACTTTCTTTCTTACTCCGAGAATTTGTCTGCTTAATATATAATTTACATATACAGAAGACACTGTATTGAGTGTATAGAAACATACATATATATATATACTAATTAAATGTTCATGTCTGTCCTAGCTCTTTCAATCATCCAACACTTTCCCTCTTGTACATGTTTATTGAATGTTTTATGTACATTGGATGTTGTATGTACAATCTTAATGTTGCCCCTTGAGGGCCCTTAATTGGTAAATAAAGAAATTGAATTGAATATAATTTTATATGTTTTCAAACCTTTACTATAAAGATTATTTTTACATGATGCTGATTTTTTTGTCCCAATTTAAATGAACTGATACTTTTGAAAAAGTACTTATATTTAATTGCTCAGTCAGTTCGCATTTCGCATTTTCTATATTAAAAATAAACTTTACCAACCGATCAAATTATGGAGGAAAAAACAATAAGTACCGGTACATGTTCTGCAGTGTAAGACTGTAATTATCGCTTCATACAAGAAATTAGGGAGAGAAGTTCCAGAGAGGAGCAAAGAGCATGCAATAGAATACCATCGAGGACAAACATAAAGTAAAAATGCATTAACATTTTTTTTTAATGAAAAAAAACTAAATTAATTTTTTTATTTGTTGTTTCATGCGAGTGGGAGGGTCGCTAATATTGCAGAAAAAAAATAATTTTTCTTCAATGCTAGCCAACTACACAGCCCATATCATATGAAACACCAAAGAAAGCATTTTACTGTTCAAGTTTTACAACCATCTCTGAATCGTGCAACGAATAATCCATAAAAAAAGTTATGAAATTAAAATACTAAATGACTGGTATTTTCATTGTCGATTTGAATGTTACACGGAAGGAACAGCTGATTCTCCATATGATTACGTATATGTGAAGGTAACCACGGTAAGAAGTCTGAGATCAGCACGCCCGCAAGTCTGCATCCTAACCTTTTCCTCTCTGTGTCTGTCCATTGAAGATTATGGTCAATAACCACTAACATTACGTCATGTCTTCCCATTCGTGTTACTCAATATTTTTTAGGAGCGATCCATAATGGAACTAGTAAATATGTCCGTGCTGTACAGTTGCACAAACTTACGTTTACAGTATAAAGAATTACTTTTTTTTAATTGTTGTGATTTTGGCTAGTTTAGATCTTTTGAAAAAACGATATTCAATTCAAAAGTGGGGCATCGATCTGCCTCACTTGCTGCTCCATTGCGCTACATGTGTACAAAACAAGACGCGTAGCAATGGGCAAAGTCGATACATGACCATTTTCAAGAGTTTGAAAGTTCTGTTCAGTTTAGTATACATGCATATTCTATTCTCAAAATCGTCGATTCCTACATGGTACATAAGAACAATAATGCAATGCATGTTACAATGTATGCATTATCCAAGAGTTATACATGTACTACTATATAAAACTTTGCTGAACTTCTGATGTGTCCCAGCTCCCAACCCACAGGTACCTGACATTATATTTTTCGTAATACGAATATATATTCCCCTATACTCAATAATACACATACATAATAATACATTATTAGGTCCCCCTACATAATGCCTCTTGTATTTGAGGGAAATATTTTACGTTATGTGCCTGCATGTGTCCCAATTCTAGTCGGAACTTGGGGGTGGAGGTAGAAGTCATGATTTATAAAACAAATTAGAATCTTTATCATGCATTTAATTGTTTTATTTCAATTATTAAGAATGTTCCAATATTCTCTAGTATTCGATACACGAACATGTAGATTCTTTAATTTATTTGATAAGTCCTTTTTGTATTTCTTTTCGTCCAAAACTGTTTTATAATTTTTACTTGTTAAAGGGACTTGGACACGATTTAAGATCAAAATTTTTATTTTTATTTTTTATGTATAAAATGATTAACTGGTGCATTTTAAATGATTGACAAAAATATTGAATGTTAAAGTCAAGTTACAAGCGAGATACAGAGGTAAAAATTGATTGTAATGTAAACAAAGCTCGAGTCTTATAGTTGTTTACAAAAATGTAATGTCTAAAATTACCATTTCTTAGACAAAATGACACGTAAAAACAATGTAAACTAATTCATTATCTTCATAAATACTATTATCAACAAAAGAAAGATACATATGATTGAAACTTACACCAATACAAAACATTGTAAAAATTGACAATATTGAGCTTGTTTACAAGAGAAGAATTGTGAACTCTGCATCTTGCTTATAATTTGATATTTGACTTTCAAATTTTGACATAGCATTATAAACTTCTATATTTATCAGTATAAACATTAAAAATGGAAAAATAAAATTTGAAAAATTAAAGTCAAATCGTGTCCAAGTCCCTTTAAAGGGGCACGTGGTCACGGTTTTGGTCAACAATCATTTTTCCAATCTTAAGCTTCAGTAGGGCATTTTTCATGTTTACATGACAAAGAATTGTGAGCCCCATATATTGCTTAAATAACTCTACGACTGACTCTTAAATTTCACATGATCATTAGAAATGCAGCCCTAAAGCAATTGTGAATAATAAAAACAGAAAAATTAAATTTGACAAAAATCGTGACCATGCCCCTTTTACTTTAAGGTGGCCTTATTTTCTGTAGATTTATTGCGGTGGCGCCACAATTGGGGTCAGATGTATAGAAAAAATATTAATCTTTAAAAATCCTCTTCTCAAAAACTACTGTAATCATTTGGCCAGAAAGCTGTAACTTGTGTGGAGTCATCCTCAAGTGAAGTGCAGATTTAAGTTTGTTCAAATCATAATTCCAGGGGGTTGGATACATGAGACCACTATGGGGGTCATTTTTTTTTTACAGAGGAATATACATGTAAATATAGAGAAAAATCTAATTGGCGAGAAAGATGTAACTCGTAAGGTACAGTGTATATTTTAAGTTTGTTCGAATCATGATTCATGGGGGTAGGGTGGGGTCACATTAGGGAGTCAATAATAATAAAAAAGTATCAATCCATCGGACCACCTTGAAATAAATTTTCTAAATCCGTGCATGAGCCCATGGGTCAAAGTTTTAACAAACTTCAATCTATACGATATATCTGGATGCTTTGAAAATAAAATAAATTCAGCAGGGGGGGGGGGATCTATGATTTTTCAAACAGAAGGAGGAACTATCAGAGGCAAAGGTTTTTTTAATGTTGAGCCCCCCCCCCCCCCCGTAGGTCTAGGTCAAAGGTCCAGGGGTGGGGGGGGGGGAGATTAGATATTTAAAGGACAAAACATTAATAAAAACTGACTTATTTACAAAAGGATTTTAAAGTTAAAAATATATTACCATTACCGTTTAAATGACAAATACAAACTACTTGTTTTCATAAACTTTTATATTTAAAACGCCAATATATTGAAAAGATAAAAGGTTATTGCAATGATTTGCATAATGGGATTATGCATCTTGATAATGTTTTCTTATAAAATGGTTTAAATATATGACTTTTCCTTCTATTTTGCCAGTACCTGGCACTTCGTGGGTAACGTTATACATGTATTTGTAAAAAAATAAAGACGGTGGTATTCAATAATTAAAACAGTATATGTTAAATTTTTAAACGTACATACAAATTATAAAAACAAAATTTTCTAATGCAAAGAACACACTACTCCCAAAAAACAAAAGAAAAGAAAAAAAAACCCAAACAAACGGGGGTGGATGGGGGTGGGGGGTTGTACAGCAAAGGGCCACGCCCCTTTATTTGAGCAAACTTGAACGTGCATGGAGCTGACACTCTGATTATATAGAGTGTAATCGTTAAAACAAAAGTGCGGACAACGACGCTAACAACACCAAGTTAACATTAGTCTTCAGATCACGATAAAACTGGAGTAAAGAATGCTCCATGCACGGGCGTTTCCTTTCATTAATTTACCTCACATACTAGTACATGTAATTTTCGTTTTTGCAAAATCAGTTTACATGTAATTGATTTTATACTTTCAGAATTGTAAATCTGCCCTTCTAAGATACGCAATGTACAAGCGATATTTTAGAATTTATACAATATACTTTTATAAACACATACTGTGCGTTCCGAGGGGGGGGGGGTCCCATTTAGGTCGGGTTCGATCTTTCTATTCTATTTCCGGTAGATAAACGAGTGCGTGAATTTTTTTTTAGCCGGCTTTTCAGGTGTTGTAACACTCGTTCATATAACTTGTCAGCGTGTTGTATCACACATATAACGCCAAAATGAGTGAATACCACAGGCCCGATGCAAAGACTTTGCAGAACTTGAAAGACATTGCGAATAAACTTCGTATTCATAGCATCAAAATGACAGACGCAAGCAACTCCGGGTAAGCCATAGCGCACACTGCTTTTTAGGAATATTTTAAGTAAACCTTAATTAAAAGAATGTGATTTTTAAAATAAGATGAAAGGTGTGTTAAAAACATCAGTTGTCATATGTATATTTGTTCATATGCACGTATTTAAAACACCTACTTTGATGTAGGATAGAGGGTTTAAAAATTGTGACAAACATGAAGTTTAAATGCTCGTTCATTTGCTATGCGTGATGTGTAACATTTCTTTTACTAGAATAAGGGCTAATACTGTTTTCTTAATCGAATGATCAGGGAATTTGCGTGAAAGGAGTTTTCTCTCTCAACAGGTTGGGACCAATCGCCTAAATGGGATATAAATATATATATTAAGTGCAAAAAATAAAAAACAATTTTCATTTGGTAATTTTTGATATAAATCTCCTTAATGTTTATCAAATGTAACCACTTTTGGTTGACAAGTTTTCCTATAAGTCTATATATAGTTTGTCAGATTGATCCCCAAGAAGTTTTTGATATACTGAGGGATCAATCTTGGAGTCCTTAATAGTACGGTCACAAAGAAAGAGCTGTTTACGAAAAGTTGTTAAATTTCTTGTATTCTAATGCGGATTTACCATAGTTTTAGCAAAATAAAAAATTCTATTCTGACTTTACATTTCAAATTTATATCCCATTTGGGTAATAGGTCCCAACCTGCTCAATATGAGAGTCAGTCTGTGGCAAACAAGGCTGATTATTATGGTTGTGTGTTACAGTTGGTAGTGTCAGAGTAAATACAGAAGTCTAAAACAAGTGGAAAGCCTGCAATCCTTGCTTGAAGCATTTTTAAACTATATTAATCTCCTTAAGAAGAAGCCAGCTCTATTAAAAGATATAGGAAAACATTAAAATATTTTGGTCCCAAGCCCATACAGCTGAAAGAAAATCAGGATATTAAAGCCAGTAGATGAAAAATAGTGTAGACTAGGCATTCAGAACCATGCATACAAGTATTTTGTGATGCCTCATGATTTATTTTATAATTCTATAAGTTATCAATAACCAATACAAAGAAGGATTTTCCATCACAAATTTTTGACCTTGATCCTTGATCCCAAAAATTGGTGAAGGTCCCTACCTACCCTAACCAACAGACACTCTGTGGGTGAGGTGTGAGCCCATCTGGGTCAAGGGAAGAGAAAATATGCTCTTGACAATTTTTTATTCTTTTTTTTACAAAAGGTTATTTGACATTGACCTTGGATCGAGAATATTGATTCAAGGTCATTGCAAAACCTCTACCCATAGGCATTCAATAGGTGAAGTTTGAGCCTATCTGTACCATTAGAGGAAAAAAAAACATGTAAGCTCCAGACAAGGATTTTACACAGAGTAGTTTCATGACCCTGTTCTAATTGGTTCAAGGTCATTGCTTTTCCTTTACCCATGGCCACTGTACTGGGTGAAGTTTGAACGCAACTGGCATGTTTGTTCAAAGTTAAAAACCTAGATGAATGCATGCAGTCAGTCTTTATTATTTTTGATATTGACATTTTATGCTCTTTTTTTATTCAGTATGATATAAATTCCTGTGTATAAGCAATAGAAAAATGCCATATGCTATTCAAAACCAATTGATAGTCTTTTTTTTCAACTGAACATATATGTATTTATTATTTTCCCGAAATGTTGTTATATCCCATACATATACATATGCATATGAAGACATAAAACTTTTTACTGTCAGTGATGTTTCTGTGTATTACATTACAGAAATAGCTGATTATACAGTATGATTTTTGGGAGTTGATTTTAATCAACTCTCCTTTGCAGTTTCTCTGGCAAACCGAAAGTGAAACAGTGTTTGGACCTAAGCACAAATCATCACCGCTGACAAGACTTAGTTCTTGAAAATAATAGAAAAATTCGATTTAGTGTATGCTGAAGCATTGTTTTTCAATGAAACTTCTCTATAAACACTTTGAAAATAGTCAGATTTTATATAATACGAACAATGTAGATATTTTTGTAATATCATGTATTACTACGCCAGAGTTTATTTAATGTAGTCTCGTTCAACCAAACGCTCGGCTGTCTCCGTAAATCTCCGACAGAGAGGCTCTCTTGCTTGTCAGAGATTAACTGAGACAGCTGAGCGTCTGGTTGAACAAGACTAGAGTTCAATATCAATAGTGTTTGGATCCATACAATTTTTAGAATTGATTTAATTACTAATACATAGTTTGAAATCAATCTTTAAATATTACACAACATGATTCATATGGGGTTTCCCGATATTCTTGTCAGAAAAGTCTGAAAATTCATATTATAAAAATGTGCATAATTTAAATACAGACTAGAAACTGATTGCTACGCAAGATAACTTGATTTTGAAATAAATGATAATCGATAAAATCAACTCCCCTCAGTACTTTAGTACTTTGATTATGATGTGTTATGATCCTCCCCCCCATAATGAAGCAAACTGTTTGAATTTAAACGCCCCCAACATCAAAGACTACAAGAACACTGTTTATAATATATGTATATATAATAGTCAAAACTAAGATAAGATATTATTATCTTGTCAATCAATTATTATCTTTCTTATCATTTAATATTTATATGTCTTTTAAAATTCATGTAAATTTCATTAAAAAAACTCATTTCGCTTATATAGTTTGATTGTGTTTTCTCCCTAGGGCAAACATAATAAACATACTATAAAATATTTGTACTGAAATGATTCTATAGAATCCATCATATGTGAGATAAAATGTGCATAATTTAGGCAAAATAAAATTAAAAGTGAAGTCAATGATTTCATTAACATTTCCAAGTAGAAATAATATTCATACATCAAACAAAAGAGATCATTTTTAATTTGCTTTCATTATACCGTAGTTTCATGTTGCTAAAATAATTTTTAAAAAAATTTCCAAATCTGCATACTGGTAGTACCCAAAGGTATAAATTCAATAATATGATAATTAGTTTGAAATTTTCCATTTTAATATTGAAGAATGAATTACCATACATAATATGCCTGTTTGTCCTTCCAGTGTCCATTCTCAAATCTGAATGATTAATACAATATGGCTGGTCATCAAATTTCATACAGTGCAACAGATTGTCCTCAATGAATAATTGTAATTGAAATAGTAGATGTTAATATTCTGATGCTGACCAATATCCAACACATAGCCTGTTGTTCTCTTATTGTGTACAAAACATCAACGTATTTCATTGGAAAGTATATGACAATTGATGTTCAGTAGTGTTTTTTTCATCTTATTTTTTGATATTATAAGGGATTGTAGAGTCATTTGTTTTAATTCCAAAATGACTGCTTGGTTGTGTTATTAATTGCATTACCTCAGTACAACCAGCTGTGACTTCCATTGTCAACTTTCCCTCAGGTCAAGATGAGTCAGCAGTATGAGACAGGGGAGACTAATCTGTTGATCATCAGTAACATTCCAAGAATCGGAACTTGTGAAGTGATATCAGTTTTAGCAATAAAGGTGTTTTGTTAACTTCTCTGAAAACTTGTTTAAAAGCAAAGAGTATGGTAGATGTAACTGTATTTATAAGTGTCAGATTTTATGCATGCATGTACATATTTATGAACACTAACTGCAGATGATTCTATGAAAAATGTAAAAAAAAAAATATGAGAGAATGCAGAACTAAAGGTTAAAAAATATGTACCGGTACATGCGGATTTAAGTTTAACAATAAATATTTAGGAAGTTGGATCTATATAATCTTTCTCATGCTTATGAATTGACAACATCATAGTTTTAAAGCTACATGTAATTATCAGGTACTTGTCACTTAAACCTTGAACTGAAAAAATCATCGTAGTTTCAAAGCTAATTATCAGGTTCTTGCAACTTAAACCTTTGACATTTTTTTGATTTAAAAAAAAATCTTTTTTTATGTCTTTGAATTATTCGTGTACATTGTATGCATACTTATCAAAACTGAAGTCGGAATAATATATAGTAACTTAAACGTGAGAGTGAATTGCTAGGGTTGCATTCTGCTTTTCTGGGTCGAAAACTTACAGATTAGGTAACATTGCTTGTTCATACTTAGCAGGGGCTCACATATTTGAAATGTTTGATTTCTAAGTCTCAGATAAGATTACTTTTTTGTTTAGTATGGTGGAGCATTGTGTTTCTGTATGCTTTAATCAGTTTTACTCAGGTACACTAAGGAAACATGGTACATTTATATTTAACATTTTAAAATTTTTCCTCCTCAGTTTATTTTTTTGTTTTTTCTTCTCTCTGATATTTTATTGATTCTCTACCAACCTTTGGCTGCCATTTTCCATATACACTTAGTATCACACCCACTCCCCCTTAAAAAGAGAAGAAAGGATGAGAAAAAAAACCCACCCACTGATTTATTATCAATTAAAAAACAAAGATTTCATCAACATCAAACCTATTTTAATCATAGCTTTCAATTTAAAGTGTCATTTGGAAAGTTGATTTTTTAAATTCGACAAAGACAAAAAACAATATCAACTAAAAATTTTGTAAACTATTGCAACTTAATTATGTTACTGGAATAAGGGGTTAAATTAGAGACAATATCTGATCCTCCCTTTACACCCATTACTTTCTGTCCAGTTTGGTTCTTAAACATTGGCATTTATCAGTTTGACTAAAGCTTGGTTTATGGTGATTTATAGTAAGTTGCATGGGGTTGTTGTCAGGTAAAGATTTAGTGTGTGTGTGTGGGGGGGGGGGGGGGAGTGATCATCTTACTCTATATTTGTATGTGGGAGGGTGTAGGTTGCTTTGAAAACATGTAGAATTATAAACTTAATATTCACACAACTGTTTGATTGAGTTATTGACTGTAATTCTAGCTGCTATATGTCGTGAATGTTGAAGAAACAGTCAAATTTAATGTACTGTTCAGTAATGAGACCTCTGCTATCAGTTTCACTTTTGATATGGTTCATGATGTTTTCTGTTTGTTCCTTTTTATATAGTTGACACTTTGTCAGAGATTGCATGTTTAGGGATAAAGCTTTATACCTGGCCAGTACTAGCTGTTTAACTTAATCATCACAGTAAATAAAATGGAGTGTCAGGAAAAGAAATTGCTTTCAAGATACCTTTTTTCTTCTTTTCAGTCTTCACACACAACAAAATTTTGTTTATTATTTCAACCCGATTTATGCCATTCCATTACATTAATTAAAAAAACCCTATTTCAACACCTTGCTATTTCATATGAAAAACAAAGATTCTTGTAAGTTTTGGGCATTTATCATTAAAGCTCTTAATAAGTACATTGTCAAGTATATCCAACAATCATGTACTTATTTTGGTTGATTTTGATTGAAAAAGCCCCACTTGTTTGACAGGATATTGCACAATATGACAGAGGGAGCCTGATCATCTCTTCGTCAGGTCTTCCTTGTGTTAGACAGTGACTACTTGAGATACTTTACTCATTTCCTGGGGTTTACAACCAGAGTACATGTAGTCAATTTTATTTACTACAGGTAGTTGTCAAAGTTAGAAATTATAAATCTTTGTATAAATGATTAATTCATCACTTTATTGCCTTTGTTGACCTTCTTGCATGGTTTCTGCTTTCATACGATAAAGAATAAATAAACTGGTGACCCGTGTCTTTTTCTGGAACAAAATGCAATCTACAAGCCGGGTGACTGGTTCACTTCTCGTTGACATTTCCTCTGAGTGGTGAGCTGGTTTATTCTGAGTCCGCTGATCTCGCCGGCTTAATTGAACCGCTGTTCAGTGGCCTGACTCTTCACTTTGCTTCAATATTTAATTTCTTTCTGGGAGCGAGTAGTCATGGCTGGAACTATTGATTCCAAAACCAAGCAGACTCTGAAGGACATAGCTAATAAGCTGAGAATTCACAGCATTAATTCTACCACTGCAGCAGGAACGGGGTGAGTTTATAATACCCGTCTGTCTGACTTACTTTGTCATTTGGTCTCATGCCCCATCCCTTATAACAAGGTCAAGATTGCTGTCACTGCTCATAGCATAACTATTGAGTGTTCTAATTTCTCTTCTTGTGGAAATGTTCAATTTCAATTTGTCTGTTTTGAAAACTGCATGGTCTATTTCTCTAATGCAAAATGAACTGTTCTGTCTTTCTTTCTCTCACTCAAAAAAAAAAAGACTACTACATGTATTTGTCACAGGTTTTGTATTGATTGTTGATGCATAATTCAGAATAATTGTGTTGACATTCATTTCCATTGATATTGATCTCATGGCTAACCATGATTATAATCTGCACCAGGTTGTCGAAGGTTTCATAAAGATTAACAAATATTAGAAAAGTGGCTCAAAGATGATGAAAATTCATTTTATCCTGGAAAAAAAAGGAGTATACCGGAATTTATTTTTGGTCTTTCAGTCTAAATTCAACTTTCTTCTACATTTTGAAATTATAATGTTACCATACACCAAAAGGATCAAACAAGACCTCTCGGTGTTATATAATTTAAGATAATGTCATGGTCAGTGGTATTTCCTCACATTTTTATTTTTAAGGTGGTTTACAAAATTTCAAGGTCAAATTGCTGATATGATGTAGCTTTGCTTACCGGTAAAAGCAAACTTATTTTGTTGTACACTTAGCTATGTTGTAATGACACATTCTGCATTAGCTTAGTGTTAATCACCCATTAGGTTATATGCATCACTGACAAAGAAGGAAGAGTATTTTACTTTAAATGTCATGCAGTAATTTTCTTCCTTGATGAAATCATAAACATCTAACCAACTAATTGTTAGTAAAAATCCCTTGTATACCATTAAAAACAGAGCCCCAAACCCTGATACATGTATATTTGAAGTCATCACCACACACATTGTGGATCAAGAACTGTAGCTTCCTTATTTTACGCGAGTACTTAATTCCGCGATCTAACTGTTTTTCATCAAATCGCAATAATATTAAATTGCGAATGCCGAGTTTTTTATCATTATTTATTATGGTTTACATGCGTCCGAAATATAAAGGCGAGGTTTTAAAATCCGCAAGATGTAATTGTACAACAAAATATCAAAACTGAGAAGTTATATATGAATATTCCCTAATAAGCATTTAACAATGCTGAGAAAATGATGAATGCCTAACAAAATGAACCTATGGTAAAATGGGTTGTGAATTAAAAGATGGTGGTAAGAAGAAGTAAGGGCCTAGCATGCCACACATTACTGAAAAGCAGCACCATTCTTCTTGGATGTTATGACAAGAATGGTAAAATTTCATTGGTGTACAAGTTATATTTGAATGTAAATTAGATATTCTGTGGTTGTAAAAAAAAAGGGAGATTTTATTTATGTTACAACCTGTCACCTTCATCCTATCTTGTGTAGAGATCTCCATTTTTTCATCTGATTATATGTTTTGTCTGAGATTTTGTGATAGCAGCTGTTTATCATGTGTTTTACATGCTCAGCCATGCATGGACAAACCTACCTCACAACAAATTTGGTAAATATATGTATCTGATTGATATTATGTCTGATGCTTAATTGTGTTAACTTTGATGAAAAATACAAACATAAACAACTGGTTCAGATGCTGAAACTTAAATAATTGGTTGTTTTCTAATGCTTATTTCAGGCTGTGATTCAGCAGGCCATTTTGTTGATATAGGAGTCCCTAGACCCTTTATTTTTCTATTTTCTTAACTTTGTCTTTTAACTCAAGGGGATTCATTCAATTTGATTTTTAGAGTTGGATAAATGTTGGTCTTTATTTCCAGACATCCGACATCATGTTGCTCCATCGCCGAGGTCATGTCTGTACTGTTTTTCAACACCATGAAGTACACCATCTCAGAACCAAGGGGAGCTAACAACGACAGATTTGTCCTCTCCAAGGTATTTTTCAATTTGATAAAATGGTTGTCCGTAAATTATGTTGAGGTTGAAAGGTAATATCAACTTTAAGATTAATAATTAAATCAACACTTTTCTTTGGTACCAGTTTAAATCTGCCATTACTGTTTTGGCCTCACTTTTGGCTTGCAACTATCATGAAATGTACATTGACGGACTCTCTGATATGATTGACAGGGTCATGCTGCCCCCATTCTTTATGCTGCCTGGGCAGAGGCAGGGCTATTTCCTGAGTCCGATCTGCTTAATCTCCGTAAGATCGATTCCGACCTGGAAGGACATCCTACTCCTGTAAGTAATGCATCCTACTCCTGTAAGTAATGCATCCTTTAATAAATTACAGTTATCTTGGGCACTGATATTACAAATACCATTGATATGTCGTAGTGATTTGACAGTTCCAAACTCTTATTCTCTAAAGGGACTTGGACACGATTTGAGATCAAAAATTTTATTTTTATTTTTTATGTATAAAATGGTTTACTGGAGCATTTTAAATGATTGACCAAAATATTAAATGTTAAAGTCAAGTTACAAGCGAGATAAAGAGGTAAGAATTGATAGTTATGTAAACAAAGCTCGAGTCTTATAGTTGTTTACAAAATATGTAATGTAGAATTTTACCATTTCTTAGACAAAATGACATGTACTATTATCAACAAAAGAAAGATACATTTGATTGAAACTTATACCAATACAACACATATGTAAAAATGACTATATTCGAGCTTTGTTTACAAAACAAAGAATTATGAACTCTGTATCTTGCTTATAACTTGATATTCGAGTTTCAAATTTTGACATAGTATTATAAACTTCTATATTTATCAGTATAAACATTGAAAATGGAAAAACAAAATTTGAAAATTTTCAGTCAAATCGTGTCCAAGTCCCTTTAAGTATTATTACCTTCATATAGCGATTGCTTGGATACCTCTAGTTTTTTCTTGGTTAATATATGGAGTTTGGTATAATGAGGTTAGATTGTAATAAGACATTTCTTGAAATACAAATAAACCTTTACCGGTTTGAAACCTATTGCATATTTTTTAAAACTTAGTACATATATTTAGTTTCGATTGTTAAACCATCTTCACAGAGTGATAGTTTGAGTACTGGTTCTCTTTAGAAATTTATTGAATTTGTGTCAAGTTTTGCCTTATTGTCAGTGCATTGCATCATGCCTTGATTTGACTAATTGGAAGTGGCATTCATTGATATCCTTCTACCTGTTGTGGTCAGATTTTGAAGACTATTGATACAATGCATGATTTCTTTACAGAGGCTGAACTTTGTTGATGTGGCCACTGGGTCCCTGGGTCAGGGTCTGAACTGTGCTGCTGGCATGGCCTACACCGGGAAATACATTGACAAGGCTGAGTATGTGCATGTTAGATCACTAATCAAATATGTTCATATGGTAATATTTTAGCTACCATGTGTTTTACACTGTCATTAGTGAATCAAATTTTCTATAAACCAGTACATGTATCATGAAATCTTTCTTTCACTTTGTCTTCTGTGTTCATGCTTCGATCCATACTTTCATTGGTAGTATAATGTGGAGGGGTCTGTCTCCCTTTCACTTTTTGTTTATACACTTTCAGTTACCGAGTGTTTTGTGTCATCGGTGATGGGGAGAGTGCTGAGGGGTCTGTGTGGGAAGCCATGGCCTTCAGCAGCTTCTACAAGCTGGACAACTTGGTAGCCATCTTTGACGTAAATCGGCTGGGACAAAGCGAGCCCACTAGTCTGCAGCATGACATGGATGTCTACAGGAAGAGAGCAGAGGCTTTTGGGTAAAATAACGCAGATTTATTTCTTAATTTGGTTCAGATAAGAAAATCATTGAATGATTCTCTCAGTGGGGGCTGGGGTTTTATCATTTGAGAAAAAGCATGCCTTCCATTTCCACTGTCTCCCTTTTATATTTGTATGATTTGTAAAATAGTCAAAGATTGGGACCCATTTCTAAGGAAGATCTTCATTTTCCACCATAATCATTGATATATTAAGAAATGTTCTGCAATTTTTCATAATTTTGCTTGTAGCTGGAACACCAGTGTGGTTGAAGGGCATGATGTTGAGGCCCTGTCTAAGGCATTCTATGATGCCAGCACTGTCAAGGGCAGACCCACCTGTATTCTGGCCAAGACTTTCAAAGGCAAAGGAATTCCAGGTATAAAAAAAATTATAACCAGTTTTTACAGAGGCATTTTAGTTATGAAAGTATAGAAGAACCTAAGATGCGACTTTTGACTTTCTCAAAATTGATAATAAGAGTTTAAAAATTAAAGAAATTCCAGGTCACGTTAAAAGCGTTAAGAAGTGCCAGGTATTAAAGATTCCAAAATATATGCATTTTTTGATTAGATATCTTTAGGCATCATCATCAAAATTCTAGCCTTTAGAAATTAGTGACAATTTTTTGCTACAAACCACAGTAAATATTTTTCATTGGCTGATATCTAATCAACTTTGAATACCAGTGGTGAACAACATTTTTTGTACATGTACTTGCAGGAATTGAAGATGAGGAAAACTGGCATGGAAAGCCATTGGCTGCCAAGTCAGAGGCGGCCATCAAAGCCATAGAAGACAACATCAGCAACAAAGGTCCCCACGGGCTGACCCCCAAATCTCCGAGTAACCAGGCTAAAGCTGTTAATATCTCCAACATCAAGCTGTCCGAACCCCCCACCTACGATAAGAGTGCTCAAGTAAGAATAATTACCAACCGCAATAATTGTTTACAAAACACAATAATGTAGGATAAAAAGCATGTATTAATTAAAGCAATATGAGCTGTATTTTTTAGAATTTTATTTTGCTGTAAAAACCTGCTAGTATGGTAAGTCTGCATAAAACTTAAACTTTTATAAATAAGGTTGGAAAAAATCATTAATTTTTGTCAGAGGAAAGATATTTCTTCTAAGGAACATATAGCAAATCAATTTTTATACAGGACGACAATAATTCAATTTCGCTCCAATTAAGGTTCCTTAACAGTCCTTTAAACAAAAATTTGGCGAAAAGAAATTTAAAAACCATGATTTTTTTGTTATTTTAGTAGAAAATAACATTTTCGTTAAAAAAAAATTCTTCATGAAAATTGCAGCTCATATTGCCTTTAGAAAATAGGTACATAAAAAGACAGAGTATATAGATATTACACAATTAAAATTTCTGAAATTGTTTGGCTGTCGGAATTGTGTATAGTGAATTTTTATGATCATATTTATTGAATTATATGTATTATGGGCATGTCATTATTAGTAAATAGTAAAATAATTATATTTGATTTTGATGTTAGATAATAATTAAAAGTAGTATTAATATATGTCCTTGTATGTACATTAGTTTGATTGATTATATAGTTTTGTTAACATTTTGGGATTGATAAACATTTACGTCTCGTATATTGGTTGGTGATTTAATTTGTCAGGTTGCAACAAGAGCTGCCTATGGAACAGCCCTGGTGAAGATCGGCAAGAACAACAACCGAGTGGTTGCCATGGACGGCGACACCAAAAACTCCACATTCTCCATCAAGTTCAAGGTCAGTCAAGATTTCATAATTTCTGTAAATTCATCACAATTATGAGGTGCAAGACTATCACCCATTATTGGAAACCTACAGTCCATATTCTTTAATTTGCTCAGTTGTGAGAAATGAAATATCAAACAGTCCACTGAATGGGTTTCTGACCATAGAGACTGTCATACCAATATAAAAGTAGGAACATATTATATAAATAGTGCCTGTTTGGGAGGGTAACAGTTGAAATTGACACCCTGAGAAAACCATTGTCAACCGACGCAAAGCGGAGGTTGACAATGGTTTTCGAGGGGTGTCAATTTCAACTGTTACCCTCCAAAACAGGCACTATTTATTTTGTTAATATACTGAATGTCTTAATTTTAAAGAAAATTTTACTGCTTTTATATAGGAATAACGTGAATTCTACAGCGAACCGTACGCGCATAATTTTCGCGCATGTAACAATTTGTAATGTTACCCGTTGCTAAGTGCGTTGCTAACGCTGAGGGTAATAGAACGGATTATGAACTGCGTCTTAACCAATCAGATTTCAGTATTTAACATGAAAGTATAACAATATGTAATATTAAGAAAATGTTTCAAAAGTTATGATGGAAGATTTTGGTTACCTTATATTGAAGTGTAGATTTTATTGTGATACGTAGATATTCTCATTTAAGAAAAATGAAGTCAGCGTTATAGCAATGCTAGATATTGTATCATCAAGTGTTATAATGGTAATGTGCTGGATATTGCATCATCTGCATGTTTCCAATGCTTTTACATAGGAGGCCTTCCCTGACCGATTCATTGAGTGCTTCATCGCGGAGCAGAACCTTGTGGGGGTGGGGATTGGCTGTGGAACCCGTGGAAGGACCGTGCCATTCATCTCCACATTCGCCTGCTTCCTGAGCAGGGCTTTTGATCAAATTAGAATGGGGGCAATCTCACAGACTAATGCCAACTTTGTGGGCTCTCACTCTGGGGTGTCTATTGGTAAGTGATGGACGAGTTTGCTCAGTATAAAAATAACAACCTTGATTCCTTGAAATTATGTATATATACACGGTATATGTTTCTGAAGTAACATGGACATACAATTTTGCAAAACCATTCACTGACAATAAAAATCAGTTTTTAATTAATTTGAAGTATATTCTATTGCTACAGATTTCACAATTTAAAAGCAGGTTAATATATTTCTTTGGTGAAAATTTCTCTGTAATTTTATTGATATTAGCCTCCTCACTTTGAATGCAGTATACCAAAACAAAACATACATCTCCGTTGAAATATATCCTGTTTGATTGGTATGTATTCTGTGAAAATATCTCTGTTTAGTAACTTGATTGGTAATTACTTGACCCCCATAGGAGAAGATGGTCCCTCCCAGATGGCGCTAGAGGACCTTTCCATGTTCCGCAGTATCCCGGGCTCTACAGTGTTCTACCCGAGCGATGCCGTGTCCACAGAGAGGGCCGTCGAGCTGGCAGCTAACACCCCTGGAGTCTGCTTCATCAGAACCAGCCGCCCCAATTGTCCCATCCTTTACTCCCCAGACGACAACCTACAGATCGGCAAAGCCAGGGTAAATCTCGTTCTCTGCTTGTTCTTTGATAAAATTCTGCATTGCTATGGTTCTTAGATTACAATCTTTATTGAATTTCTAATAAATGTCAGATGTTACGACAACCTGTACAGGTTCAATATTTTGATATTTTTATTAATTGTAAGTTGCATAAATTTAAGGTGTATAGGTATCACATAGGTATTACATTTTTTTCTTTTTAAGATTTTAAAAACGTCTAAAATTTTATTTTGTGTATGATAGGGTCAAGTGGTTTGCATTTAAATATTTACATAATGAAAGTTTTTTGTGTATTTAGTAAAATTAACCCCAGTAGTAAATTTCCATATAATGGTACATTTACTGTAAACTAATTGAATTTTCATCGTGATGGATAAAATTTTGAAGAAAAGGAATCATTTTACATTGAGGCCAATTGATTGATATGCTTCAATAATATTGTATACTTGTTGTGACTTGGTGAGTTTGTGTTGTAGGTGGTACGCAAGAGTGACAGCGACAAGGTGACAGTGATTGGTTGCTGTGTGACCTTGTTCGAAGCCCTGAAGGCAGCAGACAAACTGGCCATCGATGGAGTCAACATCCGCGTGATTGACCCATTCACCATAAAACCTATCGATGCTGAAACAATTCGCAGCAATGCTAAGGAAACTGGAGGCAAAATCATCACTGTGGAGGACCACTACCCTGAAGGTATGAATAATGTCCCAATACTTTAAAAGGGTTTTGTTATATAACTGTATGATTATACTGGTGTATATATTCCTTGTGCTCAAATCGTTCATTTCACTGGATTTATTTTAAAGGTTATTTAATATTTTCCTATTGATATGCATGTACCAGTACATGTACTCTCAATATACTTGAGGGTTTTATAAATGTCAGCAGAAAATGGTTTGACACTTAACACAGTGCAACTAAAAACACCATCCTGTCCAATAAATACACTTTTACAGTTACTGTAGTACAATACCGATATTTCATGTCATAAATTATTTTTTGTTTGTAGGAGGTTTGGGTGAAGCTGTATGTTCTGCAGTGGCCTGTTGCCGTGACATCACTGTAAAAAAACTGGCAGTACAGGAAGTCCCTAGATCTGGCAAGAGCGCAGAACTCCTGGAGAAATATGGAATCAGTGCTAACTGTATTGTCAAGGCTGTCAATCAAATCCTGTCCCAGTAACCTGGTGCCTCACCGAACTATCGGTTCTCTACAACTGTAGCCAGAGTTTTAGTGGATGCAGACTTCACTTTGTATTAGATTTGTACTCTCCTTGTTTGACTGTTTTATATTAACCACAATCAGAAATTGGTGCGATTTGATGTTAATTTTGATACGATTTGATAATACTGTAAGCCAGTGCTTTGATTCATCAAGATCTTTGTCTCGAGATAGTTGTTGACCAACAGATTATAATTATATTGTTTATGATTTATTGTTGCCAGATGCTAGTGAAATAAATTTGACACAAGACATAGTTTTTCTCTTGACTTGGTTAATGTACATGTATATGTACAAAAGGTTGAATTTACATGTACTGGTTTATTGAAGATTAAAATACCAAATAAAAGCACATTCTCAACTGAAAAGTGAAAACAAATACATGTATAATGATTTCACATGTATATTGTAAACTGTTAGTCAATCTAATGGTAAAACGAGTACAAACATGTACATGCAGTCCCTTAATTAGCATCTCATAAGAAAATGAGCTAAACATATGTATCAGTATGTGAAAATCATGAATAAAAGAGATAATGTCTATCACCTCACCCAGTCCAAAACTAGCGCAACTACATGTATTTGTGTAAATGTACAACACTTGAGCTCTTGTTAACCAAAATGTTTCCATAGAGCTAGAGATCTGCAGCTACTATTGTGACAGTAATAAGTTCAAGATGAGATCTACCCTATGTTTTTAATCATGATTTTTTTCACACAATTACCGGTACATGATATACATTTACATATGTACATGTATTAAATGAGGTTTAATATCAAAACAATAATTATTGTCTTCTCCTGAATTCTGGCCTTGAACCTGACTCATATTGCCAAAGTCACATGGTCCTAAATCGTAGATTTCTCCCTGAATATTTAGAGATATCATATGCTTGACACGAAGGCTTGTAGATGTGTTCGGGGTTTAGCATACTCTCAGCTTAACACATCTCTGTAGGGCTTTTCTGGCTGAAAGTCTAAATTCTGGATCTCCTGTAGACCCTGAAAAAACAATTATATATTTGTAAACTCATTGTTATTTTGACATCCTTTTGCATTAAATTTGCCCTGATTTTCACTTGGCTTATTTAGAAACAACTATCCACATGATATAAATGATAAAATCTTGTATTTTTATCATTATTAATTTAATAAAAGTATTATATAGTAAAAAATGTTATTATAAGTACAAGAATATCTTAATTACCTGTAGAACAAGTTTAATGTGGGCCTTAATTTTAGCTGCATCCTTAGTAAGGACTTCTATCTTAGAATTAATCATGGCAACTTTCTTCTCTATGAAGGCTAAGGCTTCGTCATGAGTCATTTCCAAGAAAAATCCAAACCCAACTTTTACATAAATCATGGAGGCATCTGGACTACAATACCAAAAATTTATTAGAAAAAGTGAGATGTGAATGTAATATTTTGTTTTAACAGTTTATCTGTTGATTAAATGCTGTAAATTCCTAGTGAGAAATTAATATAACAAGACCCACTAGGGAAATTAATGAACTTTTATTTTTGAGTATTGAGTAGTATTTGAGTATATTATACATTGCTACATTCGAGAATTTTCATTTGCATGGTAAAATGCAAAGTTGAGACTTAATTAAGGGAAATAAAATGTACTAAAAAAGGAATCTACAGTATGTGATTACTTTAAAGCTGACGGTTAAAAAACCCCCCAAAAGCTCCCCTATAATCTGGATTGGTTTTAAGTGTGCTGAATAAAATTTTTATACTAAAATTAACTTACACATTTGCTTGAACATAGAAATTGCAGCCCAAGTCCACTTTGGTTTTAAGACCATCACTTTTGAAATTTGATTCCTGCAAAAATCAAAGCACTATAATGTTAGAAGTTTTTTTTTCTCTTTTAGATACTTTTGACAAATTAACATGCCTGGACACTTCTCCAATCGGGATAATTAAAAAAAAGGTCTGGTCTCAAGATCATTAAAAAAAGATTTAATTTTTAGAGTTGTCAACAAATGTAAAAAAAAATTGTTAAAGAATTGTGAAGAGGTTAATACAATCATAAGTTAGAGTTTGACTATAAGTATGTGTACCTTTATTTTCTCAATGACAGTTTTAAGTTGTAAGTATTCTGCTACCTCTCCATATAGCCTGTCTCTTTGTTCAATAACTTGACTGAAAGAGAATTAACTTCATATCAGATTTGAATGCTTTCACATGCAAGATATATCACAGTCAGGTACATGTGTCTAAATGCATAGACTTTAAATCAAGTTTCTAGGTCAGAGGTCAAGGTCATAGTAAATCTCTGTGTAAGATCCTTGTTCTGGGCATATTTTTTCTTAACTTGGGCACATGTGACTCATGATACTTCATCAAAAGGATAAAAATGTCTTCATCCATAGAGTGCCCAATCCATGGCATGGATGAAAATGCTATAGTCAAAGGTCAAAGTCAAGCTCTCTATTGCATCTCTTCCCTTGTTTCTTCAACCAGAGTGCAATGATTGAAATCACTTTAAGTGACCCTGAACTTAGTAAAAAACAAGCCAATTCTGGGGAGAAATGCATTTTTTTGGCATACATGATTTTAGTATTTAACCAATTGGGTTGAAAAGTATTAGAGTTTATCCTATTACCATACTAAAGATGCGTATGAAGTAAAATAAATATTGGTGCAAGGGTTTTCTTTGAATCTTGCTTACAAGACTGAAATAGTCACACATACATACACACACATGAACAGCAGCAATGCTACATTCCCTTTGCAACAAGTTGCGCGAGGGGATAAAATAGTCCTTTTTTAACTCTTTTCCATCCTACAGTCATTTACTAAAAGTGGGACCATTTGAGATTGTCACCAAGTCAATGTTATCAAAATATTTGATATTTTTTAACATAGGATTGTCAGACAGCTGATACAAATACTGGGGCTATGAGATAGGTCATTTGGTAGAGCACCTGACTAGAGATTCAGGGGGCCCGGTCGGGTTCGAATCCCAATTTGGTTCATCATTATTTCTAACATTCTGTTACACTTGGTTCAGAGCCAACCCCTGAAACTGCCAGGGGAAATGAAGAATTTGAGAATGTATCTCTGAGGGCAAGATCATTTGAGGGAGAAGCCCGCCTGAGGAAAGGTAAGTAATGGTCAGACAAGGAATATCATGGTAATTTATAATATGAGCATGTCTGCAACCTTAATCATACTGCCTTCAATCTTTCATTAGGAAAAATATATGTTAATTGCGAAAGGAGGAGTAATCTTAGATGGACACCACCTCTTTGACGTAAAGATGTTTGAACAAGTAAATGTACAGGCTTATTATTGTCAGTGACCTACATTGAATGTAAACTAACTTATTGTATGACAATGTCCCTGTCAATACTGAATAGGTACATAAATCTTTTGTCATAGACTTTACTCTTTGAACACTAATACGCTATACCTCAAATCTGCTTTCAATCTTTCATTTAGAAACTGTTCGTATTGCACAACTTTTGATGGAATGCCTTCTGCACACATGTTATAGAGAATGACAAAGTGAAAGTAGAATGATTTCCCTCAATTTACGACATTTGCATACCATATCTATTCATTCTGTAATATTTCGTTTCATGAAAATTTAAAAACTTTTCAGAATTACTCATATTTATTGGCCTAGATGTATCAGAACTATGAAAGATAAACTAATTTTTATTTTTAATTTGCTGCCGTATTATGACCATTTCCGGTTGGCAAAATGGCCGAGCTGCTTCTGGATTCTGATATCCGAATTTGGGTGTTTTTACCCATTGTATTAATCACATTCTTCACTGGAATCATCAAACATTATGTAACAATTCTGTTGTCCTCAGAAAAGAAGACTGAATTGCAGCAAGTTACTGATAGGTAAAATAAGATGAGACTGTTTGCATGATAATTGGTTCGAATTTCCTCAAAAATGTAAATGTAAATGATGCTAAGCATGGTGACATTTAACCAATCTAGTAATTTAGAAAACTGAATGTTTTAAGTTTTGTAGTATCCATTAATGATCTGTGAATATAAGACCATTTTGTTGCCAACACTAGATGGTTCAGATTGAAAAAGCTTAGGTCTATTCAGCAGGTTGGGACCACTCTCCCAAATGGGATATAATAGCCCGTTTGGGATATAATAGCCCAAATGGGATATAAATTTTAAGTGCAAAAAATAAAAAAAATTGATTTTGAAATTTTTGATATAAATCCGCATTAGAATAGATGAAATACAACAACTTTTGGTAAACAACTTTTTCTGTAGCTGTACTATTACTGAGATTGATCCCTCAGTTTATCCAAAACTTCTTGGGGATCAATCTTACAAACTATAGAAATATAGAAAAACTTCTTAACCAAAAGTTGTTGCATTTTATTCACATTAATGCGGATTTATTTCAAATATTTAAAAATAAAAAAAAATATTTTTTTGCACTTAAATTTATATCCCATTTGGGCTATTATATCCCAAACGGGCTATTATATTCCATTTGGGAGAGTGGTCCCAATCTGTTCAGGGGCTAATACAGTAGGAGGAATGACCACAACTAGGTTTCAACCCAGGACCCTTCAGTTTAAATCCCTTTAGCTTGATCAGTAGAGCATTTGTTTTCAAATTGAAGGGTGCTGGGTTCGGGCCTAATCTCAGCGAGATTCGTTGTCAGAGACTGAAAATCTATGACGGACGTGTTGCTGAGATTAGGTTGGGGCCTAGTTGTTGTAATTCTTCCTTCTTTTACAGTTTTTAAAACCCATGAATGAATAATCTTGCCGTGACCAGGTAACATTAAGAATTTGTCCCATATAGCATGTATAGTTGCAATGCAGCAGAAGCGAAATGGATATGCTTTCTGTTAAATTTAAGCTTGTTAAAAAATCTGCAGGGGTAAACATGAAAAAGACATAAATATACATATTACAAACCTTTCTGAACATGTTTGATATAGTTAAGTACACAAAATATCCATTTCGTGAGCCATATCAAGGCATTAACACTTTGTCTACGTTTGAATTTGCCTGCCATTTTTGCAGGAAATAGCACATTGTTTTGGATTTTATCACTAAATTTGCTAAGAAGCTAGTAAAAGGGGCAAATTCTATCGTAAAACTGGGTCCGTAGGAGATCTGGCATTTTATTGATAATTCATTCTATCTATTTAAACCCTGGTGTGGTACGCAATATTTTCTTCTTTTCCAATTCATTTGATACTGTGGATACATTTCATTTACAAAGATTCAGACACTATCAAACTATTACACTATGTAACTATGCTAAAAGTCCCTTTTATTTCCATGGGGTATTCCACAGTGGAACACCCCATGGAAATAAAAGGGACTTTTAGCATAGTAACACAGTGTAATAGTTCAATAGTGTCTGAATCTTTGTAAATGAAATGTATCGTAATAGAAAAGGAAAAACTATGTGGACCAGCTATCAAACCTTAATCTAAAATACATATATGTGTCTGTTGCCAGCAAATGAATTTGTCTGACAATAAATTTGTCTGACAATGAATTTGTCTCATACAAAGAAAATTTACTGCTAATACAATGTCTCATAGCCAACATGTCCATCTCATTTGAACTTTTGGTTTGTGTTAAATCACAGAATGCAGTGATAAATATTAACTTTATTTTCATTAAGTTGATGTAATCTTAGTATTTATTCTTTTTCAGCCATGTTCTAATCAGAAGTAGAATTCTCAGAGAAAATGGAAAATTTATAACAAAGCAGGTATATAAACTTGTATTTTTATTGATTTTGATAAACAAAGTGTTTCTTGCTTATGAAATTTTATTTTGTTTATATGGAGATTTAAATATTTTGGCCAATTTTTAGTTATAGTTAAACTTTCAAGTTTGAAAAGAAAAAAATTTCCTTCCCTCCCTCTTGGGTCTAGAAACCCTTGGCAGCAATTCCAAACAAACATTTATTTGAGGATGGCCTAAGATATTCAATATTATTATCACATTTACATCACAATAAAATAAGTGGGTAATAGATTGTTTTACATTCATTCTTTTCAGGGATTCTTAATGAGGAAAAGCTTTTTCAATGCAGAAAATACAGGTTATTTCAAAACGGAGAAAAGAGAATCAAATGCTAAAAATCCAATGACAGGTAAGCTGAAAATAAGTTAATAGAAAAATATCTGAAGTCTTTGAAATCTTATATAAATCAAACAAAGGCCTCATTTATTATAGCAAGCCCTGAACTAATATACATGTAAAAACCATGTGATGATCAACGGAAAATAACTGGTTTTTTTAATAAGGTTTACATAAACACGATTGAGAGCATAAATATGTATTCACTGTACATGTATTTACTAATGCATTTTCATTTATTTCTGTCTCCTAGATCCTTCCATGATGACAGACATGCTGAAGGGTAATGTCACCAATGTGTTACCTATGATTGTTATTGGAGGCTGGATCAACTGGGCATTCTCAGGCTTTTTGACCAGTAAGTAAAAATAGGCTATCAAATACAAAAGATATTGCCAAACAAATCTAAAAGCTGATCACTGAGAAAGTGTGAATTGATGACGGCTGATGATGTTGGACAAATACAGAGTATAAATTTTCTTTTGATTTTACAGCCAAAGTTCCATTTCCCTTGACTCTCCGATTCAAGCCTATGTTGCAAAGAGGGGTAGAGCTGGTTTCTCTTGATGCCTCTTGGTAATGTTTTACTTAATCAATTATTAATATGGTACACATGTACATTGATATAAGTGTCTCTTTTTGTAAACATTGTAAAGAAAAGTAATAACTTAAAGCCAGCAAAATTGTTGTTTGTATATTTATTGTGCTGTCTGATTTGTTTTCAGGGTTAGTTCAGCCTCATGGTATTTCCTAAATGTTTTTGGATTAAGAAGTTTATACACTCTCATACTGGGCCAAGATAATTGTAAGTTTTAATGACAGAATGATTATTAGTGATATCATTTAAAAAAAAAATAGAAATGAAAAATGAAAAAAGGACTTTGAAATTTTTTCTTGCAACGATGGGAGGCCAGGTTTCTGCGTGTACTTGGATAAATGAAGTTATTAAGCTATCCATCTTCTTTATTTACAGCGGCTGATCAGACAAAAGCCATGCAGGAACAGATGTCAGGAGCAGGCATGATGACCCCACCTGATCCAATGAAAGCCTTCAAAGGAGAGTGGGAGGCGCTAGAAGTCTGTAACCACCAATGGTGTCTCCAGGGAGTGGAGGAGGATTTGATTGACGGGCCAGTGCAACCAGAGACCATATACATCAAGAACAAATACGCATAATACACATCTTGTCATTTGTAAATTATTGTAGAAAAATAATGTCACTTATTAAAAAGAGATTGCATTTATGGAAGCAATGAATGCAATTATTGAATAAAAGTACGTTCACAGTTTACACATACTTTGTTCTTTTGTACTGTATTGGGCATTTTTGTCTCTATTAAGGTAGTCCATCCATAACTATCATATTTCATATCTAAAAGATTTCAAGTTTGATCACTAAAATTTCAGTGTGATTTTAAGGGTTTTATCAAATAAAAAAGATTCACCTTGGAAATTAAAAAAAAAAAAATAATGTTAACAAATTTATCATATGTTGAAGTTAACATTGAAGTCAATGGGAAAAATGCATTTTTAAATATATTTCTTTAGTACAAGTAAGTTTCTCACATTTCTCTTCCCTTTCTTCGACTATGCTGAAATGATTCATAATTAACCATACATATTTTAAGAAAATGATTTTTACAAATTTTCAAAAAGGGCAGACAACTCTTTGAAAAAGTTTTAAGTGCAAAAAGTTCATTTAATTGACAACATACATACTCCCAAGTTTGGTTTGTGTCAGCCTCATAATAACTTTAAAATACATATTTGATGTAGTATAGATCAAACAAAATTGTTAAATTTGCCTTAGTTATGGATGGACTACCTTAATTTAGAGATATAGATGAAAAAGGATTGTTTGTCATATTTTATTTGGAGGAGTGACTGCCATACACAACAAAACATGAATATAAAACTGTACAAGCTTTAATTTGCAGAAGACAGTATTGTGATGTTAAAAGCTAATAGAAAAAAAAGATAAGAAAGCTAGCACAGTTGGATATAAACAACTGAAAAGTAGGGTAGAATATTGTGTTTTAAATTTTCTTGCTTGATTTTGTTTTTTTGTCCTCTGTGCTACAGTATACATGTAACAGGGTGATAGTGAACATGCTTTTAATGAGTTGACCCTTACAGGAAATTGATCGTCATTCCCCGTGACTTTCATATGTTATAAACTTGACAGATATTATACATTTATTGAATGAAGGGAGATATGAAGATTTATTCCCCCAGTGAAAATCATATATCTAGAGGGCAATGCCGAAAGGAAATATGATTTTTCTGGGGGAATAGATCTTCATACCTCCCAAATGTTCATGCAATAAATTGTTTAAAAGCCCGAACGACGGGGATAATTATTTTATTATACATCGGGTCCTAATCTGTTTGCAGGTATTTTAAAGCAATTTAACAGATGTGATGAAAAATATGATGACGGGAAAATATGAAGTTTTGTTGCCCTGGCACGTGATTGTATAGTACCAATCAAATAACGCGTTACATAGAATTATTATAATGAGGTACAATATAAGAAGTTTTGTTGCCCTGGCACGTGATTGTCTATACCTGTCACATGTTCATTTTATGGGTAGTGTTTAGTTCTATAAGTATAAAGTAAAGTATATCCTTTTTAGAAGTGGGATAGGGTAAAAAAAGAAAGCGATTATCTTAGATTTCAAAAGTTTACATCATATTTCAATGAACATATATCTGCAATGTACCAAGATACAGACAAATATATTTTGAGGTTTTTGAGGCCCATTTTAAGAATATGCTACCTTTCTTTAAGACAAAGTTTCAACTAAATTAAGCAAGCTTAGACATTTTTCTCAACAAATGGTTGTAGAGGGGACACCAATGAACCCCTTTAAATTTTTATATTTTTTTCAGATTTTTAAATCTTCAAAATAAATCTATACCTGCGCAGTTCGACAGCTGTTCTGAGCGATTAAAAAGGCATTGTCCTGTTCTTGTATGCATACTTTTCAAACAAAATGACATTTAAGACTTCATATTTATTGCATTTATATCATTTGGCAACATTTTTGGTCAGTTTCGGACAGAAACAAGCCAATTCAAGATATATTTAACATTCATATCATCAAATGTTCAAGATGGCCGCACATCCCTCTTAAGGGAGTGTCTGGCCATATTGTACATTTGAGAATAAAAATGTAAACAATCCCTGAACCGGCTTGTTTCTGCGCCAAACTGGCCAAAACTGTAGTATAAAGATGAAAAAGTAATATATATGAGGTTCTACATGTTGTTTAGTATGTAAATTACGCATACATGTACAATAACACAACAAGGTCTTTTCATTACTTAGAACAGCTGCAGAACTGCGCAGCTGCGGATCGGATCCGGATTTATTTTTAGGATTTATTTAAAATCAGAAAAATAAGAGAGGGGTTCATTATTGTCCTCTCTACAATAATTTGTTGAGAAAAAGGTTGAATATTGCAGATTAATGCAACTTTGCCTCAAAATACGGTACCCTTTTTTTATTAGTCGGCATGCAATCTATTTTCAGAATAAAAAATTTTAAACTCCATTTTATACTTAGAACTCCTGGGTCTATGGAGGCACGCTGACGTTTTATTTTCATCGAAAAAAATAAATGTCAGTTCAAAACAATCTGCATTGAATGTGACAGACATCACTTTACCAGTTTTTTTAAAAATTCTATAAGCATACATTAAATTTCTTTCTTTCTACAATTGGGGTAGGGGTCCAAAATATCAATTGTCTTATATATGTTTCAATGAAATTACAACTTCAATATACCTCCGTAGACAAAGACAAATCTATCTCTTGCGAATTCATGTTTTTTGAGACCCATTTTAAGAATAGGGTACCCTCTTTTAGACAAAGTTACAAATCATGAGCAAGCTTTGACCTTTTTCTCAACAAATGGTTGTAGAATGGGCACTAATGAACTCCTTTCACATTTTTTCAGATTTTTAAATCTTAAATTTAAGTCTGTAGCTGTGCAGTTCTTAGTGATTAAAAAGGCACCGTTCTGTTCTTGTATGCATAATTTGCAGTCAAAACATGTAAAACCACATATTTATTGCTTTTTATCTTTTAAATAATTAAGTAATATGCATTCAAAACAACATGCATAGCCTCATATTTATTGCTTTTTATTTATTGGTAACAATTTTGGTCAGTTTGGCAGAAACAAGCCAGCTCAAGAAATGTTTACCTTCTTATACTCAAATGTACAAGATAGCTGCACATCCCCCTTCAGTATAATCTGCAATATGACTAATAAAAATATCGTACGTGAGACAAAACAATATTTTTCTACAGTTCAGGCAATCTCCTTTTTTGAAACATGATCTTTCAGTATGTTTGCTGTTGTTTCCAGGGATAGTTCAAGAACATTAATGGAAAAGATTTCGGCCCTGGGGATTTGACATTCATGTTTTTCTTCACTGCTAAAATGGCGATCTCTTATTCTCTTTGGATGGTGATTCCAATGGCAATATTGTTTTAGGTCTTATAATAATATCTAAGGGTTGTTTGATATCATTTACATCCAGGACACTACAGAAGCTGGTCTTCTTTCCACAGCACGTAGCTAGTCGTTGTTTTAGCTTTGTCAAAATACTTCAATCTTTAGGCCGCATCAGATTTTCTGTGTTTAAATTGCTTTCTCCCACACAAGATTTATCAAGTTTTAGGCATGTTTTGTTTTATTCCTGGCCATGGCAACTTTAAAATGCACGGCATTGTGGTTGATCAAAACTATTTCTTTCATATGTTTTTTTTTATCTTGCATATGTTTGTTGAAGTCGTTGTGTCTGTGGTTTAACTCTGCCATTGCACATGCACTCGTGCGTACTTCAATTGCTTTTATTGTATAATCGGACAGCCATGTCTTTTTCCGACCTTTTTTTGCTTAGCTCCTCCTTTCTTATATATTTTGACGTATTTGTACTTTACTCTTTCTCATTTCTTTAACATTGAGGCACCACTAATGGTTGCTAAGGGTTTTAAACAATGTTAAGTTGTTTAACAAATATCATATCATGATGTATCATAGGACTAATTGAGACAGAATTTTTATGATAATTAAATAAAAAAATGTCATACAATTTTTCTGCTTTTCTAATCCTCATGATCATCTTCCGACTTTACCAGTTTCTCCTTCTTTACTGACAATGATAAAAAATATTGGGGTTCCTCCGAAACCTATCCATCACTGCGCTGAAGGTCATGAGACTGAAGGTACCTTGTTGAAATCTAGTGCGTACATCAATGACGTCGAAAGTGCTAAGCTTTGGATGACTTGGGACTTTGTGTTGTAAGAAGGCACCCCTGTATCGTATTTTCTATCTTTAGTAAGATCTAAGGACTCTTTGATATCATCATAGACATTATGTCTATGATATCATTTAGATCTATATTCAGCTCATTGCAGAAATGTTCTTCCTAACACTGAATTGATGTTAAAGCTTTGCGTTACGCTATATCCATCTTTATCCTGCATCAGGTTTTCCATTACATTGCCTATTGTCATGATTTATGCATTTTTTGTTTCATGATCATATGGCATCTTCTACTTATGAGCATTGTGGTTGATTTTCATCTGTTGTTGTTGGGGTTTTTTTTTTATTTTATTTTATTTTTTTCGTTCTTTTCATACTGCTGTTTACGTCTTTGTGTCAGCGTTCTAGTAAGGTTTGCTTTTGAAGTCATACGTATTTATTCTTCAGTTGCTATAATTGCTAATTGCCAATAATTGGACAGCCAAATCTTATACTTTCCTTGGTTGAGCTCTTCCTGCCTCACGAAACGGACTGCAAGGATTCTTTAAATTTTAAAGTTATGCTCTCTTCTTTTGAAATTGCGATCATACCTCCATTGCAATATATACAGAAATTGGAATTAACTCAAAAGATCAGTTTAGATCAAAAATGATTTTATACTATATTATTTTTTTACGTTACTAAAACGTTTGTAAACTGGTCATTTTGACCAAGGTTTAGGGTTGTGATTTCTATTTCTGTATCAAATTTTATTCGTCTATTTTAAATGATAAGTAATAAATAGTTTGGATTAAGATTTAAATAACTCGTGATTTTTTCATGTTTGACAGCCTCAATATCATTATGAATGAAACATTTTGTAGAATTTTTCTTACAGCGAATGAGCTCTGATGCACCATAGTCTAAATTTAAACTATGGGAATACCCATCAGCTATAAATACACACAATGTTGTTTTTTTAATTTATGCATTGCTGCGCTATTTGAAAATACCACACCGAGCAGAACAGAAGTAAGTTTCATATATTGTATCAAATTGCATGTACTTGTTCAAGTTTTCTAACCATTAGTACTACAGTGGGGTGTTACCCCAACCTCCCTAATGTTCCTACGTTTAATTCACTACACCTGGCGGGCGGGTGGGCGTGAATTGATCAATCAGACCAGGGGGGAACTCGGATATATTATAAATCATAACATTTTATTATTTTTCAGTTTGATTTAAAAAGTTTATTGTGCTAATGGTATAATTTTATAAGAATATTAAAAATATTTCACCCATAGATTCCTACATAATCTCAAGAAAAAATGAAAGTAGATTTAAAAAGGTAAGGCCTTCTCAGAATTACGCCATGTTCAGCTACTTTCTGTTTTATTACAGTATTAAAGTAGATGGCGGAAAATTCTGATTCCCTAAAGGCACCGAAGAGCTCCTTTAAACAAGTACATGAAATAGCACAGAAACTTCATATAGAGGTAAGTTACTTGTTCTGTAAACAATGTTTACAGTATAAAAGAATGGAAGTAGATCCAATAACGCAACAAAAAAAACGGGCCCAATATATTGTAGTATTATCTTTAGAAATTACTATAGAGATTTCATCAAAATATTTACAAAAAAATGTTGTAACAACAAAATGTATTCTATTTTGATACTGAGCGATTGGTGTGAAAGATTAAAATGTTTAATAAATAAAAAAACACTAACGAATGAGCGGGCCTGAATATTTATTTTAAGCAAATGCACATCTGCAAGTATCGGCATGTTTTATATAATTGAAATTGGATTTCTATGAATGCATAAATTTTCTTTATACACTTTACGAAAGTTTGAGTAAATTGGTTTGGAAACTTTAATAAAGATATACATCTGAATAATTCAATATTGTCTTAAAAAAAGAAATTATGTCTCGATAATGAGGTATAATAAAAAGTAAAGTGTACTGAATACCAATGCAACAATATCACTTATTCAGAAAAGTATCACAATGTTTACAAAAATTACAATGTCAGTTAATACATTAAAGTAACAATTTAAAATCACTGCTGTTGTAATATAGTCTTCAACATTTCTTTCTGTGCATTGAAATTATAATTTTAATACGGAAACATGTACTTAAAATTTAACTTCAATATGCAAACATATCTACTTGTATTTTATGAATAGCATGCACTTCTCGAAATTTTATTAATATATTTAAATGAACCGCACTTGGTTTCTTCTCTGATGACAAAAATTAAGTTAATAGTTTAACAGGTAAAACAAAAAAGTTTTTAACAGACAAACGGATGTATATACACCACATAATAACAAAAACAAATTGTGACAGATAAAAATCTTTTAAAACAACATATACAGACATTGATAATGCATATATTTATATAATAGCACAACTTTGTTAATTTAAAAGTGCTGCAGTTGTTTGAAAATTTGTTGGAAATAAGAAATGAAAACCAGCGGAAAAAATTTACATAAAACGACTCTTGTAACAAAATAAAATCGCTTATATCTGTTAAAGTGTTGTATTAGAATGAAAGATTGACAAAGCATACAAAATACGCATACACTGATGAAGAAAAAAGCTGGGATATATGAAGAAATTCTGATTAATATTTACCCAAGTAAACAAAAAAAGAAAAAGTTAATATGTTAGTAAAAAAATGAAAATAAAGCTACGATATTTCAGAAGTAAAAGTTGCAAATCTTCATTTGTACAGATCAAAGTAGATTATGAAATTCAGACAGAGGGATTTCTGGCCACTCTTCATCTTGGAGATGACACATTCACAGGAACTGGAAGTAACAAAACGACTGCAAAAGACAATGCTTCGGAAGAGGCGTTAGAAATTTTGAGTTTAAAATCAACTCCGACTCCGGAGAAGAAAGGGACAGAAAAAACAGCGGTTACAGAACTAAACGAGCTTTGTCAAAGACTTAAACAAGTATGTCCTTTTAGAAAAGAGTCATATAAAAGTAAAACATCTTTAAGCTCAATTTTTAAACGGATAGAGTTCAGATGCAGAAAGCTAAATATAAACGGTAAAACTCTTTTAAGACTTTACTTCGACAGTCACATTTTATATATCAACGTCACTTGATGTTTGAATATGTAAGACACTTATGAAAGTTTGTCAGCATACTATTTCTTAAAGACACAGCACCGAGAGAATAATGTGATACCATGTTTCCTAAATTTATACCTGTAACAGAAAGATATGCATAATATTTTATGCAGCCAAAGCTACGTGTAAGTTATGATGAGGCAGTATCGGAAGGGGGCGAATTTGTGTGTAAACTTGTCATCATCCACGAGAAAGAGGAAGGAGGAGATGATGAGGAGGAACATATAGGAAAGGGGAGGTCCAAGAAGGAAGCAAAGCATAACTCGGCCTCCACTGCGTTAAAGAGAAGTTACATCTTACAGTCGTTCATGGACGGTACAATGCTGTTCATTTAATGATTACCCTGTGTACAAGATATCGTCTCTTTTTTATCCCATTATATATATATATATATATATATATATATATATATATATATATATATATATATATATATATATATATATATATATATATATATAATATTTTCATAATTTACCATACTTCAAATATGTTTTTTTTCTTTAAAAAGAAATTATCTTTCTCGAAAAGTCTAGCTATAACATTATGACGTAGTTCAAGATTTAGGTCAACTGTGACATAACCATCTTTCATAATTCAAATGTTCATTTCGAAAAAGCAACCATTCGAATTCAACTAAATTTAAAGCTACATCCTAGTGACTGTAAGCTTTAAAGGTTTCATACCGGTAATTGTTTTCACTATATATCACTATAGAGAGAAATTAAAAAAAAATCAATTTGTATTTCTCATGACTAAATATGTGGACCGGAGGAAATCTTGTTTGTTACCTATCTCATCAGCTAACACCATAAAAAAGGCCACAGGTCTACCCTCAAAACAACGTGTTTTTAGTTTGTATGTAAACAGATTGCACACTTTCTATGAAGCTGCTGCATGTGCGCTGAAAGAAGTAGTCCCTGTGAAAAAAGATCATCATCTAACAAATACATTAAATTTCCTTCTCAGTGGTACAAAAAAGTTAAAACTAAGTAAAGGAAAATGTAAAAATGCACCCAAGGAAAAAAATAATCCTGAAGTATATATAGAACTACTATTGACTAAGTTCATTTTGGTTCATTTTGACTGGTCAATTACTGGTGTGATACCTTGAGTTATAGGACAGCAATAACAAAACACAACAAAGGACAAACAGATTGCAGTCAGTTTTTGACAAATAGAAAGTGCCACTGGAATTGATATACTGTTTACATCCTTGCATTTAGAAGCACGCACAGATTTTGAAAAGTCTTATTTTTTTTCCAAATATCTAAGTAAACATAATACAACCATAAGGAACAGTTGTCATTTCGCCTTTTATGACTTGTTTTTGTGAGACAGGTTCTCATTTTTTCGCTTGTTCTAGATTCTTGTGCTCCTACGACGGGAAGAAGCTACGAGTGCAGACAAACACAAACTGGATATGCGCTGATCGTGTGTTTCACTAAAGACAGAGACTGTAAGTATAACTATCACATAGGCGTCGGAACCGGGGGGGGGGGGGGGGGGGGGGGGGCCCCCACTTTTTGCAAAGCTAGACCTAAGCTTTAGGCATATAGTATGATAGAGGGTTCAGCCCCCACTTTTCTCGCAGGAAAGATTAGTGTTCTTAAATTTACCTTGAAAGATTGAGAAGTTGGATTCAGAGGCATACTAGCCCCCCCCCCATCCCCCCGGATTAGGAATTTCATGATTTGGGAATTAGTTTTTCTCTCAATATTTTGAGGATTAGTCTAGCCCCCCCCCCCCCCCACTTTCAATTTGCTTCCGATGCCAGTGTATCAAATACACGGATCTTACCTTAGGCGTTATAGGTCGTTTTTCAGTATGTGTAAACTACTGTAGTCAGCTTGCAGCTAGGAGAACACTTCTATAGTCGTTACTTTCCGCGTTTTCAGCTCTAAAAACAACCCTTCACTGAGTGAATGACATTACATGTCTACATTGAATAAAACAAGTTTCAACTCATTTTAGGGGCGGATCAAGACATAAATAATATTATAGGATTTATGGAAAACACGCTAAAGTTCCGTTGTATAGTTGTAAAAGACCCTAAAAAAGATGAACTGATGCAAGTACTTGAAAAGACGGCCACTCACCTGAACGACAATGCTAGAGACTACTACTGTTTTACATTCTTTATTATGGGTCATGGGAACCAGGTATGCAATATAACAATTAAAAGATATATAATGAAAAATATATTTATTATTAAAATATAGAAAATAATAACATCATAACAAGCGGGACATAAATATGTATATAAAAAATTTAAAGGATGCATTTTATTCTTATTTACATTGAATTTGGCTATAGCTCTAACTTTTTTTTTTATATCATGAAACATATAGAACAAAGTATTGTCAACAAAAATTTTGTTCAGCTGCAATGAATTCAGCTATTTGGTTTGTCTTGCTTTATTCAGTTTGGGATCAGAACAGTCGACAAGGGCAAAAAGAGAACAATAAGTGTAGATGACATTTTAGAACACTTCAAAAATAACAAAATTCCTGCTTTCACAGGTAAGATTGAAACCAACATACTGAAAGAGATCAATTCTTCTGCTATCAAATTAACAATAACATTCATATAGTGTCTACATTGTGCTATTTACTACAAATAATTTGTAAAAAATTAAAGATTGAAATTATTAAATAACAAAAGATATCTGTATACTTAATCAGTTTTTCTTGGTAGGCAAACCAAAGGCTTTTTTTATTCAAAGTTGTCGAGGTGAAGCTTACCAAGAAACGATGGTTCAACCAGACAATGACGAAGAAGAGGATGATGCAGAGAAGTTCCGAGTACCAACCGATGGAGACATCTTTATTGCTTATTCCACTACGGAGGGTAAACATGACCAATTCAGAATATATATCGGTTACTCCGTTAACTTAATATATGTTTTCCAACAGATACATACAATTACAAATCCCAAATTATATCCAAATCCAAACAAAATACCAGATACTAGTATAAACAGAAGACAGGTTCACTATGAAAACATAGTAATGTAACTACAAATTTACAATAATTAAATTTAAAATGGTAAATTTAAATAAATAATACATAAAATAATACATTAAATACTGACAATATATAGTACATTCACAGTATGACTTTTACGACATATACAGGTTAAATGAATTTTAAACAATTATTCTTTTTTCCTTAGGATACAGATCATACCGTCATAAGGCTGTAGGCTCAATATTTATCTACAACTGTGCAAGTATATTTGAGAAAAATTACCCTAGCACTCACTTAGAGGAAATGATGATAGACGTAAAAGCAGTCACTGCACTCGATCCAAGATGGCAACGAACTAAGGACAAAAAAGAGATTGCTCAGATGCCGTGCTCTTGGAGTACATTGACAAAACGATTTTATTTTATAGCTGCTACGTTGTAATAGAACATAATTGATAATCTACCGCAGTACTGTTTGCTTTAGTTGCTCTTTTTATCACTATACAAAATAATTAAACTCTTTAGATTTTTCTTATTAAATCTTATTTTGTCGTGAAAATGAAAATAAATAAATTAGTATCTAAAGTAATGTCAATGTGTTTGCATGTAAATATACCGGAATATACCGGTATATCCTGCTTGAAAATTGAGTTGTAAGTGATATTGAAACAAATATGAATCATGAAAGTATAAAAAACTAGATTCGATCTCGTTGCGAGCAACGAGTGGGTCTCCCGTCCGATTATTGAATAGATTAGATCTTACTTATCAATTCAAAGATAAAAACGTAAATCTAAGCGAAAAATAGTTTAAAAAAATTTGCGGCACTCGAGGCTTGAACCCGGGTCGCCTTGGCCATGTCCACGACTCTATCGACTGAGCTACTCGGACTCTCGCTTCAGAACTTTGACGCTTAATTTCTCGAGAATGCCTTGATCGATTTTAAAACAAATTACATATTCTGAATCAGTGAAAGGGTCACTATAAGGTGTAACAATTTCAAACAAATATATTAAAAAATAAAAAAGTCGAAAAATTCAATTTTTGAAATTTCCTTTCGGTGACGACCGAAAGTAACGGCTGACATTTTCTTTACCGAGGTGCACCAGAAAAACGGTAGTTCTATCATCTCTGAAAATTTCAGTTCTCTATCTTTACTCGTTTTTGAGAAACCCGACCGACAAAATTGGCTTTTAAAAATCGTAAAACGACGATAACTTCCGACCGGAAGTACATTTTTAAAAATTGTCGCGGCGGTACAAACTTCAGATGACCTGGCATTATCCCTGAAAATTTGACTCAAATCGATTCAGCCATCTCCGAGAAATCGCCTGCACAAAATTTGTAAGAAAAAAAAAAGAATAACTAGATTCGATCTCGTTGCGAGCAACGAGTGGGTCTTCCGTCCGAATTTTGAATAGATTAGATTAAACTTATCAATTCAAAGATAAAATCGTTGATCTAAGCGAAAAAAATGAAAAAAAAATTTGCGGCACTCGAGGCTTGAACCCGGGTCGCCTGGGCCATGTCCACGACTATATCGACTGAGCTACTCCGACTCTCGCTTCAGGACTTTGACGCTTAATTTCTCGAGAATGCCTCGATCGATTTTAAAACAAATTACATATTCTGAATTAGTGAAAGGGTCACTATAAGGTGTGAAAATTTCAAAGAAAAATATTAAAAAATTAAAAAGTCGAAAAATTCAATTTTTCAAATTTCCTTCCGGTGACGACCGGAAGTGACGGCGGACATTTTCTATACCGTGGTGCACCAGGAAATCGATAGATCTATTATCTCTGAAATGTTCAGCTCTCTATCTTTGCTCGTTTTTGAAAATCCTGAGCGACAAAATTGACTTTTTAAAATCGTAAACGGACGATAACTTCCGACCGGAAGTGAATTTTCAAAATCTGTTTCAGCGGTATAAATTTCAGATAACAAGGCTTTAGTCCTGAAAATTTGAGAGAAATCGATCGTCCCATCTCTGAGAAATCGCCTGCACAAAATTTGTAAGACAAAAAAAGAATAATAATAATAATAATAATAATAATAAGAAAAGTGAAAAAGAAACCGAAGAATAATAGAAGGGTCTTCCGCTGAAGACGGAAGACCCTAATAAGAAAAGTGAAAAAGAAACAATAGAATAATAGAAGGGTCTTCCGCTGAAGACGGAAGACCCTAATAAAAGCATGAAATGTCCAAACTTGTGTACTTAGCCTAACTATATGTAAACGACGTACTTACGACTAATTTTAAAACACTTTGAATAAATGAAATTAAGAACACAATAAACTGTAGCTTTCCGTGGAAATGTCAATTTTTGAAATCAAAAGGCATCTGACATATGTTGCCTTCCTTACTTTCTAAATGGTCACATATAGTCCCTTAAAGTTTTGATTGATTTGTTTTTGCCACCCACATTGTTACTATAGCTGGAATATGTAGACTCGCCTACATGTACATCGGTGCATGGTCGTAGGTATCGTTTTCCTGTCTTGTACGATCTCTCCTTATAAGATGATCATATTGATCTTCCATCCTTCCTAAGTACACGTTGTCTTCTCTTGATGTCTTGTATCGTGCTACCATATATGTATCATCATTTGCATCATTTGTCGGAACGCTTTCTCTGAGATGATGATACACATCCTCGTTTTCTTGTTTATATTGAGTTTCCTCTTCTAATTTACTGTTGTCTGCGAAATCATACAGACATGATTTTGGCGAATTTGCAACTACAACTCCATCACTCCTCGTCTGTTCCTTTCTGTTTGATCCCCTCTCTCTTGCGTCTAGTGTGCTTGATTGTTTCCGCTTACTAACTATTTGTTTTCTTTTACATGAAAAATAAAATTGAAGTTTAAAAGTAGAGTAAAACCCGGTTAAAGCGAAGTCCTAGGAACCAATAGATTTACTTCTTTTTATCCGTAATTCGTTAGATCCGTATAACGAATTTGTAATAATAACTATAGCGAATTCATTATAAACATGTTTTATTTCACCAGACTATAATTTTTGCTAACCGAGGCTTAAAATAAAATTACATTACTTTGATACCTTTAATAATAGAATTGTGAATTAAAAAATTTATATGAAATTAAATTTATTCAAACTATTATGTTAAATGGTAGTGCAAACGTTTTTAAGCCGTAAAGACATTCGTTATAAAAGTGTTAAATTTAGTTATTATTCACCTCTACATTAAATTTTATATTTTTCTACATTTTTACGATTGGTTATCATCATTCCTGTCGTCCAATTAAATTTGGCGTTTCGATCTTACTGTGTTCGGCTTCGGCGAGGTGTTTTAAAACCTTAAAGCTAATACGAATTATTAACCTTTCATCTCCTTCTACCGCCATATTAGTTGTAGTCTTTATATTGTTCTTCTCATCGCTACACACCCCCTATATAAGGCTGATAGCACTATTCATGCTTCACCGCATTCAGGTATTTCATACACCCGAACACGTTACCTTGGACGAAAAGACGTGCAAAAAACGCGTTTTGAACAAAAGTAATATGACAACCACTGCACTGGCAAGGAATATCCAATAAACGACGAAACAAGACAGACTGAAATCCAAGCACATATCTTTCAAAAATCTTCGATAATTGCAGAACATTTTCCTGTGTGTGTGACAACATCGCACATGCGCAATCCACACACTGTGGCAGATCGAGCAATGACAATGACCGCATGGATTCAAGAAACGGAGTGTTTTTTGTAAACACTGATGGAAACGATGTTACGTTGTTACTTTTTTGGATTTATTATCATTTATCTACTATGTTGGATGTAGTGCCGCGGGGTTTTAAAAAAAAGCAGACCTTATGCATTCTGAATGAACGACACACGTGTTCGATTTACATGCGAAGTAAAACAGCCCTATTTGTGCAAAATCATCCGGATACCTTGAAAATTCTTTCAAAGAATAAATATATTTATGTTTTATTGATTGTAGTTTCCTTTATTCTTTTTTACAAACATTTTACTACAATATGTAGTTCATGTATTTAGAAGTCCGTGCAACCTGAATGCCGCGATCGGAAAGCAACGGACTGTAACTTTCTCTACCGGTATATATACCCCAGTGACAGTTGAGGAATGATCAAAACTAATATGGCGACCGAATGCTTTTATGAATTCATGTCAGCTTTAACCTAACAAGTTAAGTAAAGGGGATGAGATGCCACTCAATGTGATATATATATATATATATATATATATATATATATATATATATATATATATATATATATATATATATATATATATATATATATATATATATATATATATATATATAAATTTGTCATTCAACCATATACTGTGATTTCATCAATATTTGTTGAATACCAATTTTCGTGGATTTCGTTGTTAAGTTTATACATGAAACTAAATGTTCATTGAAGTGCAATTTCTACTATTAATTTGTATTGAAAGGATCATTGGCCACGAATTTACGCATCCTTGAAACCGTGATTTTCACTTTACCCACAAAAAATGATACCCTTGAATATTAATGAAACCACCGTTATAAAACAATAATTGCTGTTATTTCGATCAATACGATAACTAAGCTACCCTCAAAGTAAAGTATAAATCAAGGTGGGTAGGCAGGATCCTTCAGTCACATTTTTTACACAGTCTGAAAAAGTTGGTGGTGGTATGTGGGCCTCAACTTGTTTTGCTATATATAAAGTGTATATAATGTCATCGCCAAGAAGAACCCCCCCCCCCAAAAAAAAAAAATAAATGGAAAAAACATGGAGAGAAATAGCTTTTCCCTGCATTTCTAACCCAATATTACGTTCATATACACAACACTTTGACACTAAATTTAAAATTTAATTTATATATTATTTTTGAATAATTTCATTTATTTCTTTATTTTATTTCGTGTAAACATTTAGTGTGAACATTATTTATTGCATAAAAAGAAAAACATGGATCCAATTCATTTTTGAGATGAATAAGAATTTATCCAAAAGGATTCGGAAAAAAGTGTAATCACTTATATTATTTCATCTCCTTAGATTAAGTTAACTACATTAATTAAAAAGTAGTAGGATAATAGGTCAGTAAATTTTACATATTTCAATAATTGACAATGGTAGGACAATGTATATTAGCTACAGTAGTGAAAAGAAGAGAAGTGAGAAATGAAGGGATAAGAAAGGATGGTGGCGAGAACAAAATAAGAATATTTAGATTTAAAAAAATGCAAGGATTTGTTAAGTATTGTTAAGCATTAAATCATTTAGATAAAATGATGTATTTATGAAGAGGATTGAATATTGTGAAGTTATCTAGATATAATGAATTGTTGTTACCAGATAAAAGAGTTTCAGTATTGATGTTACGAAGTAGTGCATTGAGGTAAAATCTACGTGGATTTGTGTAAAAAGGACAGTCGAAGAAGATATGTTGAGTTGTTTCGTTTCCACCACAGGTACAATCTGGACTGTTGGCGATATTTCGAGAATAAAGATGAACATTTAGGCAACTGCATTCTAGTCTCAGTCTAGCATTCAAGATTTGATATTTACGAGAACCATTATAAAATAATTTTTGTACAGGAGAAGTATGTGATATTTGATAAGGTAGCGTTTGAGATTAAATAAGAATGGGTTTTGTTAAAAAATATAGGGCAGTTTATTCCAAAGCCTGGTCGTAGAAGGGAGAAATGAGTTCATATAGTGATTTGAGTGGCATTCGATATCAGAGTAGTAGTGGCCCTGACAGGTGGGGTATTGATGTATTAATTGTTTTTTAGCGGAAGAAGAGTAGTGATATACGAAGGGAAGAGGTCTACACCATTTTATGGTACTGAGTAATTTTGTGGCTTTTTCGCCTTGTTGAAAGTGTTTCCCACCCTACTTCTTAAAGAAGTCTTTCAGTTGATGCCAGTCTTGTAGCCCCGACACAATTCTTGCCGCTTCAATGTTAATATTTTCTAGTTTTTGGACTAATTCTAAAGAAATGTTATCCCAACTGATATTAGCGTATTCCAGGGGGATCTAATGTAAGAAAAGTAAAGTTTTTTCAAAGATCAACGGTCAAAAAAAAATTCATTTTTCGTAAGTATGTTGAGTCTTGATGATGCCTTTGCCAGAATCATTTGTATGTGTTTGACACAATGACAATTATTTGAAATTCTCAGTCCTAGATGTTTTTGCGAATTAACTTCTTTAATAGGATTACCATTAACGTGTATTGTTGGATGATTGGTAGGTTGCCATTTAGAAGAAAAAAGTAGGCTGTAGGTTTTAGAAGGATTACAAATAATTAAGTAACCACAATTACTAATTTTGTCTACGTCATGATTGATCTTATTACTAGTAAGGATGGGATTGTCAACAAATATGAATGAAGTAGCATCATCTGCAAAAAGACGTATATTTGATTGAATATCTTGAACAATATCATTAATGTAGACAAGAAAAAGTAAGGGTCCTAGCATAGAACCCTTATACTTTTTTTCAATTCATAAAAGATAACATTTAGATCTAAACACATTGCTAATTACCTGATAATAAAGACAATTATTCCTATAAATATCATACAAATTAAGAAGGATGTTGCTACAATTCCATATTTCTTCATGGTTTCACCTGTTGAGAAAAAAAAAACCAATTGAAGTTGTGTGAGCGAAAGATACACATCGATGTATGGTTTGAAAACAATCGAAGCATAACTTTATGAACAAGATCATAACGCTATTATACATTTTTCCACATTAATTATGTTGTAATGTCGTAAAAAAAAATCATTACAATTGCAATTGCAATAAAATTTGTTTTGAATTTCCGAATCCAATTCATACATGGACTCCGTTTTCAGAAGATATGAAGAAAACACCCACACTTTTAAGAAAACAAATATGCGCAGAACGTATAAATAAACCAACTTAAGCACATGGAACAAGTGCTCCACGAAATGTTAAATTGCAACATTTTCTGCTGTTGTGCTTAAAGTGATTTTGGTTCATATTCTAATATTAATGAGATGTGTTTATTTACACAATAAAATGCTTTCTTTGGTGATTCATGCAGAATATGAAGGACATTGTAGAAAAAATACATAACCCGCATTAGCGGGTAAGATAATTTTTTTTCTGCAATTATCGCTACCTTCATAACCCGCATGAATCATCAAAGAAAACATTTTGTTGTTCATATTTACATTTTTTTCACAAATTAGAAATTGATTTTAAAAAGGTAGGTAAAATAACTATATTATTGGTTATGTACATCAGAACGTTAGATAAAAGAAACAACAAAATCGTCCTGTACGGGATTTTGAGTTTGACATCAGCATGATTATTTCGTCCAGTCCGTGAGTATTCTTAGGTCGGTTAAGGGATTGACAAATCGACAAATGAGGCGGTCATGTCATGGATTTCGGTCATGTCAGTTTCTACAGAACTATAAACTACAACCGGTTTCCGTAAGAAATAGAGGCCCGGGAATCATACTTGGTGGATGTAAATATATATAATTTAATTCTGGTTGTAACGTGCTTTCTAATTGGCTAAAAAGTATTTTATATCGTATAAAGAATGTTGCCTACGTCATAGGGCGTTTTCCATTTACGTTGCCTCGCCGGCGACGTTATCGGAAAACCGTGACGTTAATGGAACGGTTGGCAACGTCACAATGCTCCAACGATGACGATTGCAGCTTGAAACTGATACCTACATGTATCTTAAAATTTGATCCAAAAATTTTGGCTATTTGCAGTTTTAATGTATTTCAGTGTAGTGAGACAAATTGTAGTTTTAGAAATTCTGGTTTTGTAGAATATGATAACCTCGACGCCATATTGTTTCCTAATCGGCAACGGTATATTGCGTTGCCACAATCGCTCGCCGGCGACGCGCGTTCCAGCAATCGGCGACGAAGGCAACACCAGAAAATCCGGCGGTGTCGGTTAAATGGAAAGCACCCCTTGTTAGACTAACGTCAAAAACGTATCAATACTCCTGACGTAACGTTTGAATTGTGTACAATTTTACGTCATTTTAAAGGTCAAACGACCGTTTTTATCTACAATGAAGAGTAAAACAATCAAATTATAAGCAATGAATTCAATATTTATTAATTTTATCGTATATAACAAATAGATATTGAATTCATTCCTTAAATAAATTTAATGGTATACAATTTCCATTTATCATTAATCATGATTCTATTCTTATAAAGACTGATTATCAGTACAGAATATTTCAAATGCATATCATTTCGATAACATTGTATTTACTTAAATCTTACTTTTCTCTGAAATCTCATCAAATGACTGTGTCGATGTCTGTTCCTGTGAATATGATCCTAGAGTATGTGTTGCGGCGTTTGGTTTTTTTATTACTGTTGTTGATAGCGGTGATGATAGCTCTAGCGATTTGGAATAGTTTTCCAATGTAGCAGTTGTCGTCAACATACTTTTATTGAGTTTTGTGGGTGTTGATGCAAAGGTCAGATTACATTTAAAAGTCTCCTATAAACAAATTAACGTATATGTATTCTTAAACTGGAGATCCATAATCATTAAATGTTATTTTGCAAAAAATGGCAAGCTATTAAATATGTGGAACTAAGAAAATCTAAAATTACTCTATGTAAGAAAAAAGAATAAAAAATGGATAGATTTGCATGCTTTGCATATTTGAAAACAACGTGCCTCTATGACCGCATGTATGCCTTTAAAGAAAAATAATAATAAACCTTGTTTATTATAACTATTTTATGCTTAAAACTGGTTGATATAAAACTAATTTTCATATTTAATAAACACCATCAAATAAAAGTATATTTAAAAATTCTTTAAAATACGTCTCTCAAAGAATAGATAAATGAATAAAATATACATTCATAGGTGTATTGATAGCAAATTATGTATTGATTCATAATTTAGCATATTATCGATAGTTTAAAAGTGATATAATTAATACCAACTCACGTTATAACACACAGTATGGTTTGCTTTTATATTGCAGTCTGTGAAAGAACAGCCTCCTTTTGAACATAGTTGACAGGATAATATCATGTTTGTTTTCTCAAAATCGGAAAAAATTACAGATTCTAAAATAAAAACGATACAAAAAATATTGCAAGTCATTACAGTGTATAAAAATTGTAGCATTGCAGTCTTGAAAAGATTACTTTAATTTTTTCTTTACATACATTCTTACATATTGATTTTCGACAATATCAATATACCACATTATGAGTTTTGGGGGTCATGGTGTTAACAATTTAAAATCTGAATGTTCCTCTTTTGCGTGTCTGATAATTTATATCGTGCCGTCATGTTTTCGATAATCATGTGCTTCCGATAGTCTATGTTGGTCACGCGAGTTTTCTCCAAAATGACGTATTTTTTTTATAATTACTTACGAGAGTGGTCGTTCGAAATCTCCTTTCGTCTCTATACATATATAAGACCCAATTTATGCTGCGTGGAAATATTTAAACCACTCATTTACCCAAGAGACCAATAAAGACGTTTTTTAATAACTTTAATTAAAGAGACAATCATTAGATAATCGGAAACTCATGACGCCATGACATTCATTACAATATGACCTAATTTGACAGGAAATTAAAAAAAATGGCCTTCTAAACCTGTCTGATTGAATATTAATTACTAGCTATAATACACATTTACTTAATGCTTAACCATTTGATGGCCTAACATTTCCCGAGTGCAGGGAAAAGCTTAATATGATCTATTGCCTGAGGCCGTTGGCTGAGCTGTTGCTTGCACCAAGGGAAAAAAATCTGGTCAATTGACTGTTCAGGCATTTATCATCAAGTGTTTTATTACCTCATTTCGTTTTTAGCATTAAGGGTTTACAATTTGTATATTACAGAAGTTTTCGTGCCATTATGCAATATACTAAGATTGTTGTAATCTTTCACTTGAGTCAAAGCTGTTACATGCTTTAAAACATCTCCTACTATTAGTTTATACGTAGAAGGGAAATCTCATAATAATTGATATATAGGTAGTTATTTACCTTATACGAAGTTTAAAACTGCTGATTATTTGATACTCACTATTGATAATATCAAATTTGGTAACATTAGTATTAAAAACAGCGTCTATGTAATGAAAACATGCGGTTTTATTAATGTTCAATAAGATTCACTTATAACGTTACGATACATTCCCTGAGAAATATCGAAAGGATGCAGATCGTTACGTGAAAGTTAGTTTTGACGTTATTTCGTATGGCGTACAGACAACTAACTTTCTACACATCGCTGTGAAGTCAATCGGGAAGCCTTAACATACCCGCGTTCTGAAATACGTTTCCGGTCCAATATATCGCATTCTATTGACCACCAGTCAAATAGATCGATGTTTATTGACCGGCAAACCAATAGAACGGTTATGCAAACTGCATACACATACAAATTAGATGCAAATGTTTAATTTGTTTTTGAACTAAATAATAAAGAATAGAGGAGAAAAAAACAAGCATTTAAAAAAGCTTTGCAGATATTGCATGTTGTTCAAACCATTAAATTGGAAAATGGAAATTAAACACCTACAAACAGGGACCGGGGCACGGATACAACGTATGCAAAAACAATTTTAAAAAAATTATGAACCAGGGGGAAATATGAGTGACATAATGACAAGGTACAACAGAAAAATAATACTGTATTTACACTTTTGACCAATTAAACACAAATTACATTTTACAGACTGATCAATTGTCTCCAAAAGTCAAGAACGGTTTTAGGGTGAAGCAAGTCTATGTATTTTGTAAGAAAATCTTTAAACTTAGAAATATTAAATACAATTCTCTCTCTGTCTCTCCCTTTTTCATCTCTCTCTCTCTCTCTCTTTCTTTGATGTTAGGTGATAACTGTCAAAGTATTACTTAACTGACAATGATGCAAGGTATGTGTTATTCTTGCTGCGCTCGGCACAACGGTAGTACCATTTAACAAATTAAAAGAAGCTACGAATAATACTAACATTCACATAAAAGATTCACTTAAGTCGTCAAACAGAGATCTCGCACAGTAAGCTGCAAATATCAATATATCTGGTTAAGCATGTTTAAATTTTAAAGAAAAAAAGTATCTTTTTACATAATCGCCTAACCTCGATCAAGACTGATGTAGGCTTGTCTTCTGAACACCAACGGATTTGTTTTTGAACATTTTGCTGTACTGTTGATTCCTTTCCGTAACAAATTAAATGCCGTATTACAACTTTCACATCGCTCCTCTTCGACAATCTTCACTGAAAAGTTTAATCAATTAGTAAAATGTTTGTCACAAAAAAAATCTTCAGAAAAAAAAATTAAAACACAGATAAGATCACATTCAAACTTTGATAAAGTTCATGATTAGACGATTATATTAGATAAGACATTCCTATATCATTCATATATAGTCAGTTAAAAATATTTTTGGAGTTTTTATACAATATTACATATATGAACATTGTTACAGAAACAATTACCCTTTTCCATGGTAACGTTTTCGCAACCTTGTAGCTGGTCATTTGTAGACTTTGATTTGTTGCAGTATACAGCAATGCAAGTGACATTTATTGTAGCCCAATCTTCCTCCTGGACTAGTTCTATTTAAATTATTCAAAATGATCTGATCAAAATGTCATATGTTAACAAGGACAATCAATATGACAATATTTATTAGATTACACATTAGATCTAGAGGTAATTCAAACAAAACATCAGTAATAGACAAAAACCTCATAGCATATATCATATTGTGACTCAGTTCACCAAACGATATCGTCTATTGTCATGCATCGCTTACGATAAAGCTAGTGTCCTTGAAAATTTAATTTTTAGATATTCTCTAAAAATTACCAGGTTAATCTTTATGTGTGGCAACTGTATGGGATAGGGGAACAATTTGTTATACATTGTATGTACACTACCACTAATTGATTATCTACCCAATGTGCCATAAATGGTAGGCAAATCTGTGAACATTAATGTGTTTTGTGAATGTTTTAATAGACAAAAAGTGCGTTTATATTTTGAGGAGATAGGTTATTACTCCTACATTGTCAACTAAGTTGCATCTTGTACAGGGGCTCTGGTATGTGAGCGGGGTTCTATTGACCATTTAATGAATATGAATTCATTTAAAATCAATTTTTAAATCTTCGTTTTCATCAAGATAAATTAGAGTATGATAATAATGAACACAAAGGTTATTGAACACTATTATAAATTTATTGCCTTCTAGATCAAAAGTTGAAGTGTATGGGCGGGACTTTATTGATCATAAAATTATACTCAAATATTATTTTCAAAGTCTCCTAGGTAATACACATCTAATAAGCAAAGTGAGTATATGGTCATAAGGTCTATTCAATATTTTTAGATTTCTTGTAAAATGTACTTTACTTTAAGAGTAGAGGGAGTCTTGCACACAACCCACATTTAAAGAAAGTTTATGTGATGGTTATTTTGTGAAATTAAATGCCATTATTGAAAGATCAATCATTCAAATAAAAAATACAACTTCTTTTGTAAGATTATATTATTGTTAAATACATATTGCAATGCCATTAAATTTTATTACAAATGAAATACTGAGTACTCACAAAATTACACACTCCCTTCAATTTACTTAATTCCAAAGTAAGTGGAATTCTGTATGAAAAGTGATATTGTCTTTTCACAATTTTTTTTATATCTTATCAAAACTTACGAGAAAGAAAAACAGAGTAGGCTGTAGGTCCCGTAGGTTTCCTGCATGATTTACTCTTGTAGCTATGTGTTGAGTTCATATTATTAACACAGTCAAATTTGCAGTGATTGGTATTGAGAGATAGATCCAAAGGATTGTCTGTCGGACAAATGCATGCCCCATTCTAGTACAATGATGAATTACACAAAATGTATTACTTCTTACATGTATCTAGCTATCGACAGTAACATAATGTAATTGATGACATCTTTTTATCGCGCTTGTTGAAAAGTATCACTTTCTGTATGAGCGTACATTGATAATTATGCAACATTTAAAGAAGGAAAAATATGTGCGGGAGGATATGAATACCTGAACTATAAACAGAGTTATATTAAATAATCTTTCTATACAAAGCTCTTGGAAAAGTCCGGCTGAAGGCACTTGCATACTAAAATTTATGTAAGTTTTTCCTTTTAGGCTCGAAACACATCCTACAATAAGATAATGATAATAATTAATAATAGTTAATCAATCAGGAACAGAGTGAAAAGGGCAAAGTACACGATTTTATACATGTATTAATTCACATCAATAATTTGTTAAAAAAGATATAAGATGTTCAAACAATAGAAATACACAAAGATCCTTTCATGTTCTGTGTGAGTGGAAATTAGGTAATTGTATCTTATACATACAAATAAAATTAAATTTCGTTCGCAAACATACTTTTTTCTATATAATTCTATTTGTAAAATGGCTGGCACAACACATTTATAGTACCAAACTTTGAGGGCAAATAGAAGAAAGACTATTCATTTTATTTTGTTTCAATTTGATAAAATATTAACATACGTTATCCTTCCATCGCTGAAAATTAAAGGAAAATCGTATGTTTGTAATATTTTACACATGAAATGGAAAATGAAAACCTGCTTTTCCCTATATAAGCTTATATAAAAAGTCGGAGATGATTAGGACATACGACTAAATTTTGAGTGCGGCAAACAGATAAACTATCCGGTCAACTTGCTTAATATTTTGCATATGGTTACTCAAAAGTTGGCCTTTCACTGTAAAAAAATATAAGAATATCGTATCTTTGAAACATTCTCCCTCGAGACTCATTTACAATATAGCTTTGGTGTATAGTTTATATTCAATGTTGTAAAACCAAGATCCATAAGAAAGATGTTAATTGATGGTTATGAAAATAAATCAAATCATTTGGACTACATGAACACAATTACCTAATGCTGCCATACAGTGAGAGCGACGTGTATAATAAAACGACCAGAAAGAATATGACGTGTTATGCAGTGTTCCCAACGACTGTCCAATCAATCGACAACAATCCCTTGCTTCAAACCATGACCAGTAATTGACACAATATATGCAAAGCCATACAGCTTGATGAAATAGATATAAATCAAAGTACTGAGAGTACTGAAAGACGGGGTCTTGAAAGTGTCCTGGATTTCCTCGAATAAGCTTCCAAAACTTATGAGTTTGAATTAGTTGTCTTACTTTAAAAAACATTAAAAAATTGTCAAATATATGACTTGGAACCCCCACTCCCAAACAAACTCAAATATAAACTGTTCTCCCCCCCCCCTCCCCCCCCTCCCTTGTCGAATGATCTATTAAAATCAAAATATAATTTGGGTGTCAAAAAACTTTTATAAACTGGTAAAAAATGTTATTCTTAAAAAAAATTATATTACACTTTGCATAATTGACAAATGATCTATTGAGATATGATCAGAGGTCATATTTCTACCTTGGGATCAATAAGTAGTATTCATTGATAAGTTAAAATTAATAACAATAAATGATTCAAATTATAAATGTTTATACTCCACATTCACCCCCCCCCCCCCAATCTAACCTGGTTATAAAGATTCAGTCTTCTTAATACATTCTTACATGTGTACAGTAGCAAATTTTAAATCATTTCTTGATTGCTTTTTCTCTCGTGATTCACATTAACATTTTGGAAATTGCTTAATTCAATTTTTAAGATTTATAAACAAAATGTTATATGCATCACTTCCATGTGTATTCGCCTATTTGGGGCAATTGTAAAGTCTCCTAAACAAAGCAGTGACATCATTAGGCTAGGATTTACCCACATGGATCAAACACTACTGTATAACATATGAATAAGATAAAATACATTATTATTTCTAGTTCTAAAATGTCAGGGTGTCTCCAAGGGGGCATAATCTACATACAATTTTACGCGCAATGACACAAAGAGCAGAAATAAATTATATGGTTTAGGGATGAGGATCTCAGATCTCAGAAGTTAACAAAATATACAGCGTATCATATCATTTCCTATTTCATAAATGCGGGGGTGGGGGGGGGGGGGAGGGGGGAGGGGGTTAAAGACAACACCTGGGGGTCATTATTGTACTTTACACCATTTGATGCATCATAATGACATTAGAAGATATTTTGTATTTTCCTGTTTCGTGGGGTCAGAACAGTCCCATAAGGTCATGACCTACATTGTATTTGATGCATTATAATACATTAAGAAAGAAATACTCCCTCCTTCCTATTATAACTCATATAAAAATGATAAGTGTCTACACCTACTTACATTTAATACACAAATTTAATAAGAAATTGTTTATACAGGGTCAATATGGGGTCAACTCAGTAGTGCATGCAGTCTGACAAATGAAAAAAATAACTTTTGCAACTAAAATGACAGAAACTTTACAAATGCGATAGGATAGGTAACGATGATAAGCTTATTTAAATATTAAAAGATGATGATACAGTATGCTGTCAAAGGGAGATCACATTTAGAAAGTGAAAGTAGAACTTATATATGTATGCTAGCTGGCATCTCATTATGTTGGGCTACTGCTAATACATGTATTATGCTTACCTAAATTGGTCAACATCATAATGATAATCCAATTAAAACACAGTAATGAATTCCTTTAGCTGATCTTAACTAATCCGTTCCTGCATACGGAAAACACAGACATGTATGTATGGGTGTTGCTAAAACGCGGAACGGAAAACGGAACGGAATGGAATGGAAAATATCATCACGTTTATCGCTTAAAAAGGGTATAGACTGGCCAGAAACAATTTACTTCGTATCTTTTATTTATATCTAATGAATGATTATCAACATGTTGTTATCTTATTAATATTCATATGAATGTCTATCATTTATAGCATTGTATTCATTCGGCTTTAGTTGAGTACGGAAACAGAAATATCAAATGTATACGAATTGTGAAACATTAACATGATTAAACGAGCAAATTAGCTATAACTTTTTACATATTTTTCTTATATAGTAATGCTGGCATATCAGCGTAACGTACGCAGTTAGTGAAAGCGTTTTATGTGTGTTTTGAGTATTTTTATATTTCAAATATGATGTACATGTATATACTTACATCAAAATTGAATTTTCGGTGTTCTAGACGATCTTTCATCATACAGACGATACAGTATCATTGAGATGGAAGAGAAAAAAAACCGTAGGACAGACGACATTAAAATTTAAAATACAGTAAACATTAAAATATCCGGTAATTTGTGAAACTAGTAATTTGTGAAACAAGTATTTTTAGCAATGCAATTTTGTTTACGTTTGCATTACTGAGCAGTTGTTTATTCCAGCAGCTATATACATTTGATCCGAATAGAGAGCTCTAGACGTCGCCTGGTTTGATTTTCCGATTATATATTGGGACTATAGTACGTCGATCCCAAAATATTCATGCAGCACATTTGGACGATTTATAATGGAAAATGTTGACATCTTTTCTCCATTTGGAAGTGACTCAGAAGACCTTGCACAATTTTTCAACACTATCATCCGGGGCTGTTGAAATGCAAAACCCCGTAGACTTCTTTATTTTTAGCCGTGTATTTATACCAGCTGATAAGCTAGAGAGGACGTTTTAAAGAAAGAATAATGAGAATGTTTAATGCTTCTAAAAGAGAATTGCTTGAATCCTGAGGTATATATAAATATACAGCAAAAAGTGAATCGAGGATATTTTGGGACTGAATATAGTGGTCAATGCATGTACTGTTAATTTTGAGGAAATAAATATTCTTGAATAAATAATCTAATATTGCTAATCTTTCAAAAAGAATGAAAAAGGTACATAAAGTATATTGTTTTAGCATGATTAACAAATCTATGAGGTAAATAACATTAGATAAGATTTTCCGTTTTCCCTTCCGTTCCGTTTTCCGTTCCGCGTTTTAGCAACACCCATGTATATATACACGTGAACCCATCTAATCGAAGAGCTGGGTAAAAATAGTACCCGCTAATGAGACATGCAAACCTGTGTTGTGTACCGGTACGTAACTTCAGACAAAGATCATTCATTTGTAACATGCATGTATTTTTATGACCTATTCTTCAAATCCACTTGCACTATTTTATTAGGTAAATAACAGCTTTAAGGTGGTGCAGGACACCTACATATTGTGATGTACATGTATACTTTCTATTGAGATAAACAATAAAGTATATTAAATATTGATTAAATATTTACCACCCAAATAAAGTTACCTAACATTGAAGCGCAATGGGTTTGAGCGTTTACATGTCTGTAAGAGCATTGGGGTCCAAGGTGTATTTTTGGTAATTTTACAATTGATATTAATGAATTTTCATGGGGAGGGGGGGGGGGGGGGTCTGGACCCCTCACTCCCACCCCTTCTCTAAATCTGTGCACACGATGATGTTCATGTATGCACACAGAAGCAAATCTAAAACCGGCAACCGCCACGGGGAGGGGGCATAATTTAATTTTTAATTTTGTTTGTAATAATTCTGTAGACCATTATACTTTCTATGACATAAAATGTTAAAATTATTGATTAACTGAAAATTCACTCAAACAGTTCTACCCCAAATTGCACATAAAGTGCTGCTCATGTCACGATGTGTATTATCATATGGGAAGGGATCTCATCCTTCAGTTATGAAAATTATGAATTTTAATTGTATTACCGGAGCTTGCATATAGCCTTCATTTTTAATTAAACTGGTACAAAACAGTGTTATTTAGGGGCAAACACATGGTGCGGGTATGACTGTCTAATGACAGCATCTAGTTTATTTTTTGTGGTTTTTATCTTTTGCAATCACTAAATATAATCTGAAACAATATAATTTACGAAATTATTTTACAAAAATATTTTTATTTTTATTCAAATAAGCTCTCTGAATACGACGTTTATCACGCGTGCTTATTATATCTTATGAACCTAACTCCGTCACCCACATGCTCTATGATATGGCAGGGAATGAAGACACATTAACAATTTAGTTAAAACTCAATTTGTATCTAGGCCAAGTTATAATAAGTAAAAATGGCGCATACAATTTAAATTGTATTTAATTTTATCGAAATGAAATGATCGCCAGAATAAAAAATGGGTCTATGTAACAACAATCACAATGGCCTTTTCAGAATGTATGGATGCCGTTTGATTTATGTGCTTACATATTTCAAATATTTTATATCATTAATTAATATATTACTTATTTTATTATTTATTACATTTTTAGAAATGTGGCACATGCGTATTCTAAATAGCGATATACCGGAGATATCTATACCCTGTACAAGGCAAAAGTATGGGCATGAGCGATTTGACGTTATCATCAAGAGTAGTGCATAAGGGCTATTGTGGACTTAAAAAAATGTATTAATTACCTGAATCAAAAATGTATTACATGTGAAATGTTTCATCTTGACCTCTCTAAAAATGGCTGACCACCGTAAATGGTCGAATGGGCCCGCATGTCAGAAGTATCGTTATTTTAGTGCACCCGTTAAAAAGTTTTAGCTGATTTCACGCAAATAGTGGTGCATAAAATGAACAAGGTCTTATTCTGTTATTTTTTGACACATTCTTAAATTTAACCGTTGCAAATTTTTGACATTTGATTAAAGATTTTTGACATGTAAAAAATGACGTCATAATCGTACTTGATTTCAAACGGCGAGGAGTTTCCCGAAAGTGACGGAATTAGGGTAGTGACGGAGTTAGGGGGCTATGCGATATATATATATATATATATATATATATATATATATATATATATATATATATATATATATATATATATATATATATATAAAATAACAGAAAGCCGATTCAAAACTCTACCGGTTTCATTATAATCTTCAGGAGTTTTGAACAATCACCATAGGTACATAGGTACATACATTTCAAATGATCATTGTGACGTCATATAACATCAAGTATATGTTGCGCTTTTCAGAGTTCATTATGACGTCATAGTATAAGCGTTTTGTAATAGTACGGGAAAAACATATAATATATTCAAATATTCTATAATTGTACAAGAAAAACATAAAATATATTCAAACATTCATAATTATTAATAATGCATTCAGTTTTGGTTTATATAATGAAATGAAATGTTTTTCTTTTGTTTCACGCTCTTTTTCGGTTGTTGTTTTATAAAATTTATAGATAGGACACACTGTACTGAACTCATTAAACGCGTTTACAAGTGCCAAAAAGACGGCCTTTAGCCAATTTGACACAAAACAACCAGGTAGATCAGTTGAATGCCAGCACGGATTTATTTGAAGAATAAGGTATGTTTATTTATTTATATTTTACAATAATTGTCTGATGAAACACTTACAGAAAAACAAATTAAAGTTCTTGAAAAGGGGCTTAAATTTACCCCGACCCCACGTAGAAATAATACAGAGGAAATGACAAACGACATTGAAGCATTTTGTAGAAGATTAAGATTAGCAGAGTTTTTCCTAGACGAGGTATGCATTGATGAATCCATCGTTTCAAACCCCAGCAATTTCGTTCCCCCTCGAGATAGAAACCAGAATCTTGATAAATTCATTGATTATATCTCCAAATTTCCTAAGGACAGTGTTGATAGAAAAAAACCATTTGATAATACAGGAAGATCAGACTGGGAGGCCATTGAAAATTTAAAGAAGGACAAAAGTATTATCATAAAAGAAGCTGACAAAGGCAATGCAGTAATTATAATGGACAGGGATCATTATAAGCACCTGTGTCTTTCCATATTAGAAAATGAACTTTACTATGAAAAACAAGCCAATCACCAGTCTAAAAATGTTATGAACAAACTAAGTAAAATTATAGAGGAATATGGACAAGAACTAACAAAAAAGGAAATAAATTACTTGTTATCTTTTGATGTTAAGACAAGCAACTTTTACGGATTACCGAAGGTTCATAAAAGTCAGATTATCAGCAACTTGTGTAAAGAATCATTCTCTTCATATGTATGTGTTTCAAAACCTGAGGACTTAAAACTGCGACCCATAGTTGCAGGACCATCTTGTGAGACGCATAGGATCAGCAATTCATTGGATTTATTATTAAAACCGTACGTGTCCAAAGTTAAAAGCTATATTAGAGATACCGTTGATTTTTTAAATTCCATTCCTGAGAACGTTCAACCAGATGCCATTTTAGTATCATTTGATGTGACCAACCTCTATTCTAACATCCCACATGAACTCGGACTAGAAGCTATTGAACATTGGATCGACAAATTTCCAGACCTACTCCATGACCTTTTCACCAAGCCTATCATTTTACAAATTTTAAAATTCATTCTGGAACACAATTTCATGAATTTTGATGGGATAACATATAAACAAAAACTTGGAACAGCTATGGGAACTAAAGTTGCCCCAACCTATGCTACACGTGTACTAGGATTTCTGGAGGAAAAGCTATATAAAAACCTGGAGGACCAATTTAGTGTTGAATTTAAAACTTTCATACAACAATCATGAAAAAGATTTTTGGACGACTGTTTTATAATTTGGACTAAAACCAAGGATGAATTAAATAACTTTTACAATATTTTAAACAATTTAAACAACCATTTGAAATTTACAATGGACTGTAGCGAACAAAAACTCCCATTTCTTGATGTTATGATCATAAAAAGAGAGGACAAAATTATTACTGATATATATTATAAACCTACGGACACTAAACAATACCTTGTTTATGATTCGTGCCATCCAAAACACATTAAGAACAACATACCTTATAATTTAGCCAGGCGCCTTTGTTCTATAATATCGGACGAAAATCTTCTAAATTCCAGACTAAGTGAACTACGCTACCTGCTACAACAAAGGAACTACCCCAAATCACTAGTGGAACATGGAATCAAAAAAGCCACATGCCATGATAGAAATGAGCTACTACAGATAAAAGATAAATCAGAAAAATGTGTTATTCCATACGTCTCAACACACAACCCGAAAAATCAAGAGTTTTACCAAGTTATAAAAAGCAACCTTCAACTTTTAGAACGTGATAAAAAAAATGAATGAAGTCTTTAACAAATTTCAGATCATTAAAAGTAAACGACAAAGGTCCGTCTCTGAAAAAGATTTTAACCCGTGCCAAATTTGAAAATATCGAAGAAACACTAGATGTCCGTAAATGCCAGAAGCCAAGATGTGCCACCTGCCCTTACCTACAAGAAGGCCACCAGTTCGAGTTCAAAAACAGCAGAAATTTTAATATACATTCCTCTATTACATGTGAAAGTTCAAATTTAATCTACGTTATTACACATGTTCATGTGCAGGATGTGGAGAAAACTATATTGGTCAAACCGGGGATACCCTCAGACATCGAATGTCCGTCCACCGACACCAAATTCGTGAAACAAAATACCAGTGCACGGCTGTTAGCGGACATCTCAGAAACTGTGCCAAGAACATTTTTCCGAACTTTACAGTATGTCCTATCTATAAATTTTATAAAACAACAACCGAAAAAGAGCGTGAAACAAAAGAAAAACATTTCATTTCATTATATAAACCAAAACTGAATGCATTATAATTATGAATGTTTGAATATATTTTATGTTTTTCTTGTACAATTATAGAATATTTGAATATATTATATGTTTTTCCCGTACTATTACAAAACGCTTATACTATGACGTCATAATGAACTCTGAAAAGCGCAACATATACTTGATGTTATATGACGTCACAATGATCATTTGAAATGTATGTACCTATGTATCTATGGTGATTGTTCAAAACTCCTGAAGATTATAATGAAACCGGTAGAGTTTTGAATCGGCTTTCTGTTATTTTTTATTATTTAATACTTGTGTGGATTAACTTTACTCATTTTGGATTATATATATATATATAAATATAAATATATATATATATATATATATATATATATATATATATATATATATATATATATATATATATATATATATATAAATGAATTTGTCTATCTCACTCTCAGCAATGTTGCCGTCTTGGATAGTCTTGTTGCGTTTCGACCTGGGGAATGTACTGTGGCGGTCTCTAGGGGATGCTTTTCTTTTCTTAATATTTGTCAGGATTCTTTTTTACTTGTATATAGTCTAGAATTACCAGACTATTTGACTCTTCGGTTAAACGAAACAACCTTTGTAAAATTTACTAAATTTATGGACTTGTAACTCTCAAAACATAACAAATACACTAATGGAAACAATAAACAGTAAAACCTTGGCTCCAATTAATTAACTATTAATTAATTAAAGGGAGGGTGGTTTACTTATCTGCCCTGAGAATGTCTGAATTTTCAATAAAAAATATAAATATATCCAACCTATTCTCAAAATTGTAAACTTTACTGTTTTAAATTTCAGGGTAAGAGAAATAATCTCTAATATCTGAAAATTACCTAATAAATAATAAAACTCATAAGATTCAGAGAAATTATCTCTGAAAATACGTATTTTTTAATACTTAATCTTTGATTTAAATTCAGAAAAATTTCTATCACTGAATATTAATAAATTTGATTATAAAATTAATTTATTACATTAATTTAGGGATTAACCCGTTAAATAAAATTCCCTAATGCCGTAACTCCCAACTGAAGTAATTAATTAAGGGAATTACCCGTTAATTAATACTTACACGGCTCAAACAAAAATACGTCTGCTCTATATTGGCTGTAAAGTGAGAGTCCTCGGAGAAAACCCACCCTCGGTATAGAATCTTAGATCCACCGGGGAAGCAAACGTGCCCATATAGCAACCATCAATGCCTCACCGGATAACCACCGGTGATCATAATAAAACAATAAATACATGTGTATAATTCATATAAATAACATTAATACACAATATAGAATTTTTCATCTTTAATGAATACACGTTATACATCAAAGATAATGTAAAATAAAGAGTGACCTAAGGTCACACGAATAAATTAAACATAACTTCCGGTGCAACAACATTTGGCGACCTAGAAGTGAAAGTAAGTACAACACATGTTTATATTAAATTGTATTAAAAAAAAAACCAACGTCTGATCATGTGAATGTAAGTAACACATTTTAGAGTAAGAGTACAATGTATATCAACAATGAACAACACGGATTTAATCCATAAATAACAAATTCAACCCTGTAAATATATAAACAAACACGTGAGGTACAGGGGTCGTGTCAACATTAAAAAATACCACTGATCAGCTGATTGATCTTGAAATGATAACAAGTATAATAAATAAATATTCATAACATGAATAAGTTGTATTAACACGATATTTCAACCCAAGCTAATGCTTAATGGCTCCACAGTAATTTGGCTCCACAGTACCTTTATCACATTTTAGCCTAATTACTTCCGCACATTTTCTCCGTTTTTTTTGTTGGATTGTATCTTTATACATGTACTGGTCTAGGTAAAGTTTATGAGATTATTTAACGCTAATTGGAATCATCATTGAGGTTTCCTCCGAAACCTATCCGTTACTGCGCAGAAGGTCATGAGACTGAAGGTACCTTGTTGAAATCTAATGCGTGCATCAATGACGTCGAAAGTGCTAAGCTGTGGATGACTTGGGACATTGTGGCCACTGGGTCGCATTATCTATCTTTAATCTGATTAAAATCCATGGTAAAATACTATTCTCTAGAAATGTGTACTGTTTATTTTATCGAATGCACCCAGAGTCAACAAAATTGATGTGTAGTTTGGATGCTATTCTGATAGACTTGAGCCGTAGTATGGCTATTTGATATTTGAAGTAATACCTACCTCAAAACTATGCTTGTTCGTCCCTGTACACACCTTTCAAAGGCAAATTGTCAAATTTTCTTTAAGAGTGAAAAAGCTACATGAAGGTACATTTTTTTTTAAAAAACCTGATAACGTATCCCATTCTTATAAGTTTCTTTTTAAGTTTCCCTATCTCGTTTAACATCTCTTTCATTAATTATGTTTGCTGTTGCTTCTAGTTTAAGAACATTTAATTGTAGAAATGGATCCTAGAGATTTGCCATTTTCAATTTTCTTAATATTGTATAATGATATTTTCTATGGTGACATGAATGGCAAAATATGTCAGTCTTACAGTAATATCTAAGGATTCTTTGATATCATCATAGACATCATGTATATGACATCATTTCAATTCAGGGCATTGCAGAAATGTTCTTTCTAACACTTAGTTTTTGTTGAGGTTTCGTTACGATATATCCAACGTTTTCCCGCATCAGGTTTTTCTATTTATGCCTTCTTCCTTACAACTATTGTGATGATTTAGGTATATTTTGTTTCATTTCTGATCATATGTCATCTTCTACTTATGTGCACGTGCATTGTGGTTGATTTCATCTGTTCTCGTTTTTTCTTCAGTGTTTCATATTGTTGTTTATGTCTTTGTGTCAGCGTTCTAGTCGGTTTTGCTTCCGTATTCATTCATATACGTACTTAACTTTATTCTTCATTTGCGATATTTGCTAATCGCCAATAATCAGACAGCCAAATCTTATACATTCCTTGGCTGAGCTCTTTCTTCCTCATGAAACGGGCTGCAAGGATTATATTTTTAAATTTTAAAAGTTATGCTCTCCTCTTTTGAAATTGCGATCGTGCCTCCATTGCGTTGCTCGCCTCTTTCGTTTGAAGGTATAGAATCATGTCGTGCCCAACACAATATAAGGAGCATGGCAAAGAGCCTTGACAACGTGTATTCTGAACTGCGCATATAAATCTATCAACTCCCAAAAAGGTATTTCTACTTTGTCTGAGATAAAAGTACGAATCGATTTTGTTATGTTAAGTCCACTATTTCATCAGTGACTATTTTAATATTTCATTGTACAATTGCTAAAAATTATGTAAATATAAGTAATAAGGAATCGTTCTTTGAATATTATATGGTGATCAAATACGATCGGGCGCGATCAAATTGAATCTATCATAAAGGTTTCATTTGTGTTTGTGAAACGTTTTAGTTTGGAGAAAATTTTCAAAAAATTAAAAGCTATATATTTTAAATTCATGTAATGTGTATAAATTTATTGATTACAAAATTCAACTTTCAAGTAATCAAGATTTTTCTAGGCTCTACAGATATATATATATATATATATATATAAAATCGGAATAAATTCAAGAGATTAATTTAGATCACAAATGATTTATACTGTATTATTTTTTACGTAACTGGAACGTTTGTAAAAGTCATTTTGACCAAGGTTTAGGGTTGTGATTTCTATTTTTGTATCAAATTGTATTTGTCTATTTTGAATGATTAGTAATAAATAGGTTGGATTAAGATTTAGTTAACTCGTGATTTTTTCTTTTTTGTCAACTGCAATGTCATTATAATGAAACATGTAATTTTGTAGAATTTTTCTCACAGCGAATGACCTCTGATGCATCATAGTCTAAATTTAACCTATGGGAATACCCATCACGCACAAAGTAGTTTTTTAATTTATGCATTGCCGCGCTATTCGAATACAGAGCAGAGCAGAAGAAAGTTCCATATATTGTCATTTTATCACATCGTACTAATTTTTTAAGTTTTGAAACCAGTAGTAGTACAGATGGGTGTAACCCCGACGTCCCTGATTCCTACGTTTATTCTACTAATACCATGAATTGATTAATGGGACTGCAAACTTAGATGTAATATAAAACAAAACAGTTTTTCAGTTTGATTTACTGGTTTAATTATTAATTGTGCTTAAGGTATATTATTCTAAAAATGATATAAAATACTTCCCTTAACTATACATTTATAGACTGGCACATATTCTAAATACTTTGAAAAATCTAAAAAAAAAATGATTTAAAGAGATTTAAAGAGAGTAGATTAAAAGAGGCAGGACCTTCTCAGAATTGCGCCATGTTCAGCTACTTTCTGTTTTGTAGATGGCGGAAAAAACTGACTCTCTATCAAAGGCACCGAAGAGCCCCTACAAAAAAATACATGAAATAGCACAGAAATTTCGTATTGAGGTAAGGTTTTGTCTGTCAAAAATGTTTAAAGTATACTTGCTTTGAAACAGATCCAATAGCGCTACAAAAACAGACTCAATATTTGCAGTAAAATATTGAGCATTACTGTAGAGATCTCATAGTAATGTTTAACAAATAATGTTTTAACAACAAATATTTTATTTTGATGCAGAGTGATCAGTGTCAAAAATGAAATGTTAAAAAAATAACAATACTAACGATGAGTTGAATTATTTACTTGTAATGATACTGAAATTCTTAAACAAACGCAAATCTGCAAATAAATATCGACATGTATCGGCATGCATTTATTATAAAATTGAAATCGTATTTTCTATGACTGAATACATTTTCTTCTTTAATACATTTAACGAAAATTTGGACGAACTGGTTATGGACACATAACAATATGTCTGAATAATTCAACATTGTCTTAAAAAAAACAACTATATCTCAATTATGAGTAATAAAAATAAAAATCAAAGAAGAATATTGAATATCAATACAATTATATCGCCTAATCAGAAAAATATAACAATTTTCTCTAAGAGTAAAATGTCAGTGAATGCCATACAATTGTAATTAACAATTGTAAATTACTCCTTTTGTAATATAGTCTTCAACGCTTTTTTGTGCATGCTTTGGAATAATATTTTTTAGACTACTTTTAATTCAATTCTAATAAGCAAACAAATCTACTTGTATCTTATGGAGATCATGTACAGATTAAAATTTCTTAATATCTAAATGGGCCGTACAGGGTTTCTACTTTATTGACAAAAATTAAGTAAATAGTTCAAAAGGTATCAAAAGAAAGTTATGAAATAAACAGAGCATACCACAAACATATTTACATCTACCGGATATGATTACCTCTCTCTATTTCCTAACGAAATTTAAAGTTAATTAATAGCTCTATAGAAACAGCCAAACTGAAATCAACACGCCCGTTTATCGATTGGTCAAAACCTAGAGCGAACGAAGAAAAATCACGGACTGCATGAAATAATCATGATGATGTCAGACTGAAATTCTCTCAGGAGACGATTTGGCTGTTTCTTTTAGCTAACGTATTGATGTTCATTAACAGTAATTTAGTGAATTTAGCTTAATTTTTTTAATCAATCTATTAATTAACGAAAGTTGTAAATATAAACAGTAAAATGCTTTCTTTGATGATTCATGTGGGCTATGAAGGTAGCGAACATTGCTAACGCGGGTTATCTGTTTTTTTCTGCAATGTCGCCATATTCATATCCCGCATGAATTACCAAAGAAAGCATTTTAATTTTTGAGTGATTATCCTAAATATACCAAGTGAATAATGTTGCAAATAAGGATCTCAACAACAAACAAATATAACCGTATACAGATATAACAACTAAAACTTAAACTGCTGCAATTGTAAGAAATGGGAAATGAAAACCAGCGGAGTATTCATGTAACTCTTTAAAGTAGGTATATTTCATCATGAAAGATCGACAAAATACAAACGCCCTGTACTAGAAGCAAACAATGAAGCTATTATATTTCAGAAGTAACAATCGCATACCTTCATTTATACAGATCAGTGTAGAATTTCAAGAGCACGATGATGGATTTCTAGCCACTCTTTATCTTGGCCATGAAACATTCACCGGAACCGGAAGTAACCATACGTCTGCCAAAGATAATGCGTCGGAAGAGGCGTTAAAACTTTCGAGTTTTAGTTTAACACCGCCAAAGAAAGAGCCAGAAAAAACACCTGTTACCGAACTTAATGAGCTTTGTCAAAGACTCAAGCAAGTATGTACTTGAAGTACAGAAACGAAAGTAAAACATGGTTCAGTGCGAAGAATTCAAATATGTTCATGCATACAGCAAAACTTTACCCCCAACAATTAAGGATACATTTCAATATCATAAACTGATGTTATTGTTTTGTAGGGTATTTAATAGTTTGCTAGTATGCTATTTTTTTTAGTGACAATGCACATTCAATGTTGTTTAATACCCTGTTTTTAAATCAATTAAAGAAAAGGTATTGATACAGTATAATATTTATTTTTTTGCGGACAAAGGTAAATTTAAAATATGAGGAAGCCATACAAGAAGGAGACGAGTTTATGTGTGGACTTGTCATCATCCATAAGAAAGAAGATGGAGGAAAGGATGAGGAGGAATACAAAGGAAAGGGAAGGTCCAAGATGGAAGCCAAGCACAACTCGGCCTCCACAGCATTGAAAAGAAGTCACATCTTACAGTACTTCATGGACGGTACAATGTTGTTTATTTGATCATTTCAGAATGTCCAATTCACCGATGTCTTCAGCTGAAGCCCTGGTTTAAACATATATTAACAGGAATAAATCTCTTAGAGCATAAATTTCTGCGCATAACTTGAAAGTTTTATAATTGCAAACACGTAAACAATTTAAGATAGTACTAAAGATAGTTTAAGTTAAGACGAAAACTGCTTCTAGATCTTGAGGATAAGCTTTAAAGTTAAGACAAAAATAACAAAGATTGAAGCCTACCCTTCCGCAATCTATGTTGACACATACTTGATGCCAAACATTTAAATAACTGATCAATATGACAAGAAAAGCTCTTACTAGCAGTTAAAGCACTGATTATCTACTGATTATAAATATACGTTTATTTTATTGAAATAAAGAAATATAAGGGGAAAATGGTTTTTTATAACTTGTTTTTTTTTGTGTGACAAGTTCTCATTTATCTTGCTTGTTCTAGAATCTGGTGCGCCTACGGCAGGAAGTAGCTACAAGTGTAGACCAACACAAACTGGATATGCGCTGATTGTGTATTTCACTAAAAACAGAGACTGTGAGTACAACTATCAAATACACTAACTGAGTTGCAATTGGCGATAACTTTTGATGTAAAATACTGTAGTCTGCATGCAGCTTGGTAAACACTTTTATAAGTCGTCGTTACTTTCCGCGTTTCAATTTCTTATACAACAATCCTTCACTGAGTGAATGATATTACATGTTTATATTAAATAAAACAAGTTTTAACGCATTTTAGGGGCGGATCAAGACATAAATAGTATAATGGGATTTGTGGAAAACACGCTAAAGTTCCGTTGTATAGTTGTAAAAGACCCTAAAAGAGATACACTGATGCAAAAACTTGAAGAGACGGCCACTCACCTGAACGACAATGCGAGAGACTACTACTGTTTTATACTTTTTATTATGGGTCATGGAACACAGGTATGCAATGTAACAATTAACAGATATATCATGAAAAATATATAGATTATTACTTAAATATAGAAAATGATTACAACATAACAAGCGGGACATAAATATGTATATAAAAAAATCAAAGGATGCATTTGATTCTTATTTACATTGAATTTGGCTAATGGTGCAGCTTTAACTTTTTTTTTATCATGAAACATATAGAGCAAATATAGAGCATGTATTATCATCAAAGTGTTTTGTTTAACTGAAATGAATTAAGCAGTTTGGTTTTTCTTCCTTTATTCAGTCCGGGATCAGAACAGCCGACAAGGGCAAAAAGACAATAGGTGTAGATGACATTCTCCACAAGTACAAAAATAACAAAATACCTGCTTTCACAGGTCAGAATGAAACCAAAATATACTGAAAGTGTTCAATTTATCTTCTATCATATTAACAATAACAATTATATATCATCTACATTCTGCTATTTACTACTAATTAATTTGTAAGAAAAAATATAGATTGAAATTAGTAAGTACATGTAACAAACGATAACTGCATATTTAAACTTCTTTCTTGGTAGGCAAACCAAAGGCATTTTTCATTCAAAGTTGCCGAGGCGAAGCTCACCAAGATACAATGCTTCAACCAGACTATGACGAAGAAGAGGAAGATGCAGAGAAGTTCCGAGTACCAACCGACGGAGACATCTTTATTGCTTTTTCCACTACGGAAGGTAAACATGACCAATTCAGAATATATATCAGTTACCCAATCATTAAATGATTTCCAACAGATATATACAGTTTCAAATCCCAAAATATTTCTAAATGTACAAAATACAAAATACTAGGTATAAACAGAAGACACGCCTACTATCAAAACATAGTCTTGTATGTACAAATTTACAAACATTCGAATAAAAATTTGAAATGGAAAATTTAAATAATACATTAATACTAATGACAAAATATACTAGTATTACATTCACAGTACATCTTATGACACATACTAGTTTCATGAATTTTAAACAATAATTCTTTTTTCCTTAGGATACAGATCATATCGTTATAAAGATGTAGGCTCAATATTCATCTACAACTGTGTAAAGATATTTGAGAAAAATTACCCTACCACTCACTCAGAGGAAATGATGATAGACGTTAAAGCCGTCATTGCACTCGGTCCAAGCTGGCGACAAACTAAGGACAAAAAAGAGATTGCTCAGATGCCGTGCTCTTGGAGTACACTGACAAAACGATTTTATTTTATAGCAGCTGCGTTGTAATAGAATATAATTAATGTTTTAGCGCAGAATAACACTGGTGAATAAACATCTTTGTTTTATATTATTTGTATTGATTTACTTTTTATTACTAGAATACAGAATAACTTAGATCTTTAAAATTTTCTCAGTAAATTTTGTTTCTCACAGACAGCCATTATGAAAATAATAACGGAAATTAAAAAAAGCGCAAATTTTCCAAATAAACAAACTAAAGTTATTGCAGGACGCGATCTTGTTACCAAAATGTTTGCAAGAGAAAACTGTTTCTAATTCTGATTATTATCAAGTATTTATCAACTTACGATAGGTAAATACATGTATAAACTTCAATTCCAATTAAATTACCGTGTTTGGATACCAGTAAAATGTAATTGTTAACGAAAAGGTCACTACTTAATGTTTTGTTCGAAAAATGAAAAAAAAACCACTTACTAGTAATGTCGTAAATAATGTTAATGTGTTTGCATTTAAAATGATTGAAAAGTGTGTTGTAAGTTATATTTTTGTAACAAATATGAATTATGAAGTATAAGTAATAACAGCATGAGATACCTAATTTATGTTCTTAGCAGATATTATGTACACAACGTATTGTCGACTGTTTCTACAAACATTTTGAATGAAATGTAATAAAGAACTAAGCAATTGTATATTTCCGTGAAAATGTCATTTCTCGAAATCAAAACGCATCCTACAAATGTCGCCCTCCATACTTTCTAAATGATCATATATACTGCCTTCAATTTTTGATCTACTGTTTTTCCTACCCTCATTGATATTACAACTGGAATAGTCAGACTCGCCTACATTCGGTGCATGGTCGTAGGTATTGTCTTCCTGATTTGTACGATCCGTCCCTCTAAGATGATCGTATGGATCCTCCACCCTTCCAAAGAACACGTTGTTTTCGTCCGATGTCTTGTAACCAGCTACCATATAAGTATCGTCTTTTATATTTATTTTTGGAATATGATCCCCAAGATGGTGATAAAAATCATCGGTTTCTTGGTTGGAAGAAGTTTCTGCTTGTACTTTTTCGTTGTTTGCCAACTCGTATAGGCATTCTTTAGGCATATTTAAAACAGATACATTGTTTTTCGTTTGATTACCATCTATTCCAGATATTATTTTCCTTCTTTTCCCTCCTTCAGATGGAGATGTTCCTTCGAATTCCCGCTTCATTAGTTTTTTCTTTCTGCATATAAAGAATAAAGCGATTAATTCTTTTATGTGCCAAACTCTTATAAATGTTTATCACATCTGCCGACGTATTCCTCCTATATCCAAATACTTTAATTGACCTTTATATTGAAAAGATATTTAATAAGTATATATATTTCTTTGAGAGTATTAACTTAATTATAAAGTACACATATTTTAATAAGTCTCAAATTAGCACAAAATTGTCTTTAATGAAAAAATTTGATCGACAAATGACAATGCAATTTTAAATTTTTGAAATTCATTATTTCAAAGGGGTTGGGATTTAGATATTAACAACCTAATAAAGAAAAAGGTATTAAAGAACGGCTAGTGCACCGATCCAGCACTGCTGGAGGTATTGGTTTAATAGGTCTTCTGTATTGCAGATACGAAGGCAAGCTCCAATAATTTTGAATATTTTGACCACCACCTATTTCTTTGTTCACATTTGTGAACATACAATGTGACGAGTCTAGATTTTATCGAACTATGTTTTGTATGAATTGTTTATGAGTTATATATTAGAAGTTAGTATATACATTTCTATGGCAAAAAAGTCTACATTTTCATCATTTTTGTAAAATGAAATTTTTTTAGAAAATTGTTTTCCGTTGTATATTGTAAATTATCCTCGACAATCAATAAACGGTTACTATATTTGCATAATAACAGTAAAGGTACAAAATACACTCATTAAACCAAGAAATAAAAAAAATCAATTTCATCGCTATCCTAGAAAAAATATCAAGGGGGTACATTGGTTTATTTTAGTGCAGTTTGTTTTTATTAAGTATCAGCTGAAGTAAAGGAGACGATTTTTTAACATTAAATGCATTAACACTGATCTGATATATGACTATTTTGGCCCCGCCTTAGAGTCCGAACCCCTACCTCAGGGGACATATAATTTTAAATTTTGGAAGAGGGCTTCCTGGTCTACAAATTCATGAAATAGTTTTCCTTATTGGTGTGTGGGAGTAGAGAATATAATTCTTAAACATTATATGCATTAACACAATACATCCATTTTGTCTCTGACCTAAGAGTCAAAACCCATACTCCAGGGGATATAAAATTCAAAATTTCAATAGAGGACTTCCTGCGTGGTAAACATAATTAAGAAGTCAGTCTTTCTTACGGGTGTGTGAGAGTAGAGAAGATTTTAAAATATTATATGCATTAACACTGTATGGCCATATTGCCCCTCCCCCGACCCTGAACCCCTGACCAAGGGGCCATGAATGTTACATTTTATATAGAAGAGTAAGTGGACATCATAACAAAGCACTCAGTTTTTTGCCTACATATGTGGGAGTAAAGAATAAGATCTTCCAAGATTTAATAAAATTCTACTATTTTGCTATATTTGCCCCGCCCTAGAGCCTACACCCCTGTCCTAGGGGTCACATATTTTACAATTTAGGAAGAAGACTTCATGGACATCATAACCATGCATTTAGTTTTTAACAACTCTATATGGGAGTAGAAAAGAAGACTTTTAAAAAGATTTAATACATTTTTACTTAAAGTATATGGCGATGTTGTACCCACTCTAGAGGCTGAACACCTCACCCAGGGTTCATGAATTTCACAATTTTGGTAGAGAGATTCATGGCCATCATAACCATTCATTTAGTTTTTAACAAATATATATTGGAGAAGAAAAGAAGATTTTCTAAGATTTAATACATTTTTACTACTTCGCCATATTTGCCCTACCTAGAGCCTGAACCCCTGACCCAGGGGCTATGAATTTCACAATTTTGGTAGAAGACTTCATGGACATCATAACTATGCAATCATTTTTTCCTCACATGTTTTGGAATAGAGAGGATTTTTGAAATTTCTTTTTGCATGTTTGGTCCCGCCTGTGGCACCCCGGGGGTGGTGGAGCCATGAATTTCCCAATTTAGATTATTCTTACCATAAAGATGCTTCACACCAAAAACGGTAACAAATGACCTTGCAGTATTTAAGAAGTTAAAAATGTAAAATTGTTAAGGCACGACGCACGATGACGGACGAAAACAGATAGCAATAGGTCACCTGAGTTTACTAAGTGACAATTTACCTTGAAGTTTCTATGTTAACCTCAACCCCTGCCCAATGGGGCTTCACCATTTGAAAAAGGACATTATGAACATAAAAAGAATGCATTTAGTTTATCTCCAATGTTACCTGAGTGACTCAGGTGACCTTATAAAAATCAACTTAAATGAAATTCAAATCAACTTTAAGATTGTGCTAACCTTTTTTAATTCAAAAAACATAAGCACAGATAAGATTTTACTCTATTGCTAATACGAGTATTGAAGCAGATCGGAATATAAATGATTTGTTCACTGGTTAACTTCAAACTCTGTTAACTGATCTATGTAGCTCGTTATATATAACTTGCAATTGAGCAAATATGAAACTCACTACTGAACTTTGATATCCCCAAAAGAAAATTGTGCAGGGTATATATTAAATGTTTTAAAACTAATTGTAAGGTCAGCGACTACTTTCCTGACATGTATATTTATTTAAAATTTGTACTGATGACGTAGAACAGCTTTATATTACGCCATAAGCGAATTTTCATTTTTTCTACAGAAGATTACTTTTACATAAAACTTAGTAACACTACGTCAACAAGCTATCTTTTATTCCATTTTCATGTAAGTTTTGCATAACATTTAATAATTGTTATCCATAAAAAACTCCCACTGGATCACAAAAATCTATTTGACGTCATATACTTTATTGGCATGTACGGATGTAGATAGGTGGGGATGGGGGGGGGGGGGTCCACCCCCAGGAATTTCAAACTTATTAAATTCCCATTGTAAAACTATTGGGCTGATTTGTTTTCCGGAATTAATGTGTTTGAGATAAAGATTCTTCTCTTTGCTACATACCTGCACATGTAAAATATTCCTGCTATCAACAGTAGACAGATCACTAAGAATGAAACAACAATTCCGACTGTCTTTTTTATGGCCCCATCTGCTAAAGACGAAAATATTTAATACAAAGATTGAATATTGCTATCTAAAATCATACCAAAGTCGAAAACATATCAATGCACAATACAAATGTGTGGTTTTGAAATCATGCAAGTTTGTAAAATTTTTGACACCTTTTGGTTTTACTGTCGTCAGTCATTTTTTCAAATTAAATTTCCTTCAAATTTCGAAATCATTTTCCATTCTGTGGCCAACTGTTGATCTGTCAATCAGCGCAATGTTAACATTTTGTTTACTCCAAAAATAAATCATTAAAAATATTTTAATTCGATGTTATTGTTTTCTTTAGGACATTATATACACGTAGATCTATGACTCTGTAAAAATCTGACAAACGATACTCTTTTCATTACTTCAAATTTATAACATAAAACGTTTCAAATTTAATGGTCCATTTGCGATGCGATTGTAATTCGGATATTTTCAATTGTCAAATATGTGTGTCAGTTGTTGTTATATTAGAAAAACGGAGCCGAGAACTTTTTGTATAAACAAAAGTAGCTTAGTTTATATCAAATTAATATTATATTGAAATTGTAGAATAAAAACAACAGTTTTGTGATGTTTGATTTTGTCCAAGAATGCGAATATACATTTGCATACACCTGTTTTTTAAATAAATCTTGCAATACACACGTTAGGGTTATTGCTTGTACCTGTATATAGGTGCCAGTCGATGCACAGCAGTTAAGAGATAAAACGTGTTTTGGATTTATTGATAACATTTCGTGTGTGTTTGAATTATGACATATAGATAATTAAGGTACATGCATGTCCCTTTTATTGAACAATTGGCGGCTTTTCCGACGCAATTATCATTACCTACATAGCCCGCATGAATCGTACAAGAAAACAGTTTTCTGTTTTATATTAACAGTACTTATACCTTTATTTGCAATATTACTAATTCCATGTTCAGCAGTTGTTGTGATTTTGTCGGAATGTTTCTCAGATTCTGTTACATGCGACGTCAAATGAAAAGTTTCCTTTCTTGTAACATGTTTTTGTGTAGAGTGAACATAAGTATTTGCTACCTCACAAATTAGGTTAGTAGCAGTTGAAGTTAATTTGTTAAAATGATTTTCAGAACATGTTACACGTGACATCGAATGAGATGTTTTCTTTTTTGTAGCAGGTTTTTGTGCAGAGTGAACATCAGGTATCACCACTCCCTTTAAGAAACAAATATATTACATGCATAAAAAAATGTTAAAAGTCGAGAAAACACATATGAATAAATCAATAAGGAATGAATGAATATTATGAAGCAAATTAGATAAAACTTATTCATGTTCAGTTACGTTTTTGCAAACAATAACGCCTCTCTTTTCGTTGCAGTCAAGGAATTGACATCCTTCACCCACGCGACATTGTTGACAAGATTCAACTAAGTTTCTTTTTTCAAAACAAGTAAGATTTAAACCTTCTGGAATGATAAAAAAAAGAATAATAAGAAATATCTATGCAATACGCTAGATCAAAATACAAAACGGCCTATCAATATGCTGCTCCCTTAAATTAACAGATCATCAATAACTGCCAAAATATTTACAACACTTTAAAATTTAGAAAAACAAAATAATGACAACTCAAAAATAAAAACAGGTAGATTTTAAACGATACAACACTTATTTAAAGGAAAAGAAAGTAAAAAAAGAGAATATAAGTAAGGCAGATAAACTAGGGGAGAGGGTAAACTGAAATAATGAAGTTCTCTTCAAACTATCAATATGCATGAGTTACAGCTCCAGAAGATAGTGCAAGTGCAGGAGTGATTCAATCCAGCAACAAATATAGCTCGAATTATATATGAGTGGCAATAACATTTTCATTTCATAATTACAAAAAATAGCAACATGACATAAAACAATTCAAATCTGCTTCTTTTAATAGGTCAATGAAAAGTGAACGACCCACGCTAAACTGGTCACTCTTTGCAAACTAATGTGAAAAATCCCTTCATGAAAAATGTATAGGGCTACATAACAATATTAAATTGGGAGAATTTGCAACTGACATATTGGAGTTATCACATGGCATGCAAACTGTCATCAATAAGTCCTGGGAAAAAAGCACTGACCATAAGTGAGTGAAATCAAATGAATAGAGGTACAGAAAAATTTAAAAGTAAAGACAAACATAGCATTTAACACATAAATGCATTATTTTTGCTTTATAAATCTAAATCCTAAAATTAAGACGATAATGATATAGTTAAAGTAAAGTATTGAAATATTTTGTTTTTGTTATTAATAAAACATGTAAAAAGATACAACAGTAACTTCATACACTTAAAAAAAAATAATGCTATACACATAATGCAAACGTCAAATTTAAAAAGTTGATCACACTAAACGTGCTCTCTCAGAGGAAATACTTTGTATCTTGCATTTATTCTGTCGACTACTGATTATTTAAACAGCGACATTGCAGAAAAAATATTTATTTTTGAGAAATAGCCAATAATTCTTGTATGGGTTGCTGAAAGTTTCGACCACTCTATAAACTGGTTAGAACTGTATAGTGTAGATTTCAGCTCTGTCAGTTTCAATAGACCTATGAATCACAATTGGTTTGCTTAAGTAATGCAGGTTAAAATACTCAGTGGATGTAAGTACAGTTGGAAACATAGATACAATCTCATGGATGAATGTGGTTAAAACTAAGGTTAAGGGTGTTGTTTACTCAGGGTTTGAGTTCTCAAATTCGGATTGTTATAAAGTTAAATGTAAGGAGTAAAATTTGTTCTAAACAAAAAAGTATTAATAGAATAAATTACTATTAACAAAACATTTGATATTTTTACATTATTACGGAATTCGGCTCAAACAAAAATAGACTTTTAGCCAAACAGAGGAAATTCGGACTAAATTTTGCAGATTTTGTTTTCCGCTAAAATTTTTGACAGTACTCTAATATTGAAAGATAAGATTTTATATTTTAGTCTATATAATTTTTCATATTTTCTGCTGGTTTTACTTCACTTTTTCGTTAAAATAATTGTATGGCACGAATTGCAAAAAATATTAAAAAATGCTTAAAAACGATAAAAGACACCATATCTCAAAATTTTGATCATTGACCTCATATAAATTTTATGCAAACAAAATAAGGTCAATATAAGTAGTTCAATGCTATAAATGTTTTTGTATTATCATCATTCAATTTTTTGTAAACTTAGATCAAACATGGGTAGGAATTTGAAAACTGATAGAGGAAATTCGGACTGGAATATTTTTTCAAATTGTGGCTGAAATCTTAATGTTTTGTACCTCTTTAGTACCACTGCCATCCATAAAATATATTACATTTTTTAAAGTGTTCTATTATTTAAAATATATTTACAATTAAGAAAATTTCAATTGTAGTGTAAAATTTTATGGGATTTTTCTTGATTTTTAAAAAATATTCAATGGCCATTTACTCAAATAGTAGGTCATTGACCTACTTTTTTGAAAGTGAAAATTAATACTACAATCAAAGGTCTATAACATACAATAGATGGGGTTTCATTATCATCAGTGGAATTTTTTTCATTCTGAGTAAACGTCATCCTTAAATGGCTGATGGGAAATGTAAAAAGTTTTCTTATTGGATAGTGATGATAAACACAGCACCGTTATTGTTAACAGATGCTGGGCAAACTTTGATCAGAAAAGCTTATATAAGATCTTATATAGAATAGCATTAAAAGTAAAAATGACTGTAACTAATAAAAAGATTTCTACCATCAAAAAATCACATTTTGTCGAAGGAACTGGTATTCTTATAATCAATTATTTCTGAACAGTAAGAATCGGAATATTTTTTGTGAGAAGTCTAATATCCATATGCATAAATATTTAACGGTTTTTTAATTAAAGTTCATGAAAAATGTATTTTTGTGGGACAAAGAAAATCTCCAAAAAGTTAGTTTCAACATTCTAATTTAGACCATACAATCTTACTTTATAATAGAAAATTGAGAAAAGAAGAAAAAGAACAAAATTTATTGTTTCATTAAAATTTAAATAAACGTTTTTGATAATTTTTATAAAGTTAATTACGAAACAGGAACATTGGAATATTATGTTTCATAAGGAAAAGAATTTACCTCGATCATAACTCCAGTAAATTTGCCTTTTGAGGACAACCATTGTTTTTGCTGGATGTTGTGAATTTATTTCGTCAAAGTCTTTTTGTTTATAAAAGGATGGACTCTTCAGACAAAGGTCGTGAGCTAGATTTTCCACAGATATGTGTTCTGATAGATATAATGTACAATTATAATGCTTATATTTAAAATGTTACCTTAAGGTGGCGATCTTGTATTTTAAATTCAAATAAAATATGTGTGAAATCGGTCAAACTAAATAGTATTGAACTTTATAAATGTTAATTCGTTCAAATAAAAAAATTAGATTGTTATTATAAAAAGTAAGAAAAAAAACCCAGTTTTTATTTTAAAAAAACTGTTGGAATAATAAAATAAATGTAGAAAATTTAAAATAATACCAGGTTTAAGAATATCCTTATCATTACAATGACCATCTGTAGAAAGCTTCATGCTGCAATTCACAGCAAGACAACTAGAATTTGAGAAATCTTTATCCAGCTCTCCAACTGCTCAAAATTTGATACTGTATAAACGATTTTAACAAATTCATTTTAATACACGTCATAAAAGTCGTTTAGAACTCACAAAGTGTGCAGTAAACTACTACGTTATGCATTTCATTCTATTTTCAAAAAGGAATACAGTAATGACTTTGTCACTATTTAGTATTTTTAAGATGTAGTAAAAACTGAATTACTCCTTTTCTCATAGATTTTCATTAAGGAAAATGTGTGCACAACCGTTGCCCAATACATAATTAATATAATATTTGTGAAATGACATGCTATAAAATAATATGAATTTCACTGTGGTCAATAAATGCAGACACAGTTTTCATTTTAAAAAATTAGAACTATATAAAATTGAAAAGATTCTCTTTTTATGTCCCCACAATTACCCTTTTGAAAGTCATCTGAGGTAATTGTTTTTAGATTCTTAATGTTTGAGAATTGTTTGGCTACATTTTTATTTTTAGTGACAATCTAAAAATAGGGATCATATTATACCTCCTTCTTTGTAAAATGAAGTTTATTACAACTCTCACAACCCTTATATCTTTCGATGATACTTATTTTATGCTTTAAAAGTCTATCAAAAGGTATTATAATATGTTTCGATAAGTTTGAAAGAACGCATATGTACTTGATAAGAAAATGCTGAGGCCAGACTGTCCACCGCATTCAACATAGTCGCTTTTTTCGTTGATGTCTTTGACACAGTCGTCTTTGCAGTTATAAAAAGAGCGTTGCATATTCTTAAGATTGTCATTAAAGCAGACGCATTCATTCTTCTAAAACACATGAAAAAATATTGTATATGTTGTCCACATAATAATCTGTTGCTAAAAAAAAATAATCAGTATTAATGTTCTGGAAAAGATGTCATTAATTGTTGAATTTAAAAAAAAGTGGTGTCCGTAAGTATTACCTGTAGTGCAAACCAAAATATTCTATCTGGTTCAAGCTGATCTGAACATAATTCTTGGCAAAGTCCTGCAGATGGAATTTTTGAACCATCAAAAATAAAGGATGTGTTCTTACTGTTAATTTCGGAGGAACATCCTACAAAATACATTGTCACTGTGTTAATGTTTGAAAACTTATTTATTTTAAATCTTTTAGGATTTTAAATTAAAAGAATGAATTTGATAACCTAGAACAGCTATCCAATGCGAACGACGTTTATAGTATTTTGTCCAAAAAGGTTCATTTTCCCGAGATGTTGCAACAATGGTTGATCCATTTAACCGACAGAAAGACTGTGCTTGATACCATGACCAGCTATAGACATCCAGCCAAACAGCTTAAGTAAAGTGAAACTTAATGTTAAAGAAAAAATAAGAGGTTTATTGTGTGAGATCAAAATCATCAATAATCATTGTCATTTGCAACAAAGCTAAAATTACTGAAGTTATACTATTAATCACTTTCTAAATAAAATCACACAATTCATTCATGATCAATAAACAAGAGGCCCATGGGCCACATCGCTCACCTGAGGAACAATAGGTATGATAAAATCAGCTTAATGGAGTCATAATACAAACTATCTGGACAATGTAAAATAATACATGTAGATCCTGTATAAATAAAATCCATTTTTCCCCTGGATATTCTTATGTTTACACTCATTAGTCCCTTTTCTAACATGGTGATTTTATAGTCATATCATATGTTGAGTATTGCAGTTCTCAAAAATATCCTTAACAATAGTTTATATATGGGATATAAACCTACATCAAACTCTGAAACTTCTTGTGAGGCCAAAGAATTGTCCAGGGGCCAAAGTCTTAACAATTATAAAGAATCATCTGGCTGATTAGTTTTCGAGAAGAAGATTTTTAAAGGTTTACCCTATATATTCCTCTGATAAACTTTGACGCCCCATTGTGGCCCCACCCTACCCCTGGGGATCATGATTTTCACAACTTTGAAACTACACTACCTGAGGATGCTGTCACACAAGTTTCAGCTTTCCTGGCTGATTAGTTTCTGAGAAGAAGATTTTTTAAGATTTACTCAATATATTCCTATGTAAAATTTCGACCCCCAATTGTGGCCTCACCCTACCCATGGGGGTCAGGATTTTCACAACTTTGAATCTACACTACCTGAGGATGCTTCCAAACAAGTTTCAGCTTTCCTGGCTGATTAGTTTCTGAGAAAAAGATTTTTAAAGATTTACTCAATATATTCATATGTTTAACTTCGACCCCCCCATTGTGGCCCCACCCTACCCGCGGGGGTGATGATTTTCACAACTTTGAATATACACTATCTGATGATGCTTCCACACAAGTGTCAGCTTACCTGACTGATTAGTTTCTGAGAAGAAGATTTTTAAAGATTTACTCTATATATTCATATGTAAAACTTCGTTCCCCATTATGGCCCCACCCTACCCGCTGGGGTGATGATTTTCACAACTTTGAATCTACACTACGTGATGATGCTTTCATACAAGTTTCAGCTTTCTGGCTGATTAGTTTCTGAGGAGAAGATTTTTAAAGATTTACTTTATATATTCCTATGTAAAATTTTGACCCTCCCATTGTGGCCCCAACCTACCCGCAGGGGTCATGATTTTCACAACTTTGAATCTACACTACCTCAGGATGCTGTCACACAAGTTTCAGTTTTCCTGGCTGATTAGTCTCTGAGAAGAAGATTTTTAAAGATTTACTCAATATATTCCTATGTAAAACTTCGACCCCCCATTGTGGCCCCACCCTACCCGTGGGGGTCATGATTTTCACAACTTTGAATCTACACTACCTGAGGATGCTTTCACACAAGTTTCAGCTTTCCTGGCTGATTAGTTTCTGAGATGATTTTTGAAAATTTCTCAAAATTTTTCATAAATTCCTAATTATTTCCCTTTGCAAAAGGGCGTGGTCCTTAATTTTCTCAACTTTGAATCCCCTTAGGCTAAGGATGCTTTGTGCCAGAAATTGTTTGGTTGAAATTGGCCCAGTGGTTCTTGAGAAGATGTTGAAAATGTGAAAAGTTTACATACAGACGGACAGAGGGACAGACAGACGGACGACAGAATAGCTCACTTGAGCTTTCAGCTCAGGTGAGCTAAAAAAACGGAATTTTTAAATTTTAATCCGTAGAATATGTATTAAGAAAATAATGCTTACCAGACAAAACAAAAAATCTCAATGATAGCAAATGATGAATACTGAAAGTGTTATCCATGACTGCCTTTTTGTGAACTTATGAACTCTTCAAAGCACGTACTATAAAGTGTACAAAGAATTTAGAAAAAAATTGTTATTTTAAACATTTTAAACATAAAGACAATCAAAAACAAGTAAAATAAAAACATTCAAATTGGTAGAAAACGTCAAAATTTATTGGCATGTTGATTTAAAATATATATACTCCGTAGAAAAACTTGTTAACATTATACTTTTACATTTTACTGTTTTTTTTTTCACTCTCTACAATTCGTCAATGTAGTTAATCATTGATGTTTTCCATCATTTAAAGGTATCAGAAATATTAGATATTGAAAATAGAGACTTAAGCAAGTGAATGTGACAAATATAATAATACTAAATATCGTGAAAGTCCTGAGGTTTAATACCGATATCAGCTCGATTTTTCGTTGAGCAATTTGCTTATTGAATGATCACAGTGCCGAATATTTACTACAGTAACTGGCGTTTTTGACAAGGGCTTTCCCGTCCTTAACCCTGGATACAATGACCGGTACTTTTTATGTATGTGACTTGTTAAAATGGCTTACTTTAATGAGGATCACGCTACTTAAATTGATGTCGACATTCCGACAGAAAAACTGTGCTTTGGGACAAAATTGATCAACAGCTTCAAGATTACATCACAGCTACACGAGCAAATGGTGCTATAATTTAATACTACGATAACCATTGTCTTATCCATCGGAAATGCCGCACTTTTATCACAAGACAGATCCCGTCACATAGATCACGGTGGGGACATACATCTGATCAGGCTCTGGACTGCATCCGTTATGCACAATATAAGATAAATCAAACGGCGTTGGTGCTCGACGCTAAACCCGAGATAACCAACAGGTATCTTGGTTGCTATCTTTAAGGAGAACTTAAATATGGTCATTCATCCTGTGAAATGCCGCACTTTTATCCCAAGACAGATCCCGTCACATAGATCACGGTGGGGACATACATCTGACCAGGCTCTGGACTGCATCCGTAATGCACAAGATGGGATAAGTCAAACTCATTGGTGCTCGACGCTAAACCCGAGATAACGAACAGGTATCTTGGTTGCATTAAAAGACAGTAGAGAACCATAAAATACCAGACGAATTGGTCTATATTTGAGACCATACAGGTAAATTTTAATTTACTTACTTCAGTTTCACAAACATTATAATTTTTCAGATTACTTTATCAGCACTTTTACAAAACGCATAATTTTTGTTAATGACTTCATAATTGAAGGTTTTCCAATTGTAACTGTAGCAAAATGGACAATGGAGAAGGAGGACAGCAAGCGGGTAGAAATTACGGGGGCCCAGGGATAAACATCAGATTGTTATAGGGCCATCCCCTTGGGTTAATAATCATTAATAATTGTTGAAAGAAAGATTTGGTATGAAAGGTTTGATAAGGTTGCAGGTACGCGACACAGGCGTTGTAGCCCTGCTTACCAAGACTATCAGGAAAGTGAAAGAGAGCGAAGATGAGTTTATCTTTTCTAAGTTAATATCTGTAGTTGTCATTTGTTAATTGTGCATGATAGAGTTCTGAGAGATGAAAGTCAGTAGTTGATTGAGTTATGGGAGAGTCTGAGGGTGTAAGGTACATGTACTTGATATGGTTGTATATATATCTTTGAATTTCCCGCTTTCTTTTTACTTGACATGTTACTGCTGTGACGTGTACACTTCTAATTTTGAATACCGCACTCCAGTCCGTGCATGCCAGCAGAGTGGACGTGTGTCTGTTTAGAGGCACGTGGCGTCTCCAAAATTGGGAAACTTACCCCTACTTTGTACATTTCTGTTTGTTGTCACCAATTTGAAGGTATTTGTTTTTATTTTTTTAATGTTATATATGTTAAATTGTCAGTATGCTATTTTCGAAAGCTTAGTTTTAGTTAGCACGTGTTCGAATGGAAATTTGTCATTTTAGTACTGAACACTAATGATAAATTGTTTCAGATTTATTCAGTTCTATTTGAAAAGAAATTATATTAAAGGGGATGACGGCTTATACCAGCTTGTATGCTGAATCGTGACAACAACGTCGGAGACGACTACGGAGTGCTAGACCCGCCATTTTCCATCCATTTTGGGGACACGTAGCGCTGATATATGGTGGCCGGGAGCGGTCTACGCTGGAGACCTGTGTATATGTGTGTTGTGTTGTAGTGTCCTAACTGTTCACGTACCAGAACAACGGTTGTGTCATTTGTACGTTTGTCTGTCTATGTGATGTCAGGGGTTTGGGTCGGAAGTCGCCGGAAGTATACTGAGGAGCCAGGACAACGGAAAAATGACAAAATTGATTGAAATTTCACTCTCATTGTTTTGAATATTTGGTTCTCATATAACTGTAGTGATATTTTTGTGAAATTGATTTGAAAATTAATGAACGAGTTTAAGGAAATTATTTGAAAATCTAAATATTTTTTGATAAACTTAAGTGTTTAAATTTTGGAACGAATATTTTGTTTTGAAGTCAATTTAATGATTTGTTCTTGAAATTAGAACCGACTCTCTATTTTAGAATCTGGTTTAATATTTTTTCATTTATATATTTTCTTTTATATACATTTTTTTTCTTATTAAATATTTGGTTTTTTTTTGTGTTTTGGTTGTTTCTAATACAGACATCGGGCAATTCCAAAGAACTCGTCTGATCACTATATATCAGTTTAGAATATATGATTCATGACAGAGGGGTGATAGATAATTGGTAAGGGTTTACCCAAGGAACGTGGGAGAAAGAGGGAGAACGAGTTTGGATTTTATTGAGTGAGGACGCATTTTGATATAACTTGTTTCATATATATTTTGTAATTCGTGTTCGTTGTAAATATGTAAATAAACTTGTAAATATAAACAATAGTTATCAATCAGTGCCGGTGACAGGGAGAACCACCGTCACAAGATCGCCATATTGGGGGCCACTTCTTAAAGCCATGGGTCATATATAAGGGTACAATCAAAAAATCTCACCCCCAGATTCATTTGTATTTGCCAGATCACTGGGGGCTTTTTATATGGAAATAAAGAAAGAATTCATGTTATGTTTGATTGGGGAGCAGTTGTTGCTATAATTGCTGTGATAGTGTACCTGTGCTAGTTCCTACAACGTATTTTTTTATTGCAACTAACCAATATTTTAGCAATTCGATTGTTTACATATGGATCTTAAATATAAAGAAATTTACATGGATTAAACCATAAAAAGTGTAAAGTTTGAGATATTAATAAAATCCCAACTACATTTACATGTAATTGAACCATGATTGCTATAAGGAACTTAACTAAACTGTTATACACAAAATCTGCTGAAAATAAACAACATTTATGTTAATTGTATGGATTATATAAAAATGCCATGCAATGCCCCAAGTTTCTTCATGAAAACTTTTATGCAATTATCAAAAGGTATATACCATTCTATTTCTTTCATATTAAAAAACGCTTACTCTTTTGTTGGACTAATTTGATTTTTAATTATTTGCAAAGAAAATATATGTTATGTGATACAATCGCAATGAAAGCCAATGCTGTTTTTAATTATTACATTAGAAAGAAGGAAGTTGTGCTGTAACACTGTCACGAATAACTGAGCTAAATTTAAAATATTAATCAATGATCAATTACAGAGTTCATATTTAATAAAAGTTATGTAATTCTGTCTCATTCAACTATTCTCAGAAACGTATTAGAAACGTACTAGAAAACAAATGACGATAACAATGAATACTGAAACAACGGGAAAATTACATAATGATTATGATAGTGAAAAAAAATGTACCAGAACTATATGTATTCAACTTCACCTTATAACTCACAAAAAGCAAACACATATCAAAGAGTTTATCTCTGTACATAGAAGCTACACATCTATAGTACGACCGTTCAGTTATATATGCATCATAAAACTTTAACGTGTATGCCAGATAAAATGTGTTTATCAAGTCCATTCAAAAATCACATCCATGTGAATAATTTACATTAGAATCAGGCGGTGTTCTGTCCAAATTGTTAAGATAAGCAATTAATTCAATACAGCTAACATTTAGTCGTTCTATAGCAAAATTTATTATATACCAATTGGTTTTTGACACTGTAATGTTATATATTTTGAGTAACAACCAGAGAGATGATTAAAACTTTTAATGTTGTATTATAAAAAAAAGTCAAAAAGGAAACAAACCACCCAGTAAATAGTACAGACGAGAATGTCCTTCCGTGTGAGTACCAGCTGTTTATTTTAAAGGAAGACAATTTGTTTATTTATGTCAACTGGCCTAAAGAAGGATGTACAACCTTCCTCTCTGTGTGTTCGTCCAATGATGGTAAAATGGAAGGTTAATAATTAACTATTACGTTTATATTTTCAATCTGTTCATACGAATTTTTACGCATTGTTTTAACATGACTACGACCAAAAAAAAAAACAAAACTAAAAGACGTTCAATCAAGTATCTTTCTCAACCTAAACTCTTTTTTGCGCACTGAAAAGCACTGATGAATGTTAATTCACGAGTTCGAGTGTGAAGGCGCCATAAATAAAAATATCACCTAGTTTCAGGCATATTATGACCAAGACATTTAATGGTTGCGGAAGTAAGATTTTTGAACGACATGGTGATATGCTGTAACGATGACGTGTTTCACCACTTCCTGGTATAGGGATGTTAGTGCACATATGGTTAACACGATAATAAAATCAAATCGATTTCTTACTACGCGTATGTACTTGATCAAATAAACGGAATAAAAGTTCTCAATTTTTTGTGTTTTCATGTTTAACAAAAAATAAAGTTTTTCTATAGAGAAATCAAAGATAAGAAGGAAGACCTCTAACAGGATGAATATCGTGTATATTTTAAGTAAAATAGGTTCGAAGTCTTAAAAGTTGTCAAACAATCATATCAAGCAAATATAAATGTTAAAGATCTACATTTAATAATGTGAGCATATTATGACTGTAAGAAAAACCAGAGAAATGCAAGAAATTTTAAAGTCATTTGAAGTCATTGGCATTTATTGAGAGAGAGAGAGACAAAGAGAGAAAGAGAGAGAGAGAGAGAGAGAGAGTAATTTATATAAAATACAGACAGGTAGAATTTGCCGATGGGCAAGGTGAGTAGGGCAGACATACCCTTAAACACGTGGGGAGGGGGATGGGTCTTCGATATGATTTAGAATTATGTAATGCTTACGAACGTATAAGGTTTTTGTCTCTAACTATTATTTTCCTATTCATGCTTTTGTCTAAAATGTTTTTATATTTACTTTTGTAATTTTGATATACCATTGTTATTCTTATTTGATAGTATTGTGAAAATAAAATATAAATGTTATAAGTTCCGAACAGTAAATTGTGCCTATATATCTTGGGGTCTCAACCGATGTTGTACATGTATTTGTTTTACAAACCTTTCTATTTTCTTGCCATTTTATCAAGATATAATTAACAATAAACAATTTTATTCAACACATATCTTATATCCTCAATAAACAAGGTTTTGTTTTGCGAGATCCATGGTTCGATATCAATGTAATGTATGAATGAAAAAATATCTAACTCTATCAAAATATATGCATATCTTAGAAGTTATTCAGTTTTATATTCAGAATAGTTCCTAGTATGTACTTGCATATAATAGATATTTTGAAGGTTTTCCAGAATCAGAATCTCCTTTATGGTAGCAATGTGCGTCAAAGCAATTGCAATTCATCACAGGTCTGCCTTTTTCTAAAAACATGTTCAGATAAGATAACACGAAATCATCAATCTTAACCTTCCGTTGATTATTTGAAAAAGGATTATTTAATTTTTTTCTATTAAAAACATTTTCACTTCAAAATGTATTGGTCTGACCTTTATTAAAAATTATAATTATATTATTATTAAAAAGCTTTGAGCATTGAATTTTGATACCAGTATTAAAAAAAAATTAAGATTCCCGTGGTCAAATGGACAAGCAACTAAAATACTACTGACTTTGTCATAGATATTTGAGAGCTGCTCGAAAAGTATTGAGACATTAGCACTTACAAAGAATGTACCAATACATACATTTTATAGCAATAATATCATAAGTTAAAGTAAAAATTAAATACAATTTATACAAATACAGTTATTTTAATACATCATCGTCAGCATTACGTTTCGATGCATAGTAAAACAATCTCTCTTATAAATAGAAGAACCGTGAACAAGCTCACAAATGATACCCCTGTTTAGAAACTATAACAAATCTTAAGTGATGGATGCACCATTTTTGGGAGTTGATTTTAATCAACTCTACTATGCAGTTACTCTGGCAAACCGAAAGTGAAACAGTGTTTGGACCTAAGCACAAATCATCACCGCTAACAAGACTTAGTTCTTGAAAATAATAGAAAAATTTGTTGTAATGTATGCTAAAGCATTGTTTTTCAAGGAAACTTATCTTTAAACAATTTAAAAAGAGTCAGATTTTATATAATATGAACAATTTTGATATTTTTGTAGTCTAATGTGTTCCTACGCCAGAGTTTAATAAAGTCTCGTTCAACCAGATGCTCGGCTGTCTCCGTAAATCTCCGACAAGCAGAGAGGCTCTCTTGCTTGTCGGAGATTAACGGAGACATCCGACTAGAGTTCGATATCAATAGTGCTTGGATCCGTACGATTTTTAGAATTGTTTCGATTACTAATACATAGTTTAAAATTTATCTTTAAATATTACACAGCATGATTCATTTGAGGTTTCTCGAAGGTTTCTAGAATTTCTTGTCGGAAAAGTCTAAAAATTTATATTAAAAAAAAGCGCGTAATTCAAATACAGACTAGAAACTAATTGCCATACAATATAACTTAAAGTTGATTTTAAAATAAATGATAATCGATAAAATCGTCTCCCGTAAGTTCTTCAGTACTTTGATTCTTATAATTGGCTTCAACTTACATAAATGACGAAAGTTCAAACATATTTACAGGTCACAAGCAATCGTTGTGTTTAATTTTATTTTATTTTTAATCATTTTTCAATACAAGACACTCCCTGACAATTTCGAAATTTTTTAACATAGACCTTGAACTTGCATAACTGACACTGGATAAAGTTCATGACAAACTCTAATTTTATAAGCAATCTTTATGAAAAGAACTTCCAATACTTCTCCATAAGAAAGTTATAGGGTGGACACAAATTATGAAGTATTTCTTCCAATGACCTTGAACCTATCAAAATGACCTTGGTAAAAAGACTCAGGTCATAAGCAATCTTTGTGTATAGTAAGAACTTGTTTCTTTAAAAAAAAGATAAAAATAACTGAACACTGATTGTGCTCCTTTCCTTCAAGCGACCTTCAATTTGCCCAAATGACCTTTGACCTTGTGTCAGAATCATGAGACACCCTCAGGTGACAATCAATCTTTGTGTGAATTAAGAACTTCTAATAATTATTACATAAGAATGATATAGATCGAACATGAATTATGCACTTCTCCTTTCAGTGTCCTTAAACTTACCCAAATGACCTTGAATCAAAATCATTACACACCCTCAAGTGATAAACAATTTTTCTGTGAATTAAGAACTTCCAATGTTCCTTCATAAGAAATGGACCGGGCACGATTGCACACGGACGGACGGACAGACAGGTAGACGGACTGACATACAAGGTGATTCCTATATACCCCCATACTTTGCTTGTGATGGTGTTTCCACTTGCAATTTACAGAATAATTTAATTAAAATGACACCCCAAAGCAAGGTATTATCAATTTGAATATTATATGCAAATCACGAAATACATGTATATGGACAGTGATGCAGATCAATCCTTTGAATTTTTTAATTAATAGTAATACAAACAATTCACAGGAATAAAATCGATGCAAACAATCTCTCTACATATGATTTATACTAAACCACTGCCCTGAGCTTGTGTAAAAGCGAAGAAAAGTTCAACAAAACTGGTGTTATGCTCGCATAAAAGTAATACAATTTGTTATAACATTTGAGATTTACCCCAATAGTGGTCACACTTAACTCCCGAAGATCACGATTTTGATTAAATTGAATCTAAATAATCTGTGGTTATTTTCACTAAAGTTACAGCTTTTGAAGTAGATTATTTTTACAAGAGATCTCTAAAGATTTCTATATATTAATGTTTTAATAATTCGACCCGACCCCCTCCAACATTGTAGCCCCAACCTACTCCTAGGGATTATAATTTGAACAAACTTAAAACTACCCTACCGGAGGATGCTTCCAGATATATGACAGATATTTTGGCCAATTGGTTTCTTCTATATATTCTTCTATATATTCCTACTAAAAACATCGACTCCTCCAAATTAAGGCCACATCCTACCCCTATGGATCATGATTTGAACAAAATTGAATCTACACTACTTCAGAAAGTTTCTACACAAGCTAAAGCTTTTCCGGCCAACTCTGTGAAAATTCGACCCCACATTATGGCCCCACCCTACACCTAAGATCATGATTTGAACAAACGTTAATCCATACTATCTATGGATGCTTCCACACAAGTTTTGGCTTTTCAAGGTAATTGGTTTTTGTGAAATTTAAAAAAAAAAGCTCAACAAACTTCACATAAAAATTGTCATGATCTAGACCAGAGTTCATTTGTACAAGTTCAGGGTCATTGTCTAAAAATGCAAAATTCCTGTCTTAGTCATTTCTTGTAATGGAAAATTATTAGAAGCTAACATTGATTGATACAGAGATTGTCTGGTTCCTGAAAATATGTCCTGACCTAAAGCTTTAGTCATTCGTACAAGTTCAAAATCACTAGAAAAAATGGTGCAGCTACGAAAATTACATTTTCCTTCTGAGGGTAATCAGTTGTGAGGTTGCTCACAGTACCTCTACTTTAAATTTCAACTTCCCTATCTACATGCCCATCTTATAAAGATTAGATCGTGCATGGCAATAGCATGGCATCAGGAGAAGTCGTAACCAGAAGAAATCGTACCCTAAAGAAATCGTACCCTTGTAAAAGGGAACGGATTCTCTTACAGAAATTAATGCTACAGCTTTAACATGAAAACGAAATTAAATGTATTGAAAAACAACATGAACTGTATTTAACCCCTTGTGAATTTCAAACCTTTTGTCCTTATATAATCATTGTTAGATATGTATAGTCATGAACATATCATACTTACAAAACGTTATTTCAGTTTGACTTGATTTGGTTTAAGAACAAGCCGGTATGCTTATTTATCCGATTTCATATAATAAAATGGTTCGTTATTAAAAAATATGATCCTAATATGGCCTGTTTCGAACTAGAAATTAGACGGAAAACTACCTATACATTTTACATCGCAATATACTTACAAATGTAACCATGAAACATTTCAACTACCCGACATGGTTATTAATGATATTAATAAATAAGGAAAGGCCTACATTTGGCTTTTTGAAGACAACGTACAAGCAAGAAGAAATCGTGCAATCACAATTTTTAATAATTACAAACAAACGAAAATACAGTTCTTAAGTTTCTGAAAAGAACATTACATCTAAATAAAGGACCTGTTAATGCTTGCAATTGTAAACAAAATGAATTTGAATGTTTGAATGTTTTTTTTAAAACAAATTTTAATGTACGCGTACATTTGCATGCGACATGTTCTTTCCTATTTTTGCAGTTCTGTATTGAAGTTGTTTGAATTAAAATATCAAAAACAAGGAAGAACTTTTGAATTAGGAATTTTTCATTACAGAGTTGTACCTTGTACACTTTAAGATAGCCGTGCTTAAAACGATATGTGTAAAAATATTTTGAATTACGCTTCAAGTAGTTTATATTCATGATAAATCCTACAAATAGAATACCTTAAATACATATTTTGGCTCTGTATTCAATTAAGCGCCTTTAGAAGAGAGCAGATTTCTGTAAATCTAGAACCTAGCTAAATGTCTTCCATATAGGCTTATACTTTACATATCAACATTCTAAAAAAGTTTTTTTTTCGTCGAAAACTTATATCAATCTAACTAGTTTTAATTAATAAAAGTAAATTATATTATAATTGTGTCCATTAAAAAGTGTTTTATGAACTTTCGTGTGTCATTTTGCATTCTTAACATTTCCCCATATTTTGGATTGATTGTCATAAGCTTAAATATTACTCATACATATCACGAGTACCTACAGGAAGGCTAAATAGAAAAGCGGAAAGATGTGTTTATTGAAAGATAAAATCCTATATGTATGTCTTCTTCGTATCAAAACTGACGTTTTTTTTGGCTGTAGTTAACGCTCTTCGATGAATTTAAACAAATCCTTAACATGTGATACTATCTTCTTCAACATCTTACTTGCTGAAAAATTCAATCTGCTTTTGGGTTCACTTAAAGGCTTACAAAATGTGAAAAATTAAAACCCTTATAATAAGTTTTGCAAGACATCTCCGAATTGAAATTGCAAATTAAACATTTGAGTTTCCGGTTTTATATTTATTAGCTTAATACTCGTATACAGTCAAGCTTTGAACATTTCCACTTCTGCAAGGTTAGTTTGATGAATTCGAGTTGCAAAGATTGTTTCAGTATCCGGTACAATTATTATATCATGGAAAAAGTGCAAGTATGTGGGACTTACAGTTCACCGGGACTTATAATCATTGCAATTTATATTTTCCAATATTAATATCTTTTAAAAATTAACATATCATCTAAAACGATTGTTTTTCACGTGGCACGTTTTAGTTTTATCGTTGATAATATCAATCATGAAAAAATATTTCATAATATGTCTTAAACCGATAGCGAATTTCAAATGAATGTATAGAAATATACCTACAAATTGACTTAATTTTGTTTCTGATTTATTTTGAGGAAGCCAACATACATACTTACATGTACATTATCCCATATAGTTTAATAGTTCTTGAAAAAAATCCCTTCTCTTGAATTTACCATTATTTCGAACTAAAAATCAGAAGGAATATTTTATATACATTTTTACTTAGCAGTATACTTTTCCATGATTATAAATATTTACTTTAAAGTAACCGGCCTGGTTATTCGATAATAAAATTCATTAGAAAGGAAATCAAACGTTCGGCAAATTGAATCAATTTTGAGAGACAACATTCAAGCAGGAAGAATTCGTGCATTTATTTTAATAGTTAAAAATAATACAAAACATTTGTTTAAAAAACTATTGGAAATTGACCTTACGAAAGAAGATCAAGTAGACCGGAAACTCAAATTCATTGCAGAAAAAAATGTATTGTACATGTGCGTTGTCATGCCACCTGTTCTTTCCTCTTATTAATATTGTATATATTTTAGTCTTCTAATTTCGTTTGTCGAAAAGTTGTTGATTTTTAAAACAACATTTTTTTTAAAGCAATTTAAAGGCGTGATATTTTTTTTGCTTCGATAAAAACACGTGAGTGACATTGATTTCCTTTAGATTAATTTTTTTTGTCAAAATCATATGAACAAAATTTGAGTTATTTTTTACGTAAGCTTGGCTTCCCTAAAGATTGTGTTGTTAAGAGCATAAATATTTTTTGTGTCTTTCAATGGATTGGAAAACAACATGTTATTGGACTGCCCTCATTTCACATGTTTAATTTTTGTTTAAAATGATTTCTTTTTGGTACAGTACCACATTCGTACCATAACATAAAATATACAAATTATGATTATCATTATTATATTGCTTGGTTTCATCATACATAAACAAGGACGTAACGTTTCATATAAACCTGTTTCTCATAATTACATATGACTGAATGCGAACTGAAAGATTTGGACAGGTTACTGAATAACAGAGCTTAGCTTGAAGGTTACCTGTTAGTCACCTTTAAACTTTAAATAGAATAGTTAAAATTCAGGAAAATGTGATAAATAACCATATACCGGAAGACGAAGAGAAAATTATTATTAAAACTGAAATTCACTTTGGTCAAGCAATAACATGACAAAGCAAATTTGGTAGATTTGGGGTTGAGGAAAAGATGCATAATGACCGAAGGTTTGAATGAATCAAAGAAAATGAAAAAAAAATTAAACTAAACATTAATATAGTCATACACGTTACACATATGTACTTTAAAATCAAGGACTTATGCAGCTTGTGTAAAAGACACGTATTTTCATTTTAATAAACCTGCTTTATCAAACATGGAGACGAACAATCTAAATTTCAATTTAAACTGAAAAAAGAATAACTGCTATGAATTTAAAGAATTTTACCATCTTAAAAATTAATTAATTCTCTTTCTCCTCTCTCTCTCTTTGTAGTCCGTATTTTTTTTCTTTTGCAGTTTTGAGTCAGAGTGTACGCGACAGTGAATGGCACCGCTCGTCCACTTGCATGTATCTCGAGCAACTTTTTGGCGTTATAAAGCCCTCTTCCGCATTATAACGTCGTTTGCAAAGGCGTTATTTTTAGCTTCATAAAGCATGCTTACAGGCTTTTGTAAATAGTAAACATAAAACACATACAAATTTCTTTCCTTCAAAGTAAAACGTTCACATTATATAGTTTTACAAATTTGATTATTATTGACTTGTAAGAAAAATCTCCAATACACATACCTTGTTAAGCTCTCTCCTACAGCAGATGCTGTTCTTAAGGATGAAACCAGGAACCAGGAAGTATGTTATATAATACTGTTAACAACAAATTTTTCTAATTCAAAATCTATCATTAATCTTATACGACTTCATTTTTTATGAAAATGTAATTTCAGATTTATTCGTAAATAAAATTTATCTCAAACTGATTCGAAACCAACACAAGGAGGTTTACAAATGATATTAGGAATAAGCTTATATGTACAACAAAATCTTGAAGGGGATATGCAGGGGTTTGATATCCCAATGTACAACAAAATGATCATTCATTAAGAAAAAAGAATATAACTAGTAAAACTGGATGTATAAAAACACGTGACCAGAGAACCAGACATTACAATGAAAGGATGTTTATTTCATTCAAACAATCTATGTATTTGTGTCAATATCCTTATCGGTGATTAGTTAAATGAGTATTGCATGTGAAATAAATGACACCTTATGTCGTATTCTACCATTTATACCCTCAGAATGTTCATCGATTCAATCTTTTTTCTTTGATATTCTTATGTGACAATAACATTGAAGAAATGTTCAATTTCATTTTCCTTTATTTAATGGACATTTAATCAATATAGGATGCGGAAACAAAATTTATAAATTTACTTGTTCCTCCTGAAATTATCAAAATGTTGTCATGCATTCGGAGGAACCATTAAATTATTATTCATAGACAGTACATTGCAATTTAGATCTTCAAGAAACGTCTTTTGGTGTTTATTTTCTTGGATGAATTTTCGGTGCCCCAACGAAAAAAAGTATAAATCTTTTTTATCTCAATCTAGTCGTAACAGGCATTAAAACAACTGTTACAAGCATTAATAATTTTTGTATACAGGAAAGAAACTGTTGACTTTTTTGTTCTCCTCATGAACATTCAGGATTATCAACGATGTCGTTTTTGGTATATATAATGATTAAGTACGAACATGTAATTTTTGTAGGACTTCAACATGTTAGTCTTTTTCTTAATAAATCTTTTGAAGCGTTGATATTCATATTTTTACGAAGAGTCTTGCTAGAGATGGCCTCTCTTGTTTTTTTATCAAAATGAAAAAAAAAACCACTTTCAGTCTAAAAAGGTTTATTATGAAGAAACAATTTGTTTTCCTTCCTTGTATAGAGTTATTTAAGCATCCATGACAAACAAGGTGATTATGCAATTTTGCAGTATGTACTTGATCGACCATTTGATTTCCCGTACGAATTAAGACAAAGGAGATATTAAATACTTAGAAGTACATCGTCACGCATGGCTGTTTGATTTGTATTCCTTTGATCTATTTTGGTGATGATTATAGCATATAGTATAATGTCTTTAAGATATTAAATTTTGTTTAGTCAAATTGAGGCTGGTAAAAATTTCATACAAAGAATATTTTTCAATTTGTTTCAAAGTGAAATGATAGCTCGTGTATCGCTCCAAACTTAAACTGACATTGACATTCTTTATGGAAGTAAAGATGACTAGTTCCAGTCATCCGGAGATATTTTGTGTTCAAGCATGGAACACATCTACCGTTTGTTTCTATATATAGAAATGAACTATTTCTGTTTTCCAGATAACGTAGTTTAGCTTGCGGTGTGCATAAAAACAAACGATACACTGCTCTTCTCAATTGTTTCCCCTGATTTAAACTCATTATCAATTGCCAAATTTGGCGCAGAAAATTAGCAATTTGCTGATGGACAGTAGTTAATATTAATGATAAATCCTACAAATGAAATACCTAAAATACATATTTTGGCTCTGTATTTAATTAAGCGCCTTTGAAAGAGAGCAGATTTCTGTAAATCTAGAACCTAGCTAAATGTCTTGCATATAGGCTTACACTTTACACATCAACATTCTAAAAACGTTTATTTTCGTCGAATGAAAAATAAATATCTATCTAACTAGTTTTAATAAAAGTAAATTATATCATAATTATGTCCATTATAAAAGGGTTTTATGAAATTTCGTGTGTAAGTTTGCATTCTTAACATTTCCCCATATTTTGGATTGATTGTCATAAGTTTAAATATATACTCATACATATCACGAGTGCCTGCAGGAAGGCCAAACAGGAAAGCGGAAAGATGTGTTTATTGGAAGATAAAATCTTTTATGTCTTCATCGTATCAAAACTGACGATGTTTTTACTGTAGTTATCGCTATCATTGAATTTAAACAAATCCTTAACATGTGATACTATATTCTGAAACATCTTCCTTGCTGAAAAATTCTATCTACTTAAGGTTTCATTTAAAATGCTTACAAAATGTGTAAGATTAAAACCCTTAAAACATGAGTTTTGCTAGACATCTCCTTAGTTTATAACTCGTATACAGACAAACTTTAAACATTTTCACTTCCGTCAAGGTTAATTTGTTGAATTCGAGTTATTAAGATTGTTTCCGTATCCGGTACAATAATTATATCACGGAAAAGGTGCAAGTATGTGGGAATTACAGTTCACAGGACTTTTAATCGTTGCAGTATGTATTTTCCAATCACTATTAATATTTATTTAAAATTAAAAAAACCTCTAAAACGATTGTTTTTTCACGTTGCACGTTTAAGCTTTATCGTTGATAATAAATGGCAATAATGAAAACGGTTTTAGAAAATATATTTCATAATATGTCATAATTAGCCGATAGCGAGTTTCAAATGAATGTATATAAGGAATAAGGAATAAGGTCGGGGCGTGATCAAATCCAATAAAGCCCGAAGGGCTTTATGATAGATTTGATCACGCTCCGACCGAAATTATCACCTCATAATATTGAAAGAATGATTCCTTATTACTCATAGAATATAATTTTAGTCCATCGTACGATCAAAGCTTTAAATATAGGTAAGCTAACCCCGCCGGCGGCTCACTTTGGCGTCATTTGTATTTTGGGTTATATAGTACAAAATCGATACGTACTGTTATCACAGACTGAGACACTGGATAATGTAAATATATATATATAACTACAAATTGACTTAATTTTGATTCTGATTTATTTAGAGCAAGCCAACATACATACTTAAATGTACATTATTCAATATGATTTAATAGTTCTTTATAAAACAAAAAACCCACTTTTGAAATTACACATGTACGATTATTTCGAACTAAAAATCAGAAGGAATATTTTATAGATACATTTTTACTTTGAAGTTTACTTTTTTAAGATTATAAATATTTACTTAATAAGTACCCGGCATTGTTATTTGATAATAAAATTAAAATGGAAATCAAACGTTCGGCATATTGAAACGATTTTGAGAGACTACATTCAAGCAGGAAGAAATCGCGCATTTTTTACAATTAAAGATAAGACAAAACAAACGTTTTTATAAACTATCGGAAATGGACCTTACGGAAGTAGATCAAGGTTAATTATTGTTAAAACAAAGTCAATTCGCATATTCTCTGTAGAAAAAAACAACGTATTGTACATATGCCTTGTCATGCCACCTGTTCTCTCCTCTTATAGTAGTTGCGTAACTCATATTGTTAGATTTACAGGATTAGAAACAAGGAAGAACAGTTTTAATTGTGGAATACTTTATTACAAAATTATGCATTGAAAACTTGAAAATTATATCATAACAGGTTTTGGTGGAAGATAAAACATTTAATGTTAAATACATAATATTCTAAATCAATATTGAAAATACCACTGAAATCTTACATCGTTGAGAATGATTCCCGCTATCATTGCAGAAAAAATACAAACACCGCGAATTAAAGAGTTTGATAGAAAATTGGCGTAAAACCATGCAAATGTATTAATAGAGAGTCTGAAAAGTTATCAGCTGAATTTGATAAGAAATATTTTGTCTTTGAAGACCTCTTTATAGAAACCTACATCACTGACCCCTATGGTCATTATGCCAATTTAATGCTGAAGACGTTATATAATAAAACTGTTTAAAATTGATCAATATATCTCGATGTTCAAAAAGCTTCTATGTCATATGAAAGATTTCAACTAAAAAAACCCAATTTTAAGTGCAAAAAGATAAACAAAATGTATATGTGTATATAGAACCTTTGTCTAAAACACCACATTCAATCTGATCATAGGCATTGTATTAAACAAGAGTTCGCTTCTTTAAAAAATATTAAGGTCAAATGCCTATCAGCGAAAGCTGCTTTTTAATGTGCCAAAACTCGAGTGATAAACGCTGACATCTAAACCATTGTATTACTCCAGCCTGTCTTTGTATTTAGGAAAGCAAATAAAAAAAGTATATATTCAATGAATAGTGTTTAAATCATCAATATGAAAAATATTTATCATAAAATTTGCGCAGACAACAAAGAATAAATAGAGAATACAATGTATTTAGAATATGAAACATCAAAATCATTTTATTAATTGTTAGGTTAATATTTAAATTCTAAAGGTAGGTGTTAATATTCAAATGGTATGTAGCTAGTTTACAATTGTCATTTATTTGATCTGATTTGAAAAAATCCCAATTATTAAGATATATCCAGTACATTCAATTAAAAACGTATGAAGAAAATGCTTTTCACAATACACTTAGAGAAAATCATAATAGTCGTGAAGAAAATATTCGCTTACATATATGAATTGAGTTGGCAGCAGACTTTTTAAAGCTTCAACATAACCTAAATGCTTTTTAGGAACAATTGCATCACAGAATATTTATTAAATGGGTGTAACGAATATTCTGTACATTTTTGTCTTGTTAAAAAAATGTCAATTAAGTCTTCGTTGAATTATTGCTATTGAACATAAAAACCCTATCATTTATTATACAACAAAAACAAAATATATATTATCAACAATTTTAGATATTCAATTTACACATGAACCATTTTAAACGTAAAACAATCATGAAAGTACAAATGAGTGAAAACAATATTAGTGAACAGAATATTTTCTGTTTCTTTGTATTGTTTGTCCGTGTATCCTTCGTTATTGTTAGTATATCCTGCGTATTAAATTATTCCTCATTTTGGATCGTATATATAAGTTGTCAACAATATTGTTGTATCGTCTAGTATTCGATAACTAGATTAAGGTGTACAAGTATCGTGCTAGTTGGTCTAAGGAAAGTGAATCTGCTGGTTGATGATATCGACGTCTATATAACAATATTGCGTCTTAAAAGAGTTTAAAATGAACAATTGTTCATAGCCGATATTTAAAACTGTCAATTATCATTATCAGCCCTCAAAATGGTCATATATGCTTTCTACAACATGTGATTGACCTGTATTCCTACCCACATCAATGTTAAAGCTAGAATAGTCAGACACGCCTACAATCGGTGCATGGTCGTAGGTATTGTCTTCCTGTCTTGTACGATCCGTCCCTCTAAGATGATCGTATGGATCCTCCATCCTTCCAAAATACACGTTGTCTTCGTCCGATGTCTTGTATCCAGCTACCATGTATGTATTGTCATTCACATTATTTGTCGGAACGCTTTCTCTGAGATGATGATACAGTACCTCGTTTTCTTGGTTATATTGAGTTTCCTCTTCTAATTTACTGTTGTCTGCGAAATCGTACAGACACTCCTTTGGCGAATTTCCAACAAACATTTTATTAATTCCCTGATTTTTATCATTTTCATGAGATGTTTGTTTATTTCTTTCCGATGAAAATTCAGTCAATATGGATGTGCTTGGACGTTCTCTTTTCAGTAGGAATTTCTTCCTTATTCTAAGAATCAAGAATAATGTACTAGTATCACATTTATTTATAAATATCTTATATAATAAAACGAGAACATGTAAAACAATGTTGAATTTGTTTTAATTTTCAATAGATTCTTCTATCAGTATTTATAACAGAAGAAAAAAATCAAAATATTAATGCAAAAATACATCAATGTATCAATTCTTTTTTTTTATTACATTGTATAGTGAGGAAAAAAATATATTTTTTTTAAATGTCTTTTCCGTAATCATGAATTTGTATAAATAGAAAATTCATAGAAATCAAATCTAATTTACGGATAAATTGATTCATTAACTCGGATTATGTCTTTTCTAATTAAATCGCTAAAAAATATTAACATTTTCGAGTTTATCAGCCTTAGAAAAATACTACCGCATGCGGCGACCAACATGAAATCAATAAATAATACTTTTTTTTAACGATGATTAAAAGTGTTGTGATCGGCTGATGCGGTCAGTTCTTTCTAGTTGAAACCTTTAAATAATTTTATGACAATTCTATTATCAAAGGTCATTAAAATCATTGCAACATTGCTGGAGTCATATTTTGTCTTGTTTTAGATAAAAGTAAAACTGATGTCATTGAATTTTAAAAATTATATCATAAATGAAATTTCAATGCCAAAATAGATTATATAATAAATACCTGATCCTTTGATCATAAAAAGCACCTTGTTAAAATTTGATGTCTGCGTACCTGACAAAACAGAATGTTCCTGCTAATATCAATGCACAAACCAGGAAGGACACAGCTACTATTCCAACGTTTTCCTCAGTTTCATCTTCTTAAAACAAAAACGTGATCAATATTTCATAATACGTAGAGTGAAAAAAACACATCCTTTAGACCTTTTATTGGTTTATCAAAACTAGCATGCAATTAAATATTTTGCAAGTGAATTGATCTAGTTCCTGAGAAACTAATGTTTGTGTGTGTGTGTGTGTGTGTGTGTGTGTGTGTGTGTGTGTGTGTGTGTGTGAGAGAGAGAGAGAGAGAGAGAGAGGGAGAGAGAGAGACAGAGACAGAGACAGAGACAGAGAGACACAGAGAGAGACAGACAGACAGGCCGACGGACAAATAGAAAGTAGTATAATAAAGCTAAAAATTTAGTTGAACACATAAAAGGGTGAACAATGTACTATCTTGTGTGTGAATTGGTGGGGAGGGGCAATTTAGTAAAGATAATCGATATGGGCATTGTAGACATAAATCCTCGATAAATCAAGAAATAAGATTATAAGCATAACACAAAAATGAAAAGAAAACCAATGAAAATAACCTTGTCAATCGATAAAAAAAATTAAATACAATTGACAAATTTGTATAAAATTGCAATCTTTATTACTGACTAACCTTGTTTCCTGACATGTTCTGTCAAAATACTTAATATCATAAAATTTCTAGGATCAGCTTGACAGCGCTGTATTAGGTGAACCAAGCACCACTTAAGCTATTTTATCGAGCACAAGTGACGCAAACAACAGCAGCAATGACCAATGCGGTAGACCTTTTTAAAATTTAATTGAATGCTGAATGTCTACTTTTTACAGTGTATTTGCCTTAAATAAAATAGCTAGCGTATTGCCTAACATGGACGTGTTATAAAGAATTACCCAGTTTCCTTTGTGCCGCGTTTATGTTAAATAAAATTAAATGTCAAGATTTTTTATTGCACGTATAATAATGAAAATCATTGTGAATTAAAGTAAAGTAGAATTATTTCTTGTCTTTATGTAATTTCTATCATAATAAAATTCCAATATAAGCTTATGGTTTCTTACCTTCGTTTCTTTGTCGATTGATTTGATTTATAGATGTAGTTTTCAGTGTGTTTATATTTTTTCTATAGTCAATTGCATTTGACGTCAACAAAAACGTTTGTTTCTTCATCACAGTCGTTGACACATCGTCTGTAACCCACGTGTGATTCACAGTGTTTCTCTCTTTCCGAGCTTGTTGACTCCAAACCGTGGTTTGCGTCGATGGAGTTGGCATGGAAGGCGAATCAGCTTTGATCAGCCCCTTTAAAAAAGAACCTGGCCACTAAATATCGGATTCCTGCACAAAGTTTATAATGTTGATAAAAAGTTCATTTTAATGACACTTTTCTTTGCACTAGTAGTTTAGTAGAACAAACAATATAGAACTTATTTATACATGTAGACTTCTTTACACTAAAAAAGCATTTTTGCCTGTTTGTTCTTATCGCCAGCATTTTTAAAGAGGCTTTGTGGTCAAAGAATCAGATCTACCTTTAATTTTTGGATAGTTAGACAGAAAGAAAGCATATATAAATGCAATTGCACGTGGACTTGGCAATTGTTTTTAAAATGTTTAACTAATGAATTTTGAATATCAAAATTCTATAATTCTAAAACCCATTAGCCGGTCAAACGTTTGTAATTGATAATCAAGATGGTTTTTATCTTTCTAATGAAAACCTTCACTCAAAAACGTTCCTCCCATTATTTTTATGAATGATTTGCAAAAATGATTTAATGTATATCTGTGCTACATGTACATGTACATGTATTAAAAGGACGTGGTCACGATTAAGTAAAATTTTGATTTTCTATTTTTTGTGTTTGCAAAGCATTAGTAATGCATTTCTAATGATCAACCAAAAGTTACTTAGTTGTTGAGATATAAACAAGATACAAAGCTTAAAATTACTTGTTATGTTAACGAGACTCGTGCCATGTATTTGTTTAGATTGGTTTTATAAATCAAAGAACCTTCTTTTTTCACTCTGATTTTTCTATATGCTATTCGTTTTGAACATAATTAATTTTCTTTAGGTCTTAACCTGAAAAATTCTTTTCAACATCCAAGATGTAATCAGTTTTTTTTTACAAATCAAAAATTGTGAGCCCTATCTTGCTTTTAACTCGGCGACTGGCACTTAAATTTTGGTTTACTAATAGAAATGCCTCACTGACACATTGCATACATTAAAAACGAAAAAAATTGACCAAAGTCGTGACCGTGCTCCTTTAGATCAATACAATCTTATCTTTTATAAAAATGAATCTGAATGAATAGGAGTAAACTTTCTTACATCTGAACAGACTTACATTTCTACACACAATATCACCTGTTTTGTTGTTGCAGTCAATATTACGACATGAATCGATCCGACATCGTTGGCAGTCAATAAAAAAGTTCCTTTTTTCAAACTCTGTATGATTTACGTCTTCTGGAATAAAGTTTACCATTAGGGATAAACAGAGATTTCAGTACAAAAATGACTTTTACAGTTATCATATCTTTTCATTATGTTGAAATTTCATCCTTCCACAATTTACTTAAAATTGTTAGCTCAACAGAATATTTATTGACCTCAAAAATGGGAAACAACAAAGGAAACATATGTATCTCATGCAAACGGATTAAAGAGTTTTAAATTTTGTGTGAGAGTTGTGTAGTTATAGAAATAGGTTCAGTTTAGCACAAAATGCAAATGCAAATATTAGGGCTGGTATTAGATTACCTAATTGCATATTGCAGATATTAAGCAACACAGTTTTAAGTTAACAAGCAATTAATAATTCTAATTTGAAATTGCAATACTTTGCCCAAGAACTACTCTTCTAATAAACAAAACAAAATACATGTATGTGCAGTACATGCAGCTGCTGCTGATACATGTATATACAGAGAAATTGCCCGTATCATCACCCAAAAAAGTAATCATTAGGTTGTTTGTTCTGTATTCAGAAGTTTAAAGTCCCCCCCCCCCCCCGGAAGAGGATTATGTTTCTAAGTGTTCAACGTATTTTGTGATCTAGGTTATATGAAAGTGGATGATGTTCAGTACATTTATAGTTTTGTAAGTTGGTCTAGTCAATTACTTTTGAATATTGACATCATTATGTTAAATTAATTTTGGGAAGAGTTGTTGAGATATTTCAATGAAGTACTTTTTAATGTATTACTATAAATGAAAGCAACACAATCTTTTGCAGAGATATCAATTCATATAATTATTTACAGCTATGTTGTGACAGATGCTGTATTGATTTAAAGTATTGTGATATGTATCAAACAATATATTATTCCTAAATTTTCGGTAATATTTACCTCGATCATAACTCCGATACACTTGTCTTTTTAAAATAAACCATGTTTTTCTCGAACTCTCAAAGTTTGCAGCATCACAACTTTTGTTAAATACTGATTCAAGATAGGCCATCCTTGTTTCAGTGCAATTCCTTGGATTTTGTGGTTTGATTTCTGAAAAGAACAATCAATCTGTGAGAAAATTAATTTTGGCATTTGTTGATTAAATTTTCTATAGATTAATTATATTACCTGATTCACTGCACGCTTTCTTACAATCTTTGCGCTCAATTAGATCATCTTCATTTTGCTCAGTATAACAACTCATACCGATGCAAGTGAAGTTTGATAAAGCATCTGACTGCTTGGTGATTGGTTCTGTCAAAAACCAAATACACACGTGAGATAGGAATTCATAAGAAATCATATTCATCGGTGCTTTTATAAAATATAATACACTATACTCTGTTCTAACATATTTACGCAGCACATTTTCCTAAATTAGATACCTCAGAATTTAAACAATGTTCATTTAAACGCACCCTCTAGTTATTCATGTTTCAATACATGGTTTAAAATAAAAATTCACAGGGATTTTGCAGCAATGCAACAGACATGAAAGTTGCCTGATGGTAAAGTTGAAAAATTTTCCGAGGTATTCTGAATGATTTCGAATGGAGAAAAGATGTACATATTTCCCATTATTATTCTACATCAGGAATTTGTTTCTGTTTCTTGAAAAAGTGCCAAGTACAAACACGATAATATGTCAATGAAAATATCTTAAATATTTTGCCTTTAATCAATTTCGGTTGCACTTCTTTCACAGGTGTGTGTATTTTTTTTTTAAATAGAATTGTCCAAATGTGTTTAATAAATATCTTTGGACAAACTATGAATCCAGTTTTTTTAACTGTTTTAGGAAAAAAATAATTAAATTTGTCTGTTTAGGCATTGTAGACAAAACGTTTGTAGAATAAATTAAATATTTTAACGTGTTGAAAAGTTTCTTTATTCCTAGCTTACTCGATAAAAGAACGAGGACCTTATCCCCACAGTCTGTTGTTAATTCAAAGTCTCCAATACAGTCAGATTTGCAATTGTCAAAATGGAGGTGTAGATCCATAAGGTTGTCTTTTAGACAGATACATTTCTTTTCCTAAAACAAATTACACGTTCATAACATGTCTTAGCCATATAAACAGGTGATAGATTTTGCTATTTGTTTTCTAACAAGTATTAATAATTTTAAATAAGAGGATAAATACCCCATAAGCAAATAAAAATATTCTATTTGATCCAAAGTGTTCCATGCAAAGTTCTTGGCAAAGTCCTGCAGATATTAGATCAGAACGCACATCATAGGTTTTATAACTGCCCAACCTATTGTTAGAGGAGCATCCTACAACAAAGTCCAGAGATAGTTTTACCTTTTAAAAAATTGTACATCGAAAACAGACCTTATTAAATTCAACTTCAATGGTGATTACCTAATGTGGAAATCCAGTGAGAGCGACGATGATAGTATTTGGTCCAGAAATGGTTAGTTGAATTAGATGTTGTTCCAATGATTGTTCCATTTGACTGACACAGATCTTTTGCTTCAAACCATGACCAACTATATGCATTAATCCACAAAACTGAAATTATATTATTCCTTATGAAATAAAAAATACTACATTGTAAAATACGAAAGATTTTGCTTTATCTTAACCATAATCCATTTTCAAGAATCCTGAGTTAACTTAATGAAAAATTTAATATGCAATTTGCAGTACCCATTTCTTCTTAGATATATAAACTTACCCGACAAAATCAGAGATTTCAAAGATAACTTGCGATGAATGCCAAAATATTGTTGCATTTTCCAGTGAAAACAATCTCCACACATTCTATAATAGATTGAATATTATCTTTACAACATAAATGTATTCACATAATCTTTAATTCACCAATATTCAAAATTGTAGAAATAAATTCATTTGACGCTATACACATTCTTTTCTTCAAAACTGCGTGATATTTGAATACTAAGTCATGAAAATGAGGAAACTATGATGATGCCAGACGTACATAAATAAGAAATAACTTAATAATAAGATTTTTACAGCATGATTTTACAAAAGAACTGATTTAAAGAAATGTATAGCATAAACATGCCTCAATTACTGGTACTGTACCAACAAAGAAAAATCACTTTAAACAAAAATTAAACATCTGAATAGAGGGCAGTCCAACAACCTGTCGTTATCCGATCCATGGAAAGACAAAAATATTAATCATGATCTTAGCAGTACATTCTTTAAGAAAGCCAAACTTACGGGAAAAGATAACCAGGATTTTGTCCATATGATTTTGACAAAGGAAAATAATCTAAAGGAAATTACTGTCATTCACGTGTATTCATCGATTTAAAAAAAGATATCACGCCTTTAAATTGCTGAAAAAATGTTGTTTTAAAAGCAACACTTTTACTACAAAAGAAATAAGAAGACAAAACAATTTATTTACGAAAGAAAATAAAATAATGCACCTTTTTGAAAATTAACAATCATATTCACACAATAACATACAATACACAAATTATGTTAATCATTATCATATTGCTGGTTTTATCGTACATAAAAAGACGTAACGTTTCAAAATTACATGTTTCTCATAATTGCATATGATAAACATGTGTCAATAAGTCAACTGATGTGAATTGAAAGATTTGGATAGGTTACTGAATAGCAGATCTTGGCTTGAAGGTTACCTTTTAGTCACTGTGCAAATATCACGTATACAATATAGTAAAATTCAGAAAAATGTAATAAATAACCATATAGCCTAAGAGAAAATTATTATTGTAAAAACAATTCACTTTGGTCAAGCAATAACATGACAAAGCAATTTTGGTGGGTTTGGAGTTGGCTAATGGAAACTGAAATTATACATAAATCAGAAAATATGAAAACAAAATTAAACTAGAAATTAAAAGAAATCAACATCGTCATTTGGTACACGTCCGTACCTAAAAATCAAGGTCGTATGTAGATTGTGTAAGTTACGTGTATTTTTATTTAAATAAACCCCCATAATCAAACATGAAGACGTATAATAATGATTAATCTAAACTGAAAAAATCCCCCATAATAACTGCTTCGTTTTAAAGAATTTTCCGATCTTGAAAATTATTGTTTTTCTTTCTGGTATAGAGTTATTTAAGCATCCATAATTAACAAGGTGATTATGCAATTTCGCAGTATGTACTTGATCGATAATTTGAATTCCCATACGAAATAAGCAGGATTTAAATATGTGCTTTTTCTAATATTTTATAAATATGAGATGATCAAAAGGAGTAATAAAATACGTAGAAGTACATCATTACACAAGGCTGTATAATTTGTATTCCTTTGATCTATTTGAAACTTTTTCTTAATGAATCTTTTGAAACTACCTTTGTCGTAGCATATCTTCCTCAAATAAACAAAATATATGAATATCATTATCGATATTTGATTTATAACATTGTTATTTTGTGTTTTTAAAACAATTTTTGACTTCAGGTAAATTAAAAAAAAAAATTAAACCCCAAGTGAACGTAATTCTTAAAATCTACGAAATTTTGCCCTTTGTAATGACAAGTGTTATCAAAATTAGTCATTGCGTTTCCAGTGCACTTACAAATAAAAACATTTGCGTTTCCGGTTTTGTTACATATATTCTTAACATAGAGAAAAGTCTGTTAAAACGTAATTACAAGTTGACCTGATTTGGATGTGATTCTTTTGAGCAACCCAGTATGCATGTTTATGCCACCTCATATATAGCAAATATAATAGTTTGTTATTAAGAGAAATGATCCTTATTATGGGCCTGCAGTTATTACGAATTAAAAATTAGACCGAATACTTTTCATGTATTTTTACATTGCGATATACATGTACTTAACCATTAAAATATTTCTTTCAACCCGAATGGGTTATTAATAAAATGAATCAAAAGTAAAAAGCGAACTTTTAGCTTTTTTGGAGACAACATTCAAGCAGGAAAAAATCTCAAAATGTCTTCAACAATTACAAACAAACATGAACAAGTTTTGAAAACTATCTTAAATTGAATGTTTTTTCCCCTTAAAATCAAATTGTATTGCACACGTACCTTTCCGTGCAATCTGTTCTTTTGTATTTTTCAAATTTTGCACTGAGGTTGTTTAAATGGTTGTTTAAATTATAGAATTTAAAACAAGGAAGAAAATCTAGCTATAGGTTGGAAATAAATCATCAAAGAATTGTACCTTGTACACTTGAAAATAATATTATAACATCATATGGACAATTTTTGTCGGAAGTTAATTGAATATTTTTTATTACAAACATATTTTTCCAGATCAGGAATAAAAACTATTAATTTATGTTTCCAGAGAAGGAAATTATTTGTAATATTATTTGTAGAACCCCAAGTTTTAAAAACATTTGATGATAAAAAAACTAGTTTATAGCTGGTAAACGTAACTTATTTTAAAACTTATAAATAACGAAGTTTAACGTGTAAAAAAAATTCTCATATATTACAAGATTTGACACTACATGATCACAATATATAAAAAAGAAGCTTTTTCGGACATCATATCCTATGATCTGAAATGCATCAAATCCTTTTATTATAGACCCTGAAGTATCAAAGTTAACTAAATTGTTAAATGAACTATAAATAATTTAACAACTTAAAGAAGGTGTTTAACCTTTATATGAGTATATGAAAATTTGAAAATGCTTACATGGTAAAATAACTGAACGTAGCATTGTAGTTTTAAAAAAAGTAGATTTGAATTTTTTCTATAAACTTCTATACTGAACTTTGAATCTCTCTTTGGGCTCCAGTAATATCACAAATTGTGGCATTGAAGTTCTCAAAAAGGAAATGTTAACCACCTTTTGAGGCCCCTGTTTTGGTATGAGGGTCACGGTTTGAATATTTTACACTATCTGAGAATGCTTGCATGATAATCTCACAAAATATAGCAATGTAGTTCTTGAAAAGAAGATTTTAAACATTTTCCATACATATTTAAATGTCTAATTGTGAACCCCTCTTTAGGCGCCTGTATTGGTCCGGGGGTCAAGGCATAACCAATTTAAAACTTACGTTTGAGGTTGTTTGCATAGTAATTTCCAAAAACTGTAGCAATGTAGATCTTAATAGAAGATGTTTAAACATACCCGTAGTCCCTATATATTTAAATGTTTTTCTTTGAACCCCTCTTGACGCCCCTGTAATTGTCGGGGGTCACATTTGAATAACTTAGAATCTACACTGTTTGAGGATGTTTGCATAGTAATCTCACAAAATTGTAGTATTGTAGGTTTTTAAAAGAAGATTTAGAAATATTTCCCAATTATATTTAGTACACACTGTAGACCTACCGTTAAAACAGAAATTCCTCTGCATCTTTGATGTATTTAGGGCCTAAATCTCTGATGAAATAATTCAATTCATAATTGCAATTGTCGAAAAAATTGTTAACATTTGTATCAATATTCACTATAATTGTGTTAGCTTTTACACTGGCAAGTTCAAATGACCTTAAAATGTTAACAAACATTTAGCAAATGAATGTGATTATTTGTAAAAAAAATAAATGCTTTTTTATATGGAAATAAATAAAGAACTCATGTTAGATTTGATTGTGGAGTAGTTGTTGCTATAATTGCTATGATAGTGTACCTGTGCTAGTTCCTACAACGTATTTTTTTTTCATCGCAACTTACAAATATTTTAAATTGATTTGATTGTTTACATATGGATCTTAAATTCAAATAAAATTTACATGGATTAAACCATAAAAAGTTCAAAGGTTGAGAAACTTTAACAAAACCAGCTACATTTGCATGTAATTAAACCATGATTGCTATAAGGCTCTTAACTAAACTTTAATACATAACATCTGCTGAAAATAAACCACATTAACTTTCATTGTATTGATTAATGAAAAATGCCATGCTTAAAACAACTTGGATGCATCAAGTTTTTTCATAAAAACTTTTATGCACTTATCAAAATTTATAAATGAAAATATGACAATAACACTCCAAATAGATAGAGGTAGGATCAGGTGCCTAGGAGGAGTGAGCATCCTATGCTGACCGGTCACACCGGCCGTGTGCTCTTTGTTGTAATCGGGAAGAATAAAAATAGAAGAAGTCCGTAGACAATTAGGTGGTTAATTATGGTCTAACAATTAGTATGAAAAACGTCAGTCAGCATGCGATCCAGTGGAAGATTGTATTTGCTGACAAAGTCGCTCGATCGACCATAGAACTTAAGAAAAGATGACTTCAAGCGAGACTGTTGATAGTCCTGTTTTATCAACTTTTTTGTCCGTAGCTTGCTTCGTCTTAGAAACTGTTCATACAAAGAGTATGCCCTTCCATCTGTTAATACAATTTTCATTTATGCATTGTTTTAAGATGACTACGGCCAAAAATACCAAAACTAAAAGGCGTTAAATCGAGCGTCATTCTTAACTTTAACTCTTTAATATTTCCGAACTGAAAAGTCATGTAAATTCATGAGTGTGAGTGTAAAGGCGCTATGAAAATATATCACCTTGTTCCAGGCACATCATGACCAATGCACTTAACTGTTGCGGAAGTAAAGGAAGCTAAGTTATCAAAGCACTCACTTCCTACTAATTATATGTTTTCTTTATAAAAATCAAACCACATACTTTGTAAATAAACACACAGTGGTATGTGTTATCATTTTACACGTAATCTCTAAAATGTTGTATGGAAAGGAAGTAAACACGTTTAATCACGTCCAAGCTCCGTCATTTTCCCTAATTATTCTAATGATTTGATAATTGATTTTTAAATTCTCAGTTTATGGAAGTTTGAACGACATGGTGATATGCTGTGATGATGATGAGTTGCTCCAATTCCTGGTATAGAGATGTTAATGCACATATGGTAAACACTATATTTTAATCAAATCGTTTTGTTAATACACGTATGTACTTGATCAAATAAACGGAAAAGAAGGTTTCAATTTTGTGTGTTTTCATGTTTTATAAAAAAATAAAGTTTTACAGTACTATAGATATATCAAAAACAAAAAGGCCCACCAAATCATGTGATGCTTTAAAACCTGTACACGTAAAATTACACGTGTTTCCTAGCATTAATAAGTCCTCTAACAGGATGAATATAATGGGTATATTTAAAGTAAAGTAGGCTGGAAGTCTCAAGAGTTGTCAAACAATTATACGAAGCAAATATAAATTTTAAAGATCTATATTTAATAATATGAGCATATTATGGCTAAGAAAAACCAGAGAAATGCAAGAAGTTTTAAAGTCATTTGAAGAGAGAGAGAGAAAGAGAGAGAGAGAGAAAGAGAGAGGGAGAGAGAGAGGTTATTTTAAAACATCATCGTCTGTAGCACCATGGTTCGATGCATAGTAAAACAATCTCTCTTATAAATAGAGGAAGCTCACAAATGATACCCCCGTTAAAAAATATAATAACTCTTAAGTAATGTATGCACTATTTTTCTTATAGTGACCTTCAACTTGCATAAAGGACCAAAGCTCAAGTTCAAGACATACTTACATGTCACAAACAATCGTTGTGTTTAATTTGACCTTTAATCATTTTTCAATACAAGACATTGCCTAGATAGGAATTACGTATTTTCTTCTAATGACCTTGAACTTGCCAAAATGACCTTGGTCAAAAGCCTCAGATCATAAGCAATCTTTGTGTGAAGCAAAAACTTGTTTCTCCAAAACAAGGATAAAGACTGAACACTGATTTTGCACGTTTCCTTTCAGCAACCTTCAATTTGCCCAAATGACCTTTGACCTTGTTTCAGATTCATGACACTTTTCAATAAATATACCATAAGAATGATATAGACTGAACAAGAGTTATGCACTTCTCCTTTTAGTGACCTTTAACCTGCCCAAATGACCTTGGGTCAAAATCATGACAAACCCTCAGGTGATAAGCAATCTTCGTGTGAATTAAAAGCTTCAAATGTTCCTCCATAAGAACGACATGGACCGGGCACGATTGCACACGGACGAATGGACGGACAGAGAGATAGACGGACAGACATACAAGATGATTCCTATAAACCCCCAAACTTTGCTTGCAATGGTAAGATTATTGTTTCCTCTTACAATTTACAGAATAATTTAATTCAAATGACACCCCAAAACAAGTAATTATCAATTTGAATATCAAATACATGTATAATGATAGTGATTCAGATCAATTCGTTGAATTATTTAATTGATAATAATACAAACAAATCACAGTTATAAATCAATGCAAACAAATTTCTCTGCATATGATTTATACAAAATCACTGCCCTGAGCTTGTGTAAAAGCGAAGAAATGTTCAACAAAAACTGACGTTATGTTCGCACCTGAGGGGATGTCATGATTTTGAGCCAAATCATTTAGTTTAAGGTCACTGGAAGGAAAAGTGCGTAATTTGTGGATGCTCTATGCCTTTCTAATGGAGAAAAATTGAAAGTTCCTACTTAACATAAAAATTGCTTGTGCTCTGGGGTGTGTCATGATCTTGACCAGAGGTCATTTGTACAAGTTCAGGGTCATTGTCTAAAAAATGCATAGATCCTGTCTTAACCATTTCTTGGAAAGGAAAATTATTTGAAGCTAATATTGATTGAGACAAAGATTGTCTGTGTCCTGAAAATATGGCTAGACCTAAAGCTCTGGTCATTCGTGCATGTTCAAAATTATATTTTCCTTGCAGGGGAATCATTTGTGACGTTGCCAACAGTACCTCTACTTTAAATTTCTATTCCCCTATCTACGTGCCCGTCATATAAATATTATATCGTGTATAGTCATAGCATGGCATTAGGAGAAGACGTAACCAGAAGTCGTACCCTAGAGAAATCGTACTCTTGACAAAGGGAACCGGTTCTCTTAGAAAAAATAAATACTATAGATTTAACATGGAAACGAAATTAACTGTATTAAAAAACATGAACTGTATTCAACATGTTGAAAACTTCAACCTTTTGGTCTTATATAGTCATTGTTAGATATATATACATGTAATCATGAACATATCATAAGAGAATCCGTTAAAACGTAATTTCAGTTTGATTTGATTTGGTTTAAGACCAAGCCAGTATGCTTAATTATCCAATCCTATATGATATATAATGATGTTATATAAAAAAAAATATCCATAATATGGCCTAAAGTTATTACGAATTAAGAAATTAGACTGAATATTATCTATACATTTTACATTGCGATATACTTAACAATAAACCATTACTTTCAAATAACCGACGGGGTTATTAATGATATCAATAAAAAAGGAAAAGCATACTTTTGGCTTTTTAAAGACAACATTCAAGCAGGAAGAAATCGTGCAATCACAATTTTTTAATAATTACAAACAAACGAAAATACAGTTATAAAGCAATCTGAAAAGAACATTACATCTAAATAAAGGACCTGTTAAGGCTTGCAATTGTAAACAAAATGAATTTGAATGTTTTTTTAAAACAAATATTAATGTGCTTTCCTATTTTTGCAGTTCTGTATTGAAGTTGTTTAAATTAAAATATCAAAAACAAGGAAGAACTTTTGAATTGGGAATTTTTCATTACAGAGTTGTACCTTGTACACTTTAAAACCATATTATCACAACATAAGGGCAATTTGTGTCGGATTATATCATATTTTTATATTTCATACAAGATCTTTCAGATTAGGAATAAAACTATTAATTCAGGTTTCTAACAAAGGAAATTATGTTTGATAGTTTTATAGAACATACAGCTTAAGAACCATTTAATGACAAAAAAAGATATTAATACAAAATTGTAATTTAAAAACGTAAACTACAGAGAGTAACATTATCTGAGAAAATAATTATTTTTATAACGCTTATAAATGTTCAATTTAGATAGCTGTGCTTAAAACGATATGTGTAAAAATATTTTGAATTACGCTTCAAGTAGTTCATATTCATGATAAATCCTACAAATGGAATACCTTGAATACATATTTTGGCTCTGTATTCAATTAAGCGCCTTTAGAAGAGAGCAGATTTCTGTAAATCTAGAACCTAGCTAAATGTCTTGCATATAGGCTTATACTTTACATATCAACATTCTAAAAAAGTTTTTTTTTTCGTCGAAAACTTAAATCAGTCTAACTAGTTTTAATTAATAAAAGTACATTATATTATAATTGTGTCCATTAAAAAGTGTTTTATGAACTTTCGTGTGTAATTTTGCATTCTTAACATTTCCCACTATTTTGGATTGATTGTCATAAGTTTAAATATATACTCATACATATCACGAGTACCTACAGGAAAGCTAAATATTAAGGCGGAAAGATGTGTTTATTGAAAGATAAATCTTATATGTCTTCATCGTATGAAAACTGGCGTTTTTTTTTACTGTAGTTAACGCTCTTCAATGAATTTAAACAAATCCTTAACATGTGATACTATCTTCTTCAACATCTTACTTGCTGAAAAATTCAATCTGCTTTTGGGTTCATTTAAAGGCTTACAAAATGTGAAAAATTAAAACCCTTATAAAAAGTTTTGCAAGACATCTCAGAGTTGAAATTGCAAATTAAACATTTGAGTTTCTGGTTTTATATCTATTAGTATATTGCTCGTATACAGGCCAACTTTGAATATTTCTACTTTCGTCAAGGTTAGTTTGATGAATTTAAGTTGTAAAGCTTGTTTCAGTATCCGGTACAATAATTATATCATGGAAAAGGTGCAAGTATGTGGGAATTAAAGTTCACCAGGACTTATAATCAGTGCAATATATATTTTCCAATCACTATTAATATATTTTAAAGATTAAAATATCCTCTAAAACGATTGTTTTTTACGTGGCACGTTTTAGCTTTATCGTTGATAATATCAATCATGAAAACGGTTTTAGAAAAAAAATATTCATAATATGTCTTAAACCGATAGCAAATTTCAAATGAATGTATAGAAATATACCTAAAAACTGACTTCATTTTGTTTCTGATTTATTTTGAGCAAGCCAGCATACATTCTTACATGTACATTATCCCATATAGTTTAATAGATCTTTAAAAAAAATCCCTTCTCTTGAATTTACCATTATTTCGAACTAAAAATCAAAAGGAATATTTTATATACATTTATATACAGAGACAACATTCAAGCAGGAAGAAATCGCGCATTTATTTCAATAGTTAAAAATAATACAAAACATTCGGTTTAAAAAAGTATTGGAAATGGACCTTACAAAAGTAGATCAAGATTAATCATTGTTAAAACAAAGTCAAATCGCATATTCATTACAGAAAAAACTGTATTGTACATGTGCGTTGTCATGCCACCTGTTCTTTACTCGTATTGATATTGTATATATTTCGTAGATAAATATTTTAGTCTTCTAATTTTGTTTGTCGAAAAGTTGTTGTTTTTTAAAACAACGTTTTTTTTTTAGCAATTTATAGTCGTGATATTTTATTTGCTTCGATAAAAACACGTGAGTGACATTGATTTCCTTTAGATTAGTTTTTTTTTGTCAAAATCATATGAACAAAATTTAAGTTATTTTTTTACGTAAGCTTGGCTTCCCTAAAGATTCTGTTGTTAAGAGCATAAACATTTTGTGTGTCTTTTAATGGATCGGAAAACAACATGTTATTGGACTGCCCTCTTTTTACATGTGTAATTTTTGTTTAAAATGATTTCTTTTTGGTACAGTACCACATTCATACAATAACATAAAATATACAAATTAAGTTTATCATTATTACACTGCTTGGTTTCATCATACATAAAAAAGACGTAACGTTCATATAAACCTGTTTCTCATAATTTCATATGAGAAACACATGTCAATAAGTCAACTGAATGCGAACTGAAAGATTTGGACATGTTACTGAATAACAGAGCTTAGATTGAAGGTTACCTGTTAGTCACCTTTAAATTATCAAGGATACAGTATAGTTAAAATTCAGGAAAATGTAATAAATAACCATATACCGGAAGACGAAGAGAAAATTATTATTATAACTGAAATTCACTTTGGTCAAGAAATAACATGACAAAGCAAATTTGGTAGATTTGGGGTTGAGGAAAAGATGCATAATGACCGAAGGTATGAATGAATCAAAGAAAATGAAAACAAATTAAACTAAACATAAATATAGTCATAAACGTTACACATTTGTACTTTAAAATCAAGGACTTATGCAGCTTGTGTAAAAGACCTGTATTTTTATTTTAATAAACCTGCTTAATCAAACATGGAGACGTGTAGTCCGTATTTTTTCTTTTGCAGTTTTGAGTCAGAGTGTATGCGACAGTGAATGGCACCACTCGTCCACTTGCATGTATCTCGAACAACTTTTTGGCGTTATAAAGCCCTCTTCCGCATTACAACGTCGTTTGCAAAGGCGTTATTTTTAGCTTTATAAAGCATGCTTACAGACTTTTGTAAATAGTAAATAGTAAACAGAAAACACATACACATTTCTTTCCTTCAAAGTAAAACGGTCACATTATATAGTTTTACAAATTTGATTATTATTGACTTGTAAGAAAAATCTCCAATACACAAACCTTGTTAAGCTCTCTCCTACAGCAGATGCTGTTCTAAAGGATGAAACCAGGAACCAGGAAGTATGTTATATAATACTTTTAACAACAAATTTTTCTAATTCAAAATCTATCATTAATCTTATACGACTTCATTTTTTTATGAAATGGTAATTTCAGATTTATTCACAAATAGAATTTATCTCAAACTGATTCGAAAGCAACACAAGGAGGTTTACAAATGATATCAGGAATAAGCTTATATGTACAACAAGATCTTGAAGGGGATATGCAGGGGTTTGATATCCCAATGTACAACAAAATGATCATTCATTAAGAAAAGAGAATATAACTAGTAAAACTGGATGTATAAAAACACGTGACCAGAGAACCAGACATTACAATGAGAGGATGTTTATTTCTTTCAAACAATCTATGTATTTGTGTCAATATCCTTATAGGTGATTAGTTAAATGAGTATTGCATGTGAAATAAATGACACCTTATGTCATATTCTACCATTTATACCCTCAGAATGTTCATCGATTCAATCTTTTTTCTTGGATATTCTTATGTTGCAATAACATTGAAGAACTGTTCAATTTCATTTTCCTTTATTTAATTGACATTTAATCAATATAGGATGCGGAAACAAAATTTATAAATTTATTTGTTCCTCCTAAAATTATCAAAATGTTGTCATACATTGCAATTTAGATCTTCAAGAAACGTCTTTTGGTGTTTATTTTCTTGGATGAATTTTCGGTGCCCCAACGAAAAAATGTTAAAAATCTTTTTTATCTTAATCTAGTCGTAACAGGCATTAAAACAATTGTTATAAGCATTAAAAATTTATTTTTGTATACAGGAAAGAAACTGTTGACTTTTTTGTTTTCCCCATGAACATTCAGGATTATCAACGATGTCGTTTTTGTATATATCATGATTAAGTACGAACATGTAATTTTTGTCGGACTTCAACATGTTATTCTTTTTCTTAATGAATCTTTTGAAGCGTTGATATTTATATGTTTACGAAGAGTCTTGCTAGAGATGGCCTCTCTTGTTTTTATATCAAAATTTTTCAGTCTAAAAAGGTTTAATATGAAGAAACGATTTGTTTTCCTTCCTTGTATAGAGTTATTTAAGCATCCATGACAAACAAGGTGATTATGCAATTTTGCAGTATATACTTGATCGACCATTTGAATTCCCGTACGAAATAAGCAGGATTTTAATATGTGCTTTTTCTCATATTTCATAAATATTAGATGAACAAAGGAGAGATTAAATACTTAGAAGTACATCGTCACGCAAGGCTGTTTAATTTGTATTTCTTTGATCTATTTTGGTGATGATTATAGCATATAATATAATGTCTTTAAGAAATTAAATTTTGTTTAGTCAAATTGAGGCTGGTAAAAAATTCATACAAAAAATATTTTTCAATTTGTTTCGAAGTGAAATGATTGCTCGTGTATCGCTACAAACTTTAACTGACATTGACATTCTTTATGGAGGTAAAGATGACTAGTTCCAGTCATTCGGAGATATTTTGTGTTCAAGCAAGGGACACCTTTCGTTTGTTTCTATATATCAAAATGAATTCCAGATAACGTAGTTAAGCTTGCGGTGTGCATGAATACAAACGATACACTGCTGTTCTCCATTGTTTCCCCTGATTAAAACTCATTATCAATTGCCAAATTTGGCGAAGAAAATTAGCATTTTGCCGATGAACAGTAGTTAATATTCATGATAAATCCTACAAATGGAATACCTTAAATACATATTTTGGCTCTGTATTCAATTAAGCGCCTTTAGAATTGAAGAGAGCAGATTTCTGTAAATCGAAAACCTAGCTAAATGTCTTGCATATAGGCTTACACTTTGCACATCAACATTCTAAAAAACGTTTAATTTCGTCGAATTGAAAATAAATATCTAACTTGTTCTAATAAAAGTACATTATATCATAATTGTGTCCATTATAGAAGGGTTTTATGAACTTCCGTGTGTAAGTTTCCATTCTTAACATTTCCCCAGATTTTGGATTGATCGTCATAAGTTTAAATATATACTCATACATATCACGAGTGCCTGCAGGAAGGCCAAACAGGAAAGAGGAAAGAGGTGCTTATTGAAAGATAAAATTTTATATATTTTCATCGTATCAAAGCTGACAATGTTTTTTACTGTAGTTATCGCTCTTTATTGAATTTAAGCCAATCCTTAACATGTGATACTATATTCTGAAACATCTTCCTTGCTGAAAAATTCTATCAGCTTCAGGGTTCATTTAAAATGCTTACAAAATATGAAAGATTACAAACCTTAAAACATAAGTTTGCAAGACATCTCCGAATTGAAATTGCAAATTAAACATTTGAGTTTCCGGTTTTATATTTATTAGTTACAGACAAATTTTGAACATTTCCACTTCCGTCAAGGTTAGTTTGATGAATTCGAGTTGCAAAGATTGTTTCAGTATCCGGTACAATAATTATATCATGGAAAAGGTGCAAGTATGTGGGACGTATAGTTCACCAGGACTTATAATCATTGTAAATATGGATTTTCCAATCACTATTAATATTTCTTTAAAATAAACAAACCTCTAAAACGATTGTTATTCACGTTGCGCGTTTAAGCTTTATCGTTGATAATAAATATCAATCATGAAAACAGTTTTAGAAAATATATTTCATGATATATCTTTAGACGATAGCGAGTTTCAAATGAATGTATAGATATATAACTACAAATTGACTTAATTTTGATTCTGATTTTATTAGAGCAAGCCAACATACATACTTACATGTACATTGTTCCATATGGTTTAATAGTTCTTTATAAAAAAAAAATCCCTACTTTCGAATTTACACATGTACGATTAATTCCAACTAAAAATCAGAAGGAATATTTTATATACATTTTTACTTAGAAGTATACTTTTCCATAATTATAAATATTTACTTTAAAGTACCCGGCATGGTTATTTGAAAATAAAGTTAATTGAAAAGGAAATCAAACGTTCTGCAAATTGAAACAATTCTGAGAGACTACATTCAAGCAGGAAGAAATCGCGCATTGAAGAAAAAACCCCGTATTGTACATGTGCCTTGTCATGCCACTTGTTCTCTCCTCTTATAGTAGTTGCGTAACTCATACTGTTAGACCTATAAGATTAGAAACAAGGAAGAACAGTTTTAATTGTGGAATACTTTATTACAAAATTATGCATTGTAAACTTGAAAATTGTATCATAACAGGTTTTTGTCGGAAGATAAAACATTTAATGTTAAATACATAATATTTTAAATCATGATTTAAAATACCACTGAAATCTTACATCTTTGAGAATGATTTCCTCTAGCATTGCAGAAAAAAATATAAACACCGCGAATTAAAGAGTATGATTGCAAATTTGCGTATACCATGCAAATGTATTAATAGAGTGTCTGAAAAGTTATCAGCTGAATTTAATAAGAAATATTTTGTCTTTGAAGACCTCTTTATAGAAACCTACATCACTGACCCCTATAGTCATTATGCCAATTAAATGCTGAAGACGTTTTATAATAAAACTGTTTAAAATTGATCAATATATCTTGATATTCAAAAAGCTTCTATGTCATATTAAATATTTCTACTAAAAAAAACAATTTTAAGTGTGGCTTATACAGAACCTTTTGGTTTAAATTCAATCTGATCATAGGCATTGTATTAAACAAGATTTCACTGCTTTAAATAATAACAACGTCAAATATTAATCAGCGAGAGCTGCGTTTCGATGTGCCCAAACTCGAGTGATAAACGCTGACATTTAAATCATTGTATTACTCTAGATTGTTTTTGTATTTAGGAAAGCAAATAAAGAAAAAGCATATATGCAAAGAATAATGTTTTGCTCATCAATATGAATAATATTTATTATAAAATATGCGCAGACAACAAAAGATAAATAAAAATACAATGTAAATATCTTATGAATAGGAACACTCATCAAAACATTTTATCAATAGTTTGGTTAAAATTCAACTTGTACCAACAATAAATTATACAATTGAAATGACCCAAAAGAGCTAACAACAATATTTTCTTCTCTATTTATTTGTTTTTTTTTTCCAAAGTCTTCGTTGATTTATTGCTATCAAACATTTCAATGTATCCATATCTTTGTTTTGATCATGATGTAAAGAGAGGGCTAAAATAGAATGTACCTGCTACCTAATTCCATACATTTATTATTTTGTATAAAATATTGTTTAGATAAAAAAAAGTAAATATATAAAAAGTTGAATGAAAAAAAAGGCATATCACACTTGACACTTTCTATTCTAAAGTTACTACTTATTATAAAGTTAGAAAAAAAATGTGATTTTTTGAGATAAAAAATATCACCATTCTCTCGATTTGACGGATCTGACGGATAATAATAAGAACTAGAGCAAAGTTCGTAAATGTCGAGAGTAATGTTAGATGTTCCTGTCAGAAGCAAAGTTTTTAAGCCAATAACAAGGGTAACCTTGTTTAAATATCAGGGAAATATTTATTTTTTCTTCCTGGTATAAAGTTATTTAAGCATCGACGACAAACAATGTGATTATGTAATTTTGCAGTATGTACTTGATCGATCATCTAAATTCCCGTCCAAAATTATCAGGATTTAAATATGTGCTTTTTCTAATATTTTATAAATAGGAAATCAGCAAAGGAGAGATTAACTGGAGCCGAGCTCGTTGCAAACCAACGTGTAGGTCTTCAGTTGCCACTTTATGTCCTGAAAGGATTGTCCATCAGTCTGAATAAAACACCTCCTTCTCCTCATACTTGTCAGAGCCTTACAGACCCTGTATTGATAAAATGTCATCTTTACACGACCATTTCTTCTTACCAATTAGAGTTTTAGAAAATTGATTGGAACTCATCAAATGGAGACAAACAAATTAATTCATTTCTGTTTTCTATGTAACCTCTAGACCGAGTATTGAAAAGTTGCACCACTCACTAAACAGATAAAGGCATATCTATGTTAAGCAGAAGTATATTTAGATTGTATGCAAATGTGGAGATGTCAAGTGGAGATGATCTGTTATTGATATAGGTCTATCAGACCCTGACGAGTGTAAAGAGAAGGGAAATGGTTTTAATGAGACTGGATTATCAATATGATAATGGAAAGTTCAAAACTCGACAACGAGACTCAATTTCAAAGTATTATTTTCATACCAGGCAAGTTCTTCGTTTAACTTACTTCATGTTTAGGATAACTTTAAAAAGCACATTATATATGTACATGTATATAATTAATTTAATTATAATAAAAGTGTGAATGTGGCGTTGGGGGGAATGCCTCAAAAATCAATTTTCTAAACGTTAACTTAAGGGAAATTTTGGTTGCGAGAATTGGAGGGAGGGGGGGGGGCAGTGCTCCCACTGGACTATTCAAAAGGCACTGTTAGCAAGCTCACAAATGATACCCCCGCTAAAAAAATCATAACTCACGTACTTCTCCATTAGAGAATAATGGATTCTTCTTATTCTTATAGTGAGTCAGACAGAGAGGGAATATATACAGGTCACAAGCAACCTCTATGTCAAACTTTCGCTGTTACTCATTTCCATGAATACAAGATATGACACAGACAGGAATTAAGCATTTTTAATATGACTTTGAACCTGCACAACTGACCCTGGGTCAAATTCATGACACATCATCGGTCATAAGGAATCTCTATATGAAATATAAACTCCCAATGTTTCTCCTTAAATGACGTAGGGACAAATCATTACACACTATCAGGTCATAAGGAATCTTTATGTGAAGTAAGAAATTCCAAAGAGGACCGGAAACAAATTTTGCACTTTTCCTGCCAGTGACCTTTACTTTGTCCAAATGACCATGTGTTAAGGTCATGGCGCTTTTTCAGGTAATAAGTAATATTTGTATGAAGTAAAAACTTCCAAAGTTTCTCCAATAGAAAGATATAGACCGGACACGAATTTTGCACAGACAGACGGACGGACGGACAAGGTGATTTTTATTTAACCCCCCCCCCAATTTATTTTCGTGGGGTATAAAAATCCTTTTCGCCCGTTTTGTGCGACACAAAAACGACCTATATTTTTCAATTATTTCTATCATATCACACAAAAATATACATGTAAATGTATGATTTGTATGCACATTTGAGTTCTCCTCATCATCGTCGGAAAGGATAGGAAACCTATAGGGTTCCAATGATGTCCTTTTATTGGCATTTGTCAATTTGCATCACTAAATTATTTCCAAGAGGTAAGGTATGAAAGCTTTTAAGAAGTTAGATACTGAATTTCTATAGATCTAAATTTTAGGTTAAAAAACAACACTTTTTCATAGAGTGAAACAAAATCTAAAATAGCTTTATGTACTCGTGCACATAAATAAGAAGATGTAGCAAAAGCCATAAAGACTTTACTTATTTCTTCTGTTCTAGACTTTTTCAGTGTTAACAAGCTACAAGTTAACAATCTCCCATTTTGACAAGCCAGATTTAAAATAGAATATTCAGCTGAGTTTTAAGTCAATTTGCATTACAACATCATACCACACAACTTCAATGGTTTTTTGTTATCAATGTGCATATAGCAATAAGTAAAATCCCCATGAACACATATCTATCGCAATTAAGTGCATACATTTTTGGGAGGCAAAAAAGTAGCTACATTATAGTCTGTAAGTCAATTGAACTATGGTCTTTCAAAGAAATAAAAAATTGTCGACACTTGCAGTACTCTGATGATTTCTATGACTTCATTGGATAATGTAGTCGTATATCATTACTTCTTATCTAATCTAATTTAATTTAATCTTTGACTTTAAACTTTTAACTTAAAATATCAGAGACATAAATAACTTACTAAGTTATTTATGTCTCTGATAATATATATTTTATTCTGTTCATAACTATAGAAGTTTAGCGTGTTCAATAGGTTAATTTTTCAGCCACATTCTCAGATTACGATATCGCACCTTTAATGTGACAATGATGGACATCGAATATTTAGACACTTATTGTTTAACAATTCACCACTGCAGTAAAAGTACCCTTTCAAATGTTAGTTAAATAACAATTGATGATCTGCAGTCCTGTGGCAATATTTTGAGCTATGTGCACTTACGCGACACGAGATTTTCGGTCGCACGTGGAGCGGATTAAATTAGCATAGACTGACCGAATAAACACACGGGTGCGAAAGTGACACACATTGAGGAGAAAAATTTACACATGTTAAGGAGTAGCCAAAAATTGGTTTTCGCCACATTTTGAAAAAAAAAATAAAGCCCTTGCACTGTGATCATGTCACCGATAAAATCTAAAAACTTGTTTAAAAACTCATGTGAACATTCTTAAAATCTCTCTCTCTCTCTCTCTCTCTCTCTCTCTCTCTCTCTCTCTCTCTCTCTCTCTCTCTCTCTCTCTCTCTCTCTCTCTCTCTCTTATTTTTGTGCAACCCTGTGAAAACGTCAACTACTTTCAACGATATCTGTAAAACATCACAGCAGTATTTAGCGGAAATATTCGTGGGTAAATAAAAAAAATCTTAAGTTGACACACAAGTCAATCTTACATTTACCGGTCAAAATCTCGAATAAACACATAGTTGGGATCGTGCAAAATATCAATAAACATTCACGTGTGATAAAGTACATCAGAGACATAGATAACGTTATTAATGTCTCTGAGTACATGTAGAAGAACACGAAGCAGATCACTTGTCCACTCGCTTGTGATCTCCTTGGCTATGTGCTAGGGGTGATCATCATTTTAAGGTTTAATCTTTGTGGTTTTTCGTTGTTTATCTAAAACATTATTATTATAGTTTTTAGAACATTTTAGACTTACAAATTCACTATTGATTTATGTCTGACGATGTTTCTGATTTGGGATATTATCGCTTTTATCAATATTCAGAAGGACTCCTTAATTTACATTCTAATGTTTGATTAAATAAATTGAAGATAAACAAACTTTTAGAGCATAAAAATTAAAACAGTTCTTGTATATAAACTCAAACAAGTATATCTTGTTATTAGATAACCGCTGACCTCTAGGTAGTGCAGCCGCGACCGATCTCCACAGCCTCGGATGAGGGATTGGATAACTTACGTAAAGGTAAAACACACATAGAGAGCTCAGAACCCAGGAAGGTTTAACATGTTTGCAGTATGATGACTAAATTCTAATTAATAAAATTTTCCCCCTTAAATCCCACAGTTGATCTATCTGTCTGATACTGCTTCAGTTGGAGAATGGCATTGCTTTTATGAATAAATTGAACGATTTCTTAATTGACAGTCTATCGTTAAATTCAAATTAAGAAGTGTAAGGTTTAATGTGTAGTCAATATAAAAAGGAGTCTTGTGTTCGCGGTGAAAGAATATCACATATATATGACAGACGCGTCTCTTGTGTATTAGATACCCGCTGACCGTTAGGTAGTCCAGTCGCGACCATGGCGACCGATTTTCTCGGCCGCGGGCGAGGGATGAGTTACGTAACGACGCACACAACTAAGAATTGAGGTCGATTTGAAATGCTTGCAGCAAAATGACCCAAATCTATTTCATGGAAGTTATTTTTTTTTAAATCCATTTTATGAATCTCACTAGATAAGAATGGAATGTTTACATTTAACGAAACACAACCAAAAATCAGCATCTTTGAAGCACAACATTCAAATTAATTTTTTGAAACTTTTAAGGGGAAAAATTGTAAAAATAAGACTAGGAGGACAACGTTCAAAGTATCTATTTTCAAGATTTGTGACTTTGTAACACATGCTATGGGCGGTTTTAGAGTCTTTGCGTGCACAGGAATTTTCTTGAAAAAGTGGAATAACTCGGTACCGGAGGCGTTAATTTCAACCATTTTCCCTAGATATTGAGAAATATTAACTATCAATACGCCCTGAAAATTTGAACTTTATAGAACAACAAACAAGCAAGATATTTGAATTTTAAAAAACTTCTAGAAGAAAAAAGGATTAAAAAGAATTATCAACAGGATCAGTACAAGGTCTTCCGTTGAAAACGGAAGACCTTAATAACAGTTTAAAAGCAAAAATTTTAAGATATTTTAATGTCTGAATAGTGGGAGAAATCGCTATAATAAGCATAAATAAATACACTTATGTATAAAAGTGCGTACTGTTACGTTTATTGAGAAATCTCCACACTTGTAAATTAGCAATTAAATAAATTATATTTAACGCTTTCCATACTTTAATGACAATACTACTGATAATCGACGATTCGTATCTCGTTTGTTCTGACGATCCGCTTCAAGCAATTTGACCTCATCCGACCCTTTGGGTAAACTCATTGTTATTATAATAATCATGTTTTTTTTAAAAATATAAATTACTTTAAAAGAGATTTTAGGTATGATTTTTAGAAGACTGACTTCGTTTTTGGTGAGTTCTTGACGTTGGCTGTTTAGCTAAGAATAAGTTTTCCAAAGAAATTGTTACAATTAATACACCGATATTTTATTTTTTATTATTATATCAAAACCAATCTTAAACACTCCCTATGCATACAAAAGTTGTCTAGTTAATATTTTGATTGTAGATTAAGTAAAATGAATAGTTTTAGAACACAATTTCATAGTTACTGTAACTTCGCCATATTTACGATTTTTGATTAACCAGAGGATAACTTCCAATAAAAAATCGAACTAATAGAAAAAAAAATTGTTTTTTTTCTTAATATATGTTTAGCTTGCAATGTTATAGCAGTTAAATGTCAAATTTTTTACTTAATACATGTAAGAGATATCTAATGCATATTAGTGCAACACATTTATGTAAATTTTTAATTGTTAAACTTTGTTTGAAACATATTTTTAAAATAATTCTTTATGGAAGATTTACAAGCTTTGGTCAGTAATAATCGATCTTAAAATATTCTCCAGTTGAGTTAAATTATTACCTCTAGTAACTTTAAGATAAACAAAAACTAAAAAAAAATGTGACTAGATAAAAGCCAACGTTTTGAATATTTTATTTCAAATTTAGTAATTTAAGTTATAATTTAAAGCCTGAAAAAATTACTATAATCTTTTTCATAAACATACTGTTCATAAAAGTCATAAGTTCCACATCGTTTGATCTTTCTTCATTTTGATGTGAACATGAGATGATGACGTTACAAATTCCTATCAACCCTTCCATCGGTACAATTGTATGCGACTTCTTGACCATCTCGCACGATTTTAGTGATGAAATATTTACTTCCCACTTATCATGTTGTCCAGCTGAATAAATATATTTCATCACATGAAACATTAAATATTCGGGTAGTGGTATCGTAAGCCTGTCCTTCGTTTACAGTTATACAGTTTCTTGGATTATTAAAAAAAATACAATGAATATTTCACAATCAAATACATTATACCATATTTATATTATCTGTTAGTATCATTTTAAAAGTATATAGATTTTACACATGAAATATCTTAGTATTGTTAGTTTTCATTGCGTCATATTTAATTCCTCTTAGCATTCTTTTTTGCTCTAAGAAAGTGTTTGAATATTCCACAAATAAATTTTGTTGGCAACTTACTTTTAAATCATTTTTATTCACATCCATGTTTAAAAGAGTTTAAAAACAATGTTCTAACAGTATGTGTCATTTTTAATTAACAACAACTTAATTTAAAATGCATGACATTCTTTTTATCATTGTGAAAACAAACAAACCTCAGTGTAACCTTAGACTGATAAAAAAGTTTTAACATAAAAATTCATATAAGAATATCTCTTGTTTATTTTACAATGTTACATATAGACAATATTCTGCATAGCATACTCATCACCATCTAAAAATTCTAAATATGATCATACATGTCATTATCAATATGTCGATCGTTCCAGTTTCTGGCAGCACCCAAACAGGAATAACTAGATGTATTTATATTTTCAGCATGGTCGTACGTATTTTCTTCATGTCTAATACGACTTGTTTTCTTGAGATGATCGTATGAACCCTTTTTTCTGTCAAAGTTAACGGATTCAACATCCAGCATTTTGTATGAAGCTACCATATAAGTATCGATTCCTGAAATTGGTTCTTTGATTTCATAATACGGTTTGTTGTTGTCTTTGTTGTTGGGGTATGTTTCTATCAGTTTGCTATTATCAGCCAGTTCGTAATAACTCGCCCCTGTCACATTTTGGTTTGTTTGTTTGTTCTGTGGATTTAGTTTTCCTATAGATGTATGTTCATACCTGAATTTTGAACACTCAATTTGTTTTTGAAGGGTGGAACATTTCTCTTCGATGAGTATATATTTTCTTCTGAATAGTATATGAAAGTACATAATTAACGATAGAAACTATTATGCTTATGCATCAATAAAAATGAAAAAAAATGTCGCACAATATATCATATTTCTTAAATCCGATAACATAAAATGCAAATTGTACACAATTTTGTGGTAATTTTTGTTAAATTATAACAGATAGCTTAATTGATCGATAAGTTGTCACTGAGTTCTTTACCTTATGAAGTAGATAGCAACCATCAAGAAAAGGAAACAAATCACGGTTGATGAAGCGAGACCTCCAACAATGAACGCCATTGAGTTGTCTACAATTAGACAATCAGGATATCTTAAGGTATCAAGTGAAGAAATATTAGGGTACAGACACAAATAATTTTCGTTTCCATAGAATAGTCTATGAATTCTAATGAAGGATTATTGTGTAATTTTTATTTTGGTCATAGATTTGTTCTACAATTAATTAAGACATAAATAGATAGCTATTTCAAAATGTCAAGTAAAAAAACCTTTATAGCTGCAAATGTGACGATTGTTGGGTAGTGTTAGTCTAAATTGTAAAGAAATGAATACTGCTACATGTACATTTAATACCATATTAAAAGGCATGCGTATTATCTGTGATCTTTTGTTTAAGATAAGCAGCCGGTCTTTTACTGTTTATATTTCTAACTTACAGCTTAATTTGCTGTGATGGTGTTGAATTTAAGTAAAAAATCATAACCAACAAATATATCTTGAAGTTTTAATGAATGAAACATTGTGTTTAATAAACAGATTTAATTAAAACTTTCCAGCAACACAAGACGTTCTTATCTTACATTGCACCATACAAAACCTCTCATTTTTCATACAACCGACATATATGTATTGGTATAAACACAATTAAAACTCTAAACTGTAAGTAAATGGCAAAAACAAATTTCAGATGTGTGATTTGATTGAAAAGCAATCCCGCATCCTCTTTCAATAATGAACACTTACTTGATAGAGTATCTTCTTTTGAAGTTGATTGAGTTGTTCTTGATACGCTGGGCCCGTGTAAGAGTGTTTGATTCTTATATCTATTATCTAATTAAAAAAAATGTGTAATATGCAATCCACATTAAAGTGGATTTATTTTGTTAAATTTATCTTAGTTACTAAACCATTAACGTAAATACGCGATGACCGTACACAGCATTCGTTTAGGCGATGTATAAATACTTATTACAACTGTTGTTATATACATTATTATGTATCTGCTGATTTATTTAACTTCTGTTAAATTGGAGAAAAGAACTATAAATATTGAAAAATTTATTTTCTATTTTGTCATAGCATTGAGTAAAAAAGTGATACGTCATACACTAGGAACGACTTTTCTAATTTGGGATTTGCATAATTCCCATAATGAACACTTACTTGTATTTTCTTTTGGAGTTGGTTGAATTGTCATGGATACGTTGGCATCGTGTAATATTGCTTGTTTTGTATATCTGCTAACTAATTTGTAAAATGTAATCCACATTAAACTGACTCTTTTTTCAGTAACATTTGGTACCGCAGTTTGTGTGATTGATTTCAAGACTGAAGGATGGGCAGTAGATAACTCACTCTAAAAACATGTTAATCAAACGTCAGAATAAAACCCTAGAATATCCGAAACCTTATATTCTCTCTTTTATAATGATGTTTTTAATTGAATCTGTCAACGATCAAAAATATTGTTTGTATCGACTTACCTGTGCACAATTAGTGTTGTTTATACGACTTGTACACTTTTTAAATGAACATCTCTTTTCTGTACATTGTTGACAGAACAAAATATTCGTTTTAAAAGATATTGACAATTCTTTACCTAGAGAAAAAAATAACAACAACAGCATATTATCTCAATTCGTATGTCCAAGTATTTTGTGAAACTTACCATGGAAATTTGAACGAAAATGACTGAATGCAAAAACATAAATTAGTATATATATATATATATATATATATATATATATATATATATATATATATATATATATATATATATATATATATATATATATATATATATATATAAGAAGCACTAGCAAACCAACAACACTCGTTATCTAAAGTGTCGGATCAAAAGATACAAGGTTATAAGATGAGATATAAAAAAGCACTAAAAATAACCAACGACACGAACAAAAAAGTAAAATATTGTCAAATTTTCGGGACAACCCGTCCCTTCTTCAGGACAACAAAATAAAAACTACATAAGAAAGAAGAAAAACATCTACAAAACTAGCACTAAACTAAACTAAATAATATATACAAACTAGATAATGTTTAAACACCGGATCAACACGTGGCAGCTACATCTTTATATTTAAAAATTCGAGCCCGAGAAAGAAAAATCCCGTCCGACGCAGCGGACGGTCTGTGAAGAAGTGCTGAAAGATAACGCGAACGAATTAACTTGCTAATTGGGGGTTGCTGTTAATTAAGTTGTACTAGTAAGATAATTCGTAGTGAAAGTTTGTAGGGAAGTTTGGCCCTGTAAAAGACCACATAAATAATCATGAATGTAAAAACTAATGGAAGTGAAATAAAGCAAAAGAACAAAACTGATTAAGGAAATAGCTAATAATTTGAATAAATAACATGATTAATAGTTTGTACATGGACCGAAAAAGATGAAGATGGTGATATTGCTACGAAAACAAATCAGTACTTAGTTGATGTTCATTTTGGTGAAGTCACTTAATTTGTTAATGCCGTCAGGGCGGAATGACTTCAGTCTATGCATCCAAAATTTTTCTTTATTTTTTCTTTCCGCATCTGTCCAGTTAGGGTTGTGATCAATGACCAAAACCATCATGTCCTCCCATTTGTGATCATCTAAATTAAAATGTTCCCCGACGGGTTCTTTAATTTTCTTAGTTTTGATGGTGGAACGATGATTATTGATGCGCCTGCGGAGGTCTCCTGTTTCCCCTACGTATTGTTTCTGACAAAATTTACAATTGATGAGATATACACAATTGTCCGTACGACAAGAAGTATTTGCGAAAATTTTGTAAGTACGGCCAGTAATGGGGCTAGAGAAGTCGTCTGCATCAGAGCTGTGTTTGCACAACAGACATCTGGTGTCAGAACAAGTTCTAAAGCCACCATTAGGCAGAGGGTTCTTTAGTTTGGTTCTTACCACCATGTCCTTAAGGTTTCTAGGGCGCTTGAAAGCTGCCATCGGGGGGTTTTTGAAAACCTCAACCATTTTATCATTACTGTAAAGGATTGGTAGGTTCTTCTTTAGGACTGCATTTAGGCCCCTAAGGACAGGGTGGTAAGTAGTGACAAATGGGACCTTGTTGTCTTCGTTTTTGGGTTTATATTTCAGAAGGGATAAACGATCCTCTTTAGCTAAATCATCAATTGCATTCTGTACAGAGTGCGAGTTGTAGCCCCTGGCACATAAGTGGGATTTTAGGAGTTGACTTTGCTCAGAGTATAGTTCTTGAGTTGAACAAATACGTCTGACTCTGGTGGCTAGGCCTTTTGGTATGCCTCTAAACGTATGAGGTGGGTGGCAGCTAGACGTCATTAAATAGAGGTGGGAATCTGTAGGTTTAGTATGAAGATTGAAATCGAGTTTACCATCGACTAAAGTTGAAGTAGTGTCAAGAAACGTGTTGTTGAATGAGGAAATTTCAGTCGTAAATTTGATAGAATGATGGAAAGAATTGACAAAGGTAATAAAATCATCGAGGTTGTTTCTGTTGTCAACCCACTTCATTTCGATGTCGTCTATGAAGCGCAACCAACTAAGAGGTTTGAAGGGTGACTGTGTTAGTAGGTTACGCTCTAGATTACCCATGAATATTTTTGCATAAGATGGTGCCATTTTGGTGCCCATAGCAGTGCCACTGACTTGAAGGTAGTGTTCTCCATTGAACATAAAATTATTGAATTTTAGAACATGCTCTAGGAGCTTGGTGAGAGATTCAGTTGAAGGGATCTGAACCTCTCTAGCGTCCCATACCTCTTTACAGGCTGCAATACCTTCGTCATGCGGAATGTTGAAGTAAAGGGATGTGACATCCATCGTCACGAGAATAGTATTATCTGGAAGATTTGAAGATGGCGTTTTGTTAAGATAATCCGTTGTATCTTTAAGATATGACGGTAAATTTTCAACATGTGGACGGAGATGAAGGTCGATGAATTCTGAAATTTTTTCAGTGGGATGTCCAATGGCATTTACTATGGGACGTCCTGGCATTCCAGGTTTGTGAATTTTTGGAAGAACATAAAATTGGCCGGGCTTACAGTTGATAGGAAGAAGGGTAGATTAAATATTGTAACCAATTTCATTATTTTCAAACATAGTATCTAATGTTTTGGTAATAGTATTTGAGAAGTCATCTGTAGGATCAGTGTCAAGCTTTTGGTAAAAACGTTCATCTGACAATTGTCTGTATGCTTCTGCAAGATATTTGTCTTGGTCCATCACAAAATGCAACCCCCAATTAGCAAGTTAATTCGTTCGCGTTATCTTTCAGCACTTCTTCACAGACCGTCCGCTGCGTCGGACGGGATTTTTCTTTCTCGGGCTCGAATTTTTAAATATAAAGATGTAGCTGCCACGTGTTGATCCGGTGTTTAAACATTATCTAGTTTTTATATATTATTTAGTTTAGTTTAGTGCTAGTTTTGTAGATGTTTTTCTTCTTTCTTATGTAGTTTTTATTTTGTTGTCCTGAAGAAGGGACGGGTTGTCCCGAAAATTTGACAATATTTTACTTTATTGTTCGTGTCGTTGGTTATTTTTAGTGCTTTTATATATATATATATATATATATATATATATATATATATATATATATGTGAAGAACAAAATATAGAATATAAAATGGGATGTTTATGAAACTTGTGTGAAGAGATATGAATTTGGGAAAGCCCATTATCAATATGAATATATAAAAAGTATTTACCTCTATCAAAACTTGTGTAAACCTGAGTGGTTAAATTAATGTTACACTTTTCCCGATAGTTTTCATTTACTGAGTTGCATTTTGTTTCATCCTTATATATTTGAATTTGATCTTCTTTATGATTGCAATTTGCATTACTGTCATTGCAAATTATTTTAGGCCCATCTTTTTCTGAAAATAAAAAAAACCCACAAACTGGTGTACTGTTATTCAAAATAATGTACATTTGTACTGTATAATGTAACGTATTCTTCCTATTTATTCCTCTGTAACAAATGAGCATAATAAGAAAGTACAGTTATATGATATGAAAGTAAAAATAATCTTTCCTACAGAGCTCTCATGAATGTTTAATTCAATCAAACTCGTTGACTACGCAGCACAAAAAAAAGCTCAGAGAACGTATGGTTGACCAAGACCAATTATGAACACTAGAGTTTCCCCCGTGCGTGCACAGGTTGACATTGCATGTCGGACATTTTAAAAATAGATACACCAGCACACCGTATTGTTGACATATACATAACCAAGCGTTAATGCTTCATTGATGCTATTAATTTCACTACACTCTGCTTAGTTAGAATAAATTAGTTGTGTCTCGGGACAGGCCTTCACCACAGGTAAATTGCCTCGCATAAACATGTATATACCCGTAACGTAGCACGAAATTGCAGAATCTCTCCGAAACGATTTTGGAGAAAATTAATGAATTTGCATTGAAAAATAACAGTCAAATTATTTAAAATAAACCATTTTAAGGCTGTCAATTCCTTAAAAATTAAATTTATATCATTAATGTTTTTTAATACTTGTTTCTAATGTATACATCATGTTGATATTCAGAACTCTCGGGATTTTTAATAAAAATGAAATGCATTCGAGTTATCTCCAGTATTTTCTGTGATGAACAGAATATACAGCCAATTTCCAATGAAAAAAGTACACGTATTTTATTATCCTTCTGAGTTTATCCATGCAAATGTGATACCATGGAAAAATAAACAAAATAGCCCCCCCCCCACTCCAGGATTTTAGCGTAAATGCAATGCGCATGCGTAAGATTGAAAATCCAAAAAATCCAGATGATGTCGTAAATTTTGGAGCAATTTTCGTTGATTATTAATTAGCAAAGCTTGATTGAGAAAAAATAAAATCAAATTGGTAATCTTCAAGTACCAATGATGTTTAATATATATAAAACAAAAGACAGTACTCTTCCGATTTATCGGAATTAAGGACCAAAAATTCGAGTCTATTATTTTAATATAGTAATTTGTTTAACAAAATACGATATTTAATAAAATTGTAACACCATTTAATGTCTTTTTGAAATAAATCGTATTCAAAAGCAATAGATTGATGTTTCAATTTTGTCCATGATTGTGAGCAAACTGTTCTTTCGGCAATTGTGTCAATTTTGTCTCTTTTGTGATGTTTGTGAATCTTATACAGATGATGAGTTGGGATGGAGTAATCATTGTTTATGTGAGCTTTAGGGTAAGATGAAATAAACAAGGCGAAGCGGGTGGATTTTTTTTTTTTAATTGGGCTCAAATGCTCAAAGTAAACAAGTTACTTGACTACTTGAGGCCAAGTAACTATATGTTTTACTATCAAAGTAACACAAATAAGCCAAAGAACAACAAGAGGTTAAGGGGCCACATCGCTCACCTGAGCAACAATTGCCTTAATTCTTCTCAAATTAGCATTACAGTATCAAAATATTTTGACAACTAAGTACAGTAGATCTTGGTTAAAAAATTTATCCATCTCTTTTTTGGGGGTAAAAACCAAGCCCCTTTTGTTGTTGTACCTGTAAGAAGATTTTTCTCTATTCCTATATACCCCCCCCCCCCATTTCGTGGCCCCACTTTTCTCTATGAAATCATGGTTTCATCAAACTTAAATCTGCATAACCTGTGCTTTCACACTAAGTACTGAGTTTAGGACCGAAAACTTTCCCAGAATATTTTTAGAGATTTTCTCTATATATTCCTTTGTAAAAATTCAAACCGCCATCACGGCCCCGCCCTACCACTAGGGACTGTGATTTTACAAACTTGAATTCACACTACCCAAGGATGCCTCTACACAAGTTTAAGCTTTTCTGGCAAAAAAGAAGATTTTTAAAGATGTTCTCTATATATTCCTATGTAAAAATTCATCCCCCATTGTGGCCTCAACTACCTCTGAACTATTTTTAAACAAACTTGAATCTATACGATCTGGGGGTGCTTCCACTCAAATTTGGGCTTTTCTGGCCTATAATATTTTTTGAGAAGACGATTTTTAAAGATTTTTTCTATATATTCCTCTGTAAAACTTGATCCCCCAATTGTGGCCCTTCCCTAACCACAGGGACCATGATTTGAACAAACTTGAATCTATATCACCCGAGGATGCTTCCATTTAAATTTGAGCTTTTCTGGCCTAATAGTTTTTGAGAAGAAGAGTTTTAAAGATTTTCTCTATATATATTCCTTTGTAAAACATGATCCCCCTATTGTGGCCCCACCTTTCCCCCGGGGACCATGATTTGAACAAACTTGAATCTACACTACCTGAGGATGCTTCCAATTTAATTTGAGCTTTTCTTGCCTAATAGTTTATAAAAAGAAGATTTTAAAATATATTTTCTATATATTCCTATGTAAAACTTGATCCCCCTATTGTGGCCCCACCCTACCCAGAGGATCGACGATTTGAACAAACTTGAATCTTCACTTCCTGAGAATGCTTCCATTGTAATTTGAGCTTTTCTGGCCTGATTGTTTTTGTGAAGAATATTTTTAAAGATTTTATCTATATATTCCTATGTAAAACTTGATCCCCCTATTGTGGCCCTACCCTACCCCCGGGGACCATGATTTGAACAAACTTGAATCTACATTACCTAAGGATGCTTCCACTTTAATTTTAGCTTTCCTGGCCTAATAGTTTTTGAGAAGAAGATTTTCAAAGATTTTCTCTATATATTCCTATGTAAAAATCCATCCCCCTATTGTGGCCCCACATTTCCCCCGGGGACCATGATTTGAACAAACTTGAATCTACACTACTTGAGAGGATGCGTCCTCTTTAATTTGAGCTTTTCAGGCCTGATAGGTTTTGAGAAGAATTTTTTAAAAGATTTTCTCCATATATTCCTATGTAAACATGATCCCCCTATTGTTGCCCCACCCTACCCCCGGGGACCATGATTTGAACAAACTTGAATCTACACTACCTGAGGATGCTTCCATTTTGATTTGAGCTTTTCTTGCCAAATAGTTTTTGAGAAGATTTTAAAATATTTTCTCTATATATTCCTGTGTTAAACTTAATCCCCCTATTGTGGCCCAACCCTACCAACAGGGGCCATGATTTGAACAAACTTGAATCAACACTACCTTTTCCACATAAGTTTAAGCTTTTCAGGCCTGATAGTTTTTGAGAAGAAGATTTTTGAAAAATACCAACAAATTTCAATAATTCTCAATTATCTCCCCTTTAAAGAGGGCGTAGCCCTACATTTGAACAAACTTGATTCCTCTTGACCTAGTGGTGCTTTGTGCCAAATTTGGTTGAAATCTGCCCAGTGGTTCTTGAGAAGAAAATTATAATGTGAAAAGTTTACAACGACAACGCCGACGACGACGACAACGACAGAAAACGGACAAATTGTGATCAGAAAAGCTCACCTGAGCCTTTGTCTCAGGTGGGCTAAAAAGGGTTAAAAGCAAAACTTTGTTATTTTCTAGGAACAAGTACAATTTTACAAGCGCGATGTTACGCTCAATACAATGAATATAACCTAAATTGTTAAATCTTTGCTATATATCATCATTAGACAAAATGAGCGTCTTAAAAAAACTTATCATTGTTGCGTATCTATACTACTATATTAAAATAATGGACTTGAATTTTGGGTCTTTGATACCGAGAAATCGGAAAAATACTGTCTTTCGTTTTATATATTTGAAACATCATCCATTTGGTACTTGAAGATTATCAATTTGTTTTTATTTTTTTCTCAGTCGCTAATTAATAATCAACGAAAATTTCTCAAAAAATCCCGGAAATCACCTGAATTATTTGGATTTTACAATCTTGCGATTGCGCAACACATTAACGCTAACGGTATCTTTAGTTTATGTTTCCACAATATCACATCTGCATAAATAAACCTAGAAATATGTCTATATATATTGATGATTTTTTATGAGAGAAAGTATAAAATAACAAATATACATTTTTACTAAGTACTTACTTTTGTCTTCGTGTTAACAAAAACAATTTGATTAATTGCAAAAAAATAACATTATATTTGTTAGGAGAGTGAAGATAGAATATGTTTTATCGTAAAAATGAATAATGTCCTACGGACCCAATTTTACAAAAAAAATACGTGTACTTTGGTGAAATGGTGTTGAATTCTTCCATTTTATGGATTAAAATTTTTAGTTGAAAGGTATTTGCCTTCTCAAAAAGGTTTGTTGTGATGAATTTGACTGTTATTTTCAAGGCAACTTCAGTTACTTTCTCCAAAATCGTTCCGGAGAGATTCTGCAATTTACTGCTACATTAGGGGTATAAGGGAGCCATTCTAACAATGGTGAGGGCCTTTCCCGAGACACAGTTAGATTATTCAAACTAAAGAAAATGTAGTAAATTTTAGCAATATTGTAGGCGTATAGCTTTGTTATGTAAATGTCAATAATAAGGGGTGTCGATGTACCTATTTTCGTAAATGTCACATATGCAATGTTAACCCGTGCACGGACGGGTCAAAGTCTAGAAGTAGCGAGCGCAGCATGCCGGCGCGCAGCGCCGGCGCAAAGCCAGCTCTTTTGGCAGGGCGTGTGTGAATAGAAAATTCGGACTTGTTGCACATTCATTCAACGGAATTTTTTGGCGTCCGTAAATCGGACCTGTAATGCATTGTTTTAATCAATAATGTTTCAGTAGTTCCCTGTACTCATGGCAATTTTTATCACCACATGTTATCAATGTTACCTCTAAAGTTCACTTAAAAATAATCGTGTGACATCACAAAGTTTTACACATTAATCCGATAGATTTTTTCGGCGTCAGTAAATTTTGACCCACAATTCATAGTACCAATGGTTTCCAAACTCACGTTCTCGTGAGAATCAAAGTAAAAATGTTGAGAAGAATTTAGGATGTGTAATTTAAAGAACGTCATGCGTTCTAAGTAAATAAAACAGAATACTTCGTGTATTTTTATTTCCATGGGGAGTTTACACTTAACCAATGTGAACTTTGACGTCACAATAAGGGGAAATTACTCTCACTGAAGTTATTGAAAATCTGCTGAAAATCCTCTCAAAATCTTGCAAAGCTAAAAAATGAGGACATTTCTTCAGATAAAAGAAACAGTTGTAACTTGAACTCATTTAAATGAATGCTAACATTTATTCTATTCACTATAATTACGGTAACGTTATTTTCTAGGAACGTAAACGTAGCATCGTTTTTTTTAAAGGGGGATGGGTGGGTGGATGGCAGCCTCATCCAAAAAATCTTTACAAACAAAAAGAAAAAATTTTCTTTGTATAATGTGATAAGCAATTTTTTTAAAAGCGTAAATTAAATTTTTTTTTTAAAGTGGAGGGGCAACTCCATGATAAGTCGATTTTCTATGTGTAAATTGAAAAAACAATGTTTAACATGGGCGGGGGGCTCTTTGATAAGTCAATTCTTTGTATGTAAGTTTAAAGTAAATCTACCCTCCTGTGACGTCATACATTTTACATAAACCATGAATTTATTAAAATTCTTGCAATTAGATTTGTAATTTCTATGTTATCATAGGTGCACATCAAAAACTCAAATCATTGTTTACTTGGAGATATTTAATAAGCGTTTTTCATCCTTATATTCTACATAATTCAATAATGACAAAGGGAAATAACTCTTTTGTACTTTTCTCTAAGTGATATATCTAAATGCTATCATTTTTTCTAATGTAAACAATTTTTTTCTTTTTTTAAAATTAATTTTAGTTTTCTGGCATAGTAAGCAATAAAATTTAAACAGACAAACAAGTATTCATCCACTTATATTTAATTTTTAAACAAAAAAAAGTGTGATTTTCAGATGATAATTTCAGCCTTTGGTTTTTATTACTTTACATCTGAAATAGTATGGATACATATATATTTTATTTATTTTTTGATAAAATTCAATTCCAATAAGATAAAAAAAGTTAAGTTTTTAACTTTGAACCCATGATTTTATAGGTACGGAGTTACCTTAAGAAAAAAATGTCTACTGCAAAAAGGGGGATGAACTGACGTACGTTAAAATCACTATGAACATATAATTTGAATTAAAATCTTTATTATTCAACAACATTGTATCTGAGATTGAACTATAATTGTTCTACTTTAAATAGATAAATACATAAATAAATTATAAATAAATAAATAATAAAAAAAATCTTATAAACTATGAATAATGTAAATTTACTGAAAAATAGGTATGTTTTATTTCATTTTGCAATCAAATTTCTTTGCGTTGTTAATTTATTTTAATTGATTTATCATAATTCATTGTTTGATCGCATGCTGCGCTCGCCCCAACGGTCGCACCGTAAAACATATTAATATAATATTTCATTGATAATTAACTTGCCTATTACATGTAAAGTACATATACTAAACATTAACAGAATTTTTCTTTGTTTCATAATCAGTAAGTTGTATATTTTTACTAAATTTAATAATGCCTGTAGTTATGACGAAACGCTGAGTTAGAATTCACTTACTAGATACGAAAACATTGTAAACCGAACTTCCTCCACACTTCAGAAACTCATTTAAAACATTGTTTTCAAAACAAGCAAATTCACATTGATTCAAAGGTTTTGATGACACTGTTGGATGCATCGAGAGGCAAATACATGTTCTATTCTTAATAAATAAAACAAAGAAAATTATTACTTATGCATATGGGAAATACTTGTTTTCATTTTTTGTCATTGTGATTCATTACATTTACCCGTTATTGAAAATAAAATAGGCAGAGTCAATAATGTTTAGGGCTAAAAGCACAATTTCTCTACATAGAACAAAGTGATTTTAACTGAAAAAAATTGGAACAACTGAATTTTTGTATTTGCTAAAAACGTTTTAAACGTGATAACAACATCCGTATGATACTGATGAAATGATAAACTGTTTGCATTTAAATCTTCTATTTTTATAGCTACAAGACGAAAACTTGGAAAAGAATTTTGAATTTACTTCGTTTATTTTTTTAACAAATAATAAACTGCAATTGATTAAGACGAATATGAAAATTCTGTTCAAGATAATTCATAAATACCTGAACACCAAAGAAAAAAAATTCATTAGATTTGTAGTTTTCCATACAGAATTCTTGACAAAGTCCAGCAGATGGGAGATGCATGATAAATTTTTCAGTTTCTGCCAAATCAGCTTTTTTGTAACACCCTTAAATAGGAATAGAACATATTATGTCTGTTAATGTAATAAATATAATGTCGGAAACGTCGACGTAATGTATGTTTAGAAAATTTTAGCCTGAAATTTTTGAATGTAAAAGAACTGTAAAATAAAAAAACGTTCGGTATTTTGTGTTTGTTTCTTTTAAATATATTAACATTATAAAACAAAAAAGTGGTAAAAAACAAAATCAGATAACAAAGTTATAAATGAACTTATCATTATCGATTTGATCACTATGAAATACGTGAAACATTTAGACAACAAATTTAACTGATTTAAGTAAACCCAGTTTGTAAAAGATGTTAAATACTAGATACTGTAAGTAAAAAAACTGCATACATTGTTTTTAAATGAAACCAACCATTGTGTGCACGTTAACGTATTTACCATATTTGCCGATCCAGTCAGACTGACGTTTGTAATATTTGGTCCAGTATGGTTTTTGGTGATGAGTCGCTGAGGGCAATTCTTGTCCAAGCAGACGACATTTGTTTTGGAAATCAAACCAACTCATGGCATATGCATTTAACACCATTGCTAAAAGTATAAACTCTTACATTTTGCTAGTTTCTGTTTTTATATAATAACATGTATATAAGTAATCAAACTGTGCTCACAGAAACGATCAAGAATTATTACACAATGTAATTAATTTTGAAGTAACAATATCATAGCAATTTTTTATAGACACAAATAAGCGAACATAAGAATATTTGAAGTGTGACTAAATTGTAGTAATATTACCTAATCATATATTTGGCATCATAGAAAATATATCGGCACTTTCTTCTCCTCGAAACTTAATAACCAAAACATATCTTGATGTAAACAATTGATATTGATTATATGCAAAATCTGATTACCTCAAGTGTGCGAAATTATGAAAACAACTCTTGATAATAATAAAAATGATAGATGAAAAAAAATCAAAATAAATTCTCAAAACATTGCTAAAATGCATGTTCATAGTCAGGGATGTATAACATACAATGAACAACCATATTAGCATGTAATTAGTTTGCTTCTGCCACTAAAAATATTGTGCAAGAAACTTTTGAAAAAATCTTTTTCATGGACAAATAGACAGGATTAAACGATTATTTTCCAATAGTACATATCATATTGGTTATGTTAATTTAAACGTTTCCTTTAGGGATGCCGACTTTAGTTTTCATTGCGCAAGCTTTTGCGCATTCTAGTATAATACAGTTGAATTATACTTCTTATGTAATTTTTTTAAATATCATTTATTAAATTAAACACAATACATGTAAATAAATTACAGATAAAAATATTTAGATTATTTAAAGGATTGTTTTTGTTTAAAAACGATTTTCCGTTGTGCGGTTGGAGAGCGTTGTCATTGCGCTTTTATGACGTTATAATAAAATGAAGCTTTGCAGGAGTACATTATAAGAAATAACATAAAAGAAAAAGTGAAAATTGTACGCCGTTGAAATTTTATATCCAGAAAAATGCTATCATCGAGGACATTTTCCTTATATTTTGAATGAATCCACCACACGAGTCTTCATTCGTAATGATCAAAATATATAGCAAAATTTGGTGCATTTTAATATTTTGAGATGACCCCCATTAAAAATCAGACAGTAGAATTTAATATTTTTTTATATATAAAGTAGGAAATGGTATTACTAATCATTTATAACAATTTGAAGAAAAAACGCGTGATGAGGCTTATTTTTATGCTCACTGCACATGAATTTGCTGAGTGTATTCATAGGATATTGATCTCCGCAGATTTCAAGTTCAAACGTAAGGGGACATACTCAATGGTTGTAAATATTTGTATATGAATTAGATTATTCACCTGTACAAATTTGTGACATCAAGAGTAGAAAACCCATTCTTTATCTGAAAGAAAACAAAGATTACGAGATAATGTTATGACTATAAGGAAACAAAAGACCGCTAGTTACTTGATTCAAACGTGGGAGTTTTAATTGATCAAAAATTATACTTTGTTTTGCAAATTGTTATTTCTTAAACACACTTGTTAACAACCAAATAGATTTTATGATTGTTGTATTTGCTTCCGCAGAAAACATCCCTAATTGTTTAGTCTCTATATGTGTTACAATGCGTATTCTTTACTATATACAAAAAGCAAGGTTCATTAAAGACAAGATATGTATTGTAAAGTAGCTTTATCAAACCATGATATCCTGGAACAATTACTTTAGAAATATGCTCTTCATCACATTAATAAACCAAAAAAATGTAACCACTTGCTATTGCTTTAAGTGCAAAATAACTTAACACGTTCACTACAAGCAAGAAAATATATTGTTTGAAAAAAGAAAAACAGTCTTAATTCGTTATTTTTGCTAAACAGCTGCAACTTGGGCTTTCATACAAATCTTTATTCTATGGTGACAATTGTAATTCAAGCTTGAAATTTATTAACAAAATAGGGGAAAGGTGTAAAATTGATGAATTTTTGCAAATCTTCTCGATTAATCATTTATTTCATAAAAAAAATATAAGGTAATTTATTTTTCTCATATTAATGTCGTTTAGATGGATACAATGTTGCCCTAAATCTTACAACGATTATTTTTTCTAGAATGCATAAATTTATTGCAACACTGTCTGGAAATTGGTATTGTTGATGATGCTATTACACTTTTCTAATAAATATATGGAAATGAGCATTTTATCGAAATGGAGTTATTTTGAGAAATCGCAATTAACTTATAAACAATTGTTTCTGTGCGTAAAAAGGTGATTTCAAAAATTAAAAATATATATTGTGTTCTCGTTAGATATTTGATTTTTTTTTCTATTTCTGATTGTTTCATCGAAAATTTCGGGATTTCCGTATTTAATGTCAAGAGTACGACGCCATTTATTATAACCTGTTCCACTTATCTAGTGATAATAATTACTTAATTTTCAAATTTAGACTGATGATTCTAAATTTAGAAACTTACTTTTTTAAAACAGCAATTTTGAGAATATGAAAGTTTAAACGAGATTAGGACAGCATATTTGTATAATTAATTCGAAATTATACATGAAAAAGGGTGGGAGAGTGGTGCATATCTTTCTGTGTATCATCGGTTTGTATTAATATTATTGTAGTAGTAAGACAAAAAATAAACTTGATTTGTTAAGGTGCTATTAATAACTAATTTAAAAAACCCAAGTTTGCCCTCGTATTCTAAATTGAAGAATGCAGCGCAAAATATTTTTGATTTTTTAATTCAAAGGAAAGAGTAAACGTGGCACCAACTTGGTAAGTATGTGCAAGATTATCCAGTTCCTCATTTCCACACTCTTTGTGTCTAAATATTATAGCAATGTACATGTAAATAAACATGACTAGTCTCAAATCTAGATTCCTGATAAAATTTGTAAGCTTAGTACTTTTATTTTGCGTACTAAGATCTTCACAACTAATTAAGAATTCTCTCTCTTTCTGTCTCTGAAGTTTGAGACTACATGACTTAGCTTTTATGTACAGTTTCAGATAATATGAAAAGTATTCCCTCAATTCTTGCTTATAATCTATGTACTTATGATGTATTGCTTCTAATCTTCATTTTTAACTTATAATTCGTACACTCTTCGAAAACTAGATTTGAATAACTACTGTGATATTTACACCACAAATAATATAGATCTAAATCGCATAATTTTTTTTTATTTCAGAGCATTTGGCGTTGGAGAAAGTGCAGCAAGATATCTTGAGATGTCATCGTTATGATGTAATAAACAAATGTGCACAAAACGGCCACTCGCGTTGTTTAAGTTGCATACAGAATATGATGACGAAAGCAAGCAACCTAATAATACATAAATCGATTTAAACTCTCTTAATATTTAACAAAACTATTCAGTGCATGCATTTAAAAGCCTTAAAAAGAAAACCAATGCCAACGTACCATTTCAGGTCTGTTACAGTTTTTGCTAAATAAATGTAGCTCATTATAAAGAGGAAATACTCTATATAAAAAAAGGAAATGTTTTTGGTTTTTTTCAGCAAAGTGTCTTCCTGTAGTTTTTGATCATTATCCAAATGCTTGATATCAAATCTGCTATTTTAAAATTGAAAACAGAAAAAGACTGATTCTGTATGATGTGCTTGTCGTACAAAGTATATATGTAGGACTCCAATGTGTGATGGGACTCTAAGGTCCGACATCGATGGTCACACCGAAGCCCGATGGTTTGCTTTGAAGCCTGAAGGTTTAGCACTTCAAAATCCGCTAGCTCGCATGCAGTCACCAGACTCCAATAGGGTGACTCTGATGGTTCTAAATTTAAAACAAATCACAAATATTGTTTTGCATAAGGTCAGTATGACTTACCTTAAAAAATCCTCAGATTATGGTAATACTTTATATTTTATTTAACAGCCCTACCCCATATTTACTGCATGTATCCTAAATTTGATAGTCATTGAATTTAAAGCGCATTTAACAATGGCGACGGATATAAGAATATTGTATTCCCCTATTTTGTTTTCTACCGATAATATCCAAGTAAAGTATATCCAAAATTAAAACTCCTAACATCGGGAAAATTTAATTCAATGCTTTGAAAGCAACAAATGCTATCTAGTGTAACAGAATATGCATATTATATTTTCTTGAGAATGAATTATAACAAAATAGCAAGAGCATTTTTACCAAAACGTTAAAACCATTGTTCCAAGTTTTTTTCCGGTTAAAGATGACTATGCCCTCGTTTTCTTCACATTTAATGATTTAAAAGAAAATACCCATAAATTTATATGCCATCACTTTTGTACCAAAGGGAAATAAATAAAACGAAAACATATTTTTTACGGAAATGGGGAATACTGGAACGTGTTTTGAATTTCACTATTTTCCAACATTATCAGTTGAGGTATTTAAAAGTCGTTTGCTATACAAAATCCCAGAAATCCTTTATATTTATCTTTAGTCGGGCGCTTAAACCTGATAGAGAATGCAAAAGGAGACTTTGAACATATTTCATTTTAGTCTTTGTGTTAATGTATTTATGAATTTCGAGTAATGAATAAAAATGCATAAATATCTTGGGAAAAAAGAACAGTGTATATATTTTAAATGATCGAAATACTTTTGATTGCAGTTATTCAGAGATTATATCCTAAACAAATACATTGCTGTCAGCAAACTTCTTGATTTTTTGATGATTTTATTAAGAAACTTTTACACAAGACAACCAGCAACTCCTGGGTTGATGTTTTAAAATCATGGTTGTATGTACTGGCATCATATATTGGTAACTTACAAAATTCCTACTTTCGTTACTTTATCTCCTGTATGGAACGATTCAAAGATAATGGTTGGTAAAAAAGTTTGTTTATAAAATACTTGTACGAAAAGGGTGTAGAAACTGTTAATGATTTCTAAGATGCGAAGGAACTTTTCTACAAAAAGATATGTTTGAAAACAAATTTAACATTTATCATGTATGTATAATGCAATATAATAGCATTATAAGTGTCATTGCAAAGCTTTTAAGACTTTCTTGTTTCACTAAAGAACTGTATTGTTATACTATTGTCAAATTATACCATTGTTTTATGAGCCATTGTTCCTTTATAAAAAATGTACCAGTATTATCTATAAAAATATTAACACTTAAGACAACACTCTAGCTTTTATTGTCAAATGGAACTCTGAAATGTCATTAAACACACATGGTTAATTAGACAAAAATACTAAAGATATGTTTAAACTATGTTTTAAATTGGCCTAAGATTCTGCTGCTCAATGGTTCGCGAATAAGATTTTACACAGAATTCCCCCAGTTAAAATCATCTGAAGAAGATAAAAGCTATTGATAATGATGATTTTACATTCTGTGGGAATTCTACTGAAACTATTGAGCATATTTTCATGAGTTGTTCCCATTCATGAGCTATGTGGAATCAGTTTAGTACTCACATATATAATACTACTTCAGAAAGAATTGGTTTCAATATATCAAATGCTTTTTGTGGAGTATTCTTCTAGAAACAAACATGGTTGTGAATTTCCTTTTATATGGAAAACAATTCATTTTTTACTGTTCTAAAACAAACTTTATGTTTATCTGGTTTATTATGTTACTTAAAAGTAAAATATGAAATTGAAAAATGTGTATTTTATAAAAATTCTGAAATGAAAATATTTGACAAAAGATGGTCTTCGTGGAGAAATATTTTTCAAAAGTAGACTTGTATACTTTCTTCTTTGTGTACGCTGGTTGTAAAAACTTTATTCCTCAAGCTATTTATTGTATATTCCTGTTGAGATTGTATAAGAGTGTGTATATATGTCTATGTGAAAAACTATAAATTGCAAAAAAAATAAATACATTGTAGTAGTTATGTAGGGAATATCATCGGGAAAAAATAAAACGAAGAGCTATTAATTTTGAAACTTTAATACAGTATTTAAATAAAGCAAATTTGCATTAAAAATGTTCATCATATTAGTTCCTCTCGAAAACAAAAAGTCTCAATCATTTACATTTACATCCTAACTTTTTCAAAAAAAAATCTTCATTAAGCTGGAAAATGTATAAGTGCACCATTTTACTTTTTAGTCTCTTTTGTAGTTAAATTAACAGCAACCTAAAAAATTGGTGTGTATGTTCATTTGCAGACAGTGTGCACTGCGCGGTATATTTTATCACTATCATTGTTATGTAAGCTTTCATATATTTTTCTAGAATTCACTACGCGTTGATAGAAATTGTAATGTATTCATTGTCTTCCAAGGTAACGTGATGGTCCCCTGTATTCGTGTGGCTGTATGGATTTTCCATTAGGCACTCGTCACTCATATTTCGGATACCATAATCTGATTCGCCTTCATTGCTAGGAAAGAATGCATGGTGATAATTGTCTTCTTCCTCCACTTCTCCTCTTACATTTTCACCAAGGTGATCATAGTCATCATCACTACATTCCTTATGAGGGTTTCTGCAGGATTTATCATTGGCAGAATTCGTAGAATTAACCACTGAATATATTTCCGTTTTATTCAATACAAAATAGTTATTTTCTAAAAATTGATTTGGATCACTTCTCTCGAAATGGTTGGGTGAACTTGTCTCATGTTGGGCATGTTTTGTTTCTGTAACTTTTTTAGTTGGTCGTCTTCTCCTATTTAAAATAAATTGAGAAGACCTACATGTTACTAGCTCTTACGAATACATGCATTGTTTAACATTCAATAAAGTAACTATATATCTTTCCACTAGTGAGATTAATCATTAATCAGACCAACGTTTATCAGTAACTTAATGAATTTTTGTTTGAAATTACACTGCAAATGACATTACAATGAGTTTTATTGAACTTATGTTGAGAAACCTGTAACACATTTGCTTTGAAATCCATTTAAAAATCGATTCTACACATTTCAACAAAATTTACCAACTAAATTGAAATAGTATTATAACGAAAGTGTTTTCGATTATATTTCTTAAATGATTAAGTAAATTTGAAAAAAATGAATATTTAAAAAGATATATCGTCATTATATATAGTAATCTTTGAGTGTATGCAAAATGTTTTAAACTCCATCAATGATTTACACTAAAAAGCCGGATGCAGCTAAACCTTTTTTTAAAAGAATATTTTAGACAGAAGTGATAGTACTTACCAAAGGATGACAAGAAGTAGTGCAATTAAGCCAAGAACGACAATAACGGTTAGTGGTACGACCACCATAATTACGGTTGTGTTGCCTATGGAAGAAAAAATATTTATGGATCTCTCATGATTTGCGATGTTGTATGATTTTTATCCAACTCGATGTGTGTGTTTTATCCCGAGCTTTGGTGAGGGAATAGTAAACACTCAATATGTTGGGAAAAAACATATAACATCGCAAATCATGAGATTCTATCTATCACATGTTTTAACGTATTTTTTTTTTAAATTCAATCTTCTCTGTAAATATAATAATTGTGAGCCGCACAACACATTTATCACTAGACGTCAACAACCTTACGCACGGAAAAAAGTTCCTTAAAGATTTATAAACAAGTATTTTATTTTCTAACATATTAACTATTAATTTTAGAAAAAAAATGAAACGGCATGAAATGCCTCACATTTATTACTCTACACTTTTTAATTAAATTATTCTGTTACTTTTTCATTTTACGTCAATCAGCCCTAAAGCTAGTTAATGTTTAATTATAACTTCACATGGCGTAAGAACACAGTGTAACATCAAGCGTTTATCCCATGAGTGATATCCATCGCATATTGAAATAAACATGTGATAAATATAGCTATCATTTGATATTAAATTAACTTACTTATAATCTGAACTAACATAAATAAAAAAAAAAAAAGGCAAAGAAAAAGAGAAATACCATCTTGGTTCTTCATTACACTCCCCTTCTTGTTGTTTGTTCCAATCGCATCTTTTGAAACTTCATACATATTGTGCTCAGTGGAAACAATTCCATGCGAAACAGTACGCGTGGCAGAACTTGGAGGCGTAGGAGAAGTAGAAATAGTTTCATTCGGAGTACTACTTGTTTTAGTAAGTGTAGGAGTAGTAAAAATAAAATCGGTTCCATGCGGTGTAGTACGTGTGGTTGTACCTGTAGGAGTAGTAAAAGTGGAAACATTTCCATGCGGAGTAGTACTTGCTTTAGTACCTGTAGGAGAAGTAGAATTCGAAACATTTACACGTGTAATACTTGTGGTACTACCTGTAGGAGAAGTAGAGGTGGAAACAGTTCCATGCGGATGAGTACTTGTTGTTGTTCCAGTAGGAGTAGTAAAAGTGGTTCTTTGCATCTAAAAAATATATTTATGAACATAAAACATTTATGGATACTGATTCATATTTACCGCCATTAACTGTATATAAACTGTCAGAGTTTACTATTGCGCATGCGCAGCTTTTAAGCGTCATTCGCCATTTTTTCTAGTCAATGTTTACATTTAGCTCGCAAAGTTTTTGAAAGTTTTTCCCTTAATTTGATGTTTTCACCGAAGCGCTTTACTTGTTAACCACCCTTGGATTTTCCGAGGACTTCTGGATATTTGTAACGGTTTCAGCGAGGTAATTTAGCCGCCGTTTTTTGTGTTTATTAACTTGTTTACATTATGGGACGTTGGTGGACGAGGGTGAGACCCCCGCGCTCTTCATGATATGTGTATGGGCCGGACTTTAAAACATTGGTAGATTTCTTCGACCAAGGATCATCTGTGTACTGATCAAAATAATTTATATCTTTATTCAGCTTAATTATAATATTAATCTGTCAGTCATTGTTCGCCCTGTTCGGAGGTAAACAACTGATCACGTGACCTGAAAACAAGATGACAATATTGTGTGTCGGTGATTCTCATGTGAAGCGTTTTGGTGCATTTATTGACAGTCAAGCTTCTGCTGATGTCTTTAAAATTGCGGATCTTCCACAAGTGAACTTTTTTGGCATTAGTGGAGGTGCAGTGACAAATCCACGCCACTTGCGGACCATTTTGGCCGTCATCGACGAACATCGTCCCACATGTCTTATCGTGCACATGGGTGGTAATGATTTGGACAGTCGGGATAATGCAATTGACACTGTTGTGTTTGGTTTGACTGCATTTTTGACCCAGATTCGAGTTCAATTCCACATTCTTCATATTACAGTGATGCGATTTATGCCCCGCGAAAGGACAAGAAACATTGACCCTGAAACTTATAATGAGCGAGTTGTCTTAGCGAACACAAAGTTAAAATTTCAGTGCCAACAAGTGGGACTGGTGTATTGGAGACTGAAAGGGTTTACTAACAGCAGGGAGCAGATTTTTGCAGATGGTGTACATCTTAATTCTTTAGGGATGAGGAAATATTTTCGACAGCTTAGAGGAATTTTCCTTAGTTTTTTGCACAACAACAACACTCATGCTTATTGAACTTCACCCTTATATTTGGCTAGCCATGATGATAGGTGCGTCTGGCTATGTCACATTATATTAAGGCTTATTCACATTTATTGTTTGTTTTCACTATATATTTTGTAATTTCAGGCTTTCAATCTGCTCTACACTTGCTATTATTATACAAATTAGTGTATGATAAATATTCTTATGTATATTTGATATCAATAAGTTCAGAACTCTGCTTCCAATTAATGTAACTGTCATGTTATCTAGAATTACTGTTTGACTACTTACTTATCTTACATTGTTTTTATTTCCAGCATCCAATTTCTTTTTTGCCATTATTAATTGTGTCTGCAAAATTACAGTGATAAAACACCCATCCTCAGGTATATATGCTTTACTATAATTGATTCAGCTCTGGCTATGTTATGTAATAGTGCAGAAATGTCTGTCACTTTGTCACTCTTTGCATTGGCTATGATTTAAAGCAATGACTATGATTTGAAGCAATGGCTATGAATTTAAGCAATGGCTATGAATTTAAGCAATGGCTAATTTTGAAGCAATGGCTATTATTTTAATCATGCTATTCATTTAGCACTGATTTTGATACAAATGCATGTTTTATAAGACATTTTAAGAGTGACGGCTAGCTTTGGATACATATCAATGTGATACTGCTACCAAGTCAGGCGATAGAAAGGGAGCAGTTAATTTTTGATAAAGCAATTACATCACATTGTATGCAATGTTGATTTGTAATTAGATGCCTCTAAGTTATTGTTTTTGTACATGTCCTGTTGATGTGTGCTACCTTTCTTGAGTGGGATTTATCAGAATTTTTTATTGTGTTATTTTTAACTATGTTATGTTTTTAGGATTATGGCTTCCCGTTCGAAGAGAAGGAAAACAGTAAGCCAGACGGGTCAGACGGAAACCCACGCTCTAGTGAAAGAATGTATGGCTGCAGCCTTACCGGTAATAGAGTCGGTGGTGAAGGAGTGTATTGAAAGTAGAAACCGTCAGAGCAGTGAGTCTCCAGCAGTCCAACCTGGACCGTCTGTTCCTGACAGACCTTCAACCCAGGAATCGACGGAGACCGTAGTCAGGGACAACCCAACCTTTCAGGCCATAATTCAGTCAGGTATTGAATCGTCATCTACCCTAACCGCTGTCCCTGAAAACAATTTCCCCTTAGGGATAGCAAGACCAGTGGGCCTAGGTGTTGACACGAAAATTAAAGCGAAAATTTATGCTAATGAATACATTAAGCTGGCTTCATTAATCCCAAAATCAAGTTTTGAGCAGGAGCCCAAATTTACGTCAGTTGAAAAAGATGGGCAATTAGTGTTTATAAAGGCAATTGACAATGGGTGTATTAAAACTCTTCCTCAGTGGACTGAGGCTTTTCACGTGTTTGTAGCCATACATTGTACGAAATACCCAGATGAAGTTGGGCAACTCATGACCTATGCCCAAATTATCCAGGGTATAACATAAAGATGCCACAATGTAAACTACAAAAACACAATACTGTTAATCAAAGAAGCAATCTTGCATATATAAAACATAGATAAATAACACAGTATTGTGACTAGAATAAACAGAGAACATAAGACAATAAAACATGGCAATTTCTATTTACAAAAAAGTGTCAAAGATGGGGTATCTTCCGCCAATAAACAGAGAACATAAGACAATAAAACAATGTCGAAGATGAGGTATTTAATGCTTCAAGGACAAGAATAACTCTCTCAAGGAGGTGGGGTGGGCGGAGGAAAAACTTTGCGAGCTAAATGTAAACATTGACTAGAACAAATGGCGAATGACGCTTAAAAGCTGCGCATGCGCAATAGTAAACTCTGTCAGTTTATATACAGTTAATGGCGGTAAATATGAATCAGTATCCATAAATGTTTTATGTTCATAAATATATTTTATGGATAACTGATATGGTGGTGCTCGGTTTGACACAATACAACTCAAGACATTGATTAAGTAATAAGAATGGTCATTTATTAAATAATATAATAAATGACACAGTACAAAATATAACATAAAGATGCCACAATGTAAACTACAAAAACACAATACTGTTAATCAAAGAAGCAATCTTGCATATATAAAACATAGATAAATAACACAGTATTGTGACTAGAATAAACAGAGAACATAAGACAATAAAAAATGGCAATTTCTATTTACAAAAAAGTGTCAAAGATGGGGTATCTTCCGCCACATATCAAAGCTGCAGATTTCTGTAGTTTGATAACCCCCATCCACCACCATAGCGAAGCACCAATAACAAGGATATAGTTAATTTATCGTCAAGACATACATTTACATTAGTCTACAGATATAAAGCTAGAATCATCACAGTGCAGTCACTGATAGAGCCGAAACAGTCCAAACACATCACTATTCACATTCATGTCACAATTTAATGTGAAGCTTTTCATTTCATAACAAAGTCAACACATACAATGTTAAAAATAAAAAAGACCCAAACAAGTACATGACAATATATGGGCATAATACCTCATAACACCAGTTTACAGAACATAATATTTCAAGCAAAGTGAGCCAGAAGCAGGTGTAAGCAATAGATATGTACCCGTATATGACAAATAATAGAACCAGAAGCTCCTGACCTCATGGTTTCTACATATCTGAAATTGTGTCTTATAAAAACAGAGACATTGTCCATTTAACACAAGTAATAGAACCAGAAGCCCCAGACTTCATGGTTCACAATGTGTAACAAAACAAAACTTGTTTTGCATCATAAATAATAGAACCATAACATTGGACTATATGGTTCTAAACATAGCTAATAAAAATGAACAGAACAGTACATTACAGAAAATAGAACCAGAAACCCCTGACTTCATGGTTCAATCCGTACTAATATGTTGTAGAAAGCCCATATGTTTAAAATTGAACCTGAAGACCCTAACTCCAAGGTTCGGATCCCTAACTGGTATGAGTATTTGTAGGGCCTTGTTTACATTGTCATTGTTGGAATTCTGATGTACTTCTTAAATGCCGAGGATTTCCAACGACCCATATTTTGAATTTGAATGTCTGATGATCCAGATGCAGCAGCAAATGTAGCTGCCCCAATACGAAAGCTATGCGATTGGTATTTAATTGTATCTAATCCACAGAATGCCAGTGCTAACCTAAGTTGTGCAGTGAAAAATTGACGAGAGACTGGTGAACCGTCCATAAATGAGAACAGGGGTTCTAAAGGTGACTCATGATTTCTAACTTTTAAAAAATTTTGAAGAGCTGCAAATGGGCATAACTGGGGATTGGTAGTGTTTTGCTGAATGTGCAGAGTAGTAGACTGGCTAGAATGTTTAAAGTGTGGAATGTTAAGTTCTATAGATTTATCTAGGGGATCATTTTTTAATGTTACATGCTTTGCCAGCAAAAAATGCTGTTTTGCTACAGATGTTTGAGTAATCTCGCCGACCCGTAGAAATGCACAAAAGGCTAACACAAACATAGCATGTAGCAGAGTGCTAATGAATGCAGAAGAAGTCGTGGATGGTAAAGCAGACACAATTCTTGCCAAAATATCAGGAGTTATTGGTAGCCTGTTGTCTATAGTAGGCCTAACTTTACTAAAACCTTGCAGTTGTTTCTTGATAAGAAAATTTTGAGTCAAATCCTGGTAACCCCCTAGTTGGAAAGTGAAACTAAGTGCTGAAATATGTGTACGCGTTGTTGAAGCAGCTAAACCTTGTTGGTAGCAGTGTGCGATATACATTAATAGATGAGACAGTGATGGGGGCAAAGGAGATGAATTCTTATCTACCTGATCGTGAATAAAGCTTTTGTAAGTTGCAAATATATTTCTATAGGATGACAACGAATCCTCTGATAATGAGCTTCTAATAAGGAAGTCTGCTGTACTAGTCAAATGTGTAGTAATGCCTGTGGAACCGATGTTTTTTCCGCTTTCATGGCTGGAAAGAGTTCTCTGAATCTTTAAATCTGCAAGCGAGAGAGTAGATCAGGTGCGACATTATAAAGGCCAGGGATATGTTCAGCAAAGAAATGAATGTTGTATTTTAGTGAAGCTAGCATAAGACGTCTCATCAGTTTCATCAAATGTGGGTCTTTAGAGGAATTTTTGTTTATGACATGAACCACTGCACTATTGTCTGAATGTAATACAACTGCTGTATTAGATAAGCTCTCACCCCATATTTCCATTGCAAGTACAATAGGAAAGAATTCTCTAACTGAAATGTGATATTTCAACCAGTCTGTTTCAAATGGACCATAGAACCATTGCCTGTCAAATGTACATCCAAAACCCAAATTGCTTGCATCAGTAAAGAGATGCAAAGTTTGGGAGGAACAGAGTTTCCCGGAATGAAATAGTGCTTTGCCATTAAAATGCTCTATGAAAATAGACCAAGCTTCCAAGTCAGCCCTAGCTTCAGCATTTAACCTACGATGATGAAAGGGTTTTTTGAGGCCCTTAGTTAGGTCAATTATTCTGCGAAGAAATGTCCTACCAGGTGGTACTACTGAACAAGCAAAATTTAACACTCCAATAAGAGATTGCAACTCACGTAAGGTAGTTGTGCGTTTGTTTTTGAAAAGCTGAATAGTGTCTGCCAGACGAAATAACTTGTCTTGAGGCAGTCTTATTTCAAATTTGATAGTGTCTATTTCTAAGCCCAGAAAAGTCAAAGTTGTGCAGGGAAAGACTGTTTTTGCATGTTTTATCGGCAAATGAATGTTATCAGCCAAAGAGTGAAAAGCCATAAGAGCATTATGACACTCTAGTGAATCTGGATTTCCAATGAATAAAAAATCATCTAGCATATGAACACAATGTACCACGGAAAATTTATTTTGGAGAATCCATTGTAAAGCCGAACTAAACTTCTCAAAAAGGTTACACGAGTAACTTAGGCCAAAAGGTAAGGTTTTATCAAAGTAAAACTGACCATCGATACTAAATCCTAGTAGTTCAAAATCAGAAGGATGGACTGGTACTTGCTTATAAGCGCTTTCCAAATCAGATTTTTGCTAAAAGTGCCCCCACCCCAATGTTCTTGATAGCTGCAATCGCAGTGTCAATAGTTTGATACTGTACAGTGCACAGATCGCGAGGAATGTGGGCATTTATTGATAGGCCTTCAGGGTATGACAAGTGGTGAATAAGTCGAAATTCCCCTGGATTATGTTTTGGGACAAGACCAAGAGGGGAAACTTGTAAGTTAGGAAACGGGATGGAAGCAAACGGACCTGCTACCCTTCCTAATTCTAATTCTTTATTTATCGTTTGCCACAAAACAAATTCATTCCCCTTTAACGATGATAAATTTTCGGAAAAAACGAAATTGACGAGTACCTTGAAAAGGAATCTTAAAACCAAATTTGAATCCCTCGACTAAAAATTTTGAGAGCGTTGGATCATAGCCTTGAAGGTATGCAGATAATTGATTAGCATCGATAGGAGAGACAATTGTGTATTTAGACTTTGCGTGCAATGGTAGCTGGTTTTTTGTGATCATTGGTGACAGATTTTGATGTGTTGATGGGTCTCTGCTTCTGTTTTGTGCATTAAAGCCTAGAGTGTCTATTGGAGCAATATTGGCATATGTGTGCATATTGACATGAGTTGCCTTTGTCACAGAAGCCCTTGTTATTGTATGTGAAGCAATATTTCTGCTTAGGGGATGATGCACGAAAGGGCTGCTTCTTTGATTTTGTTTGTGACTCAAGGCCTTGGACAATTGTATCATGATAAAGCTCTGAATTTTTTTCTGTCCCAAGGACATGCTCTTGGAGCAACTTGGCGCCACTGTCTGAATTTTTCATCGTAATTGATGGCCGCATCATCCCCACATGATTTTGCTATCCCCTGGATAATTTGGGCATAGGTCATGAGTTGCCCAACTTCATCTGGGTATTTCGTACAATGTATGGCTACAAACACGTGAAAAGCCTCAGTCCACTGAGGAAGAGTTTTAAGACACCCATTGTCAATTGCCTTTATAAGCACTAATTGCCCATCTTTTTCAACTGACGTAAATTTGGGCTCCTGCTCAAAACTTGATTTTGGGATTAATGAAGTTACTTTAATGTATTCATTAGCATAAATTTTCGCTTTAATTTTCGTGTCAACACCTAGGCCCACTGGTCTTGCTATCCCTAAGGGGAAATTGTTTTCAGGGACAGCGGTTAGGGTAGATGACGATTCAATACCTGACTGAATTATGGCCTGAAAGGTTGGGTTGTCCCTGACTACGCTCTCCGTCGATTCCTGGGTTGAAGGTCTGTCAGGAACAGACGGTCCATACCCCATCTTTGACACTTTTTTGTAAATAGAAATTGCCATGTTTTATTGTCTTATGTTCTCTGTTTATTCTAGTCACAATACTGTGTTATTTATCTATGTTTTATATATGCAAGATTGCTTCTTTGATTAACAGTATTGTGTTTTTGTAGTTTAATTTGTGGCATATTTATGTTATATTTTGTACTTTGTCATTTATTATATTATTTAATAAATGACCATTCTTATTACTTAATCAATGTCTTGAGTTGTATTGTGTCAAACCGAGCACCACCATATCAGTTATCCATAAATGTATTTTTATATTTCCAGAGGTTTTTACAGAATGAAGTTCTGCCATTCTGTCAACTGAATAATAACGCAAATGATTGGAAAAGTGACGGAATATCAGAGCTATATATGGCATTGAGTCAGCTTTTAGTTTACATTTAGAAACATTTAGTTGACTGAATAGCATCCTCTCATCTTGTGTTTGTTATTATTAAACCATTAGTCAAATTTTGCTTATTTGTTCCTTATCTACAATGTCAAGATTTGTTTTCACTGATTAAGCAAAAATAATTGTTGTTTTTAATAATAATAAATACGACAGGCGGCCTGAAATGTTCAGTATCAAGTTTTCCTTTTTGCTGTGTGTTAATCTCCATATTCTGCACTTGAGCAAAGTGTTTAATGACTAGAACTGTCGTTTCAAAAGTATTTGTAAAATAATTAAAACTTTATTGTTTGTATAAAGGAACTATTCTTTAACTTGTATTGGATTAAGAATACGGGTCAGATCTACAGTAAATCGTTTAGAATGTAACTGTGGATATATATTTTAAATATATTATTATCTTGCATTTCCTTACTTAATTACTTTCAAAATACCACCTATATAAATCCTAAGTAAAGGTAGGCATGTTAAATTTGTTAAACATTTCGTTTTTTTGATTTCTGAGAAAAAGATTTTCTTTATTTATTGCTTGACAGCCAAGCCTTTATTATGGCTTCATCTTACACCAAAGGATCATGATTTAAACATACTAAAATCTCTACTACCTGGGAATGCTTCCACATGGTTGATCAAATGGTTTTAAGAGAATTTATAAAGATAGTTTTATGTATATATCTATGTATTGTGTGATGAAAGAAATAATCCTTTTTTGACAATTTAACTATTAGCAAACAATATATGCTGGATCAATGTGTTCATAAATTATTTTATCAACAACAAAAAACAAATTAGACTGAAACTTATATTAATACACCACATTTGTAAACAATAATAGGACTCGAGCTTCGTTTACAAAACAAAGAATTCTAACCTCTGTAACTCGCTAGTTACTCGATATTTGACGTGCAAATTTTAACAAAACATTAAAACATCTATATCGACCATTCTAGACATTAAAAATGAAAAAATAAATTTTGAAAGAATTGAGCTCAAATTGTGTCTAAGTCTTTTTAAAGAGTAGGGAGCCCTTTATTTGAACATATGAATATTCCCTACATTCTATGATACTTGGGCTAAAAGTCTAGTTAATGAATTTTGGCCGACTGGTTTTGGGAAAGAAAATAGAAATACGACAATAACAACAACAACAGACAAAGGAAAAACTTTCATAAAAAAGGCTCATTTGAGTTTTCGTTCAGGTAATCTACAAAGTTAACGTGATTTAGATTTAATTCATGTGATTCATATTCGATACACTTTGACTTATACGCTAATATTCTCCAAAATTGTTATTATCTTGTAAATTATACGTGAACTTTTATTGATCATACTTATTCAATACATCTTTTTTTAACATTCAATAAACATGGACTTTGTCTCTTGGAAGTATGATGGAATGTCAAGTCCTAGCTGTTTAGATAAAGCTACTATTACCTGTGTTTTGTTAGAGCACTGAACAAATCGGAGAAAGAAAGAGAGAGAGAGAGAGAGAGAGAGAGAGAGAGAGAGAGAGAGAGAGAGAGAGAGAGAGAAAGAGAGGAATTACATGTAACATGGTAGCAGTAGCAACTATTTACAGCATTATTGCAAAACTATTTTTACTGTAAATATATCAACTTAGAATATACATTTTAGCTGTATCTGGATATAGCTGTCATATTATTTTTACTTACTATAATTTTGCCACCTTCATTGCGCAGCAAAAAATCTAAACTTAGTAAATTATAAATTATATACTTTGTGAAATTATTATTGTATGTAACCTACGTGTACTGCTCATTAGTCTGTATACGGTTATTACCCGTGATTATTTCAGTACAATGGCAATTGATGAGTGGAACTGTTTCTTAAATTCACACTTACTATATACGACTTACATTTCTCGAAAATACAAACTAAAATACATGGATAACCATTTCAAGCAATTTGCATATCTCATTCAAGACAGCAACAGTCCTAAATAATAATACCCTAACTAGAGGATTATTTTTAATAATCACATGAAAGGGTGTCGAACAAATATCTTTAATAATGATCGGTCAATGAAATTATATCGAAGGTTTAGGTCAGTCAACCATAAAGGCAATTTAACCACAGTTCACAAGAAGTAAATAAACATTTTTTTAAAGCATCATTTCCAAAATATGCGTGCACATATTTTAGCTATAGATTATGATACAAATGCATGCTTTACAGTAAATTCTTAGATAAATATTAATATAACGCTGCAACTACTACAGCAGGAGTCAACAGGTGACTGGTTAGAGAATGGGAAATTAACAAGCTCATTACACACAGTATGGGTAGTAACACTCCTGAAATGAAGCCAGAGTTTAATACATTATGCTAGTTATACATTCTATTTTTTAAATCAATTTTTGCGGTTAATGTAATCGCAGAAATTGGAAACACAGAATATATTTTGATACCTTTTTGAATATAAAACGCAAAAATATAGGGCCGCAGAAAATACCCGTTTTTATACGGTAAATAAGTGAAAGGTGCTTTGTGAATCGCCGTACCTCCAAACACACAAAGTAGTTGATTTCATCACAGTCAACAATAGTACAGTTATAATGTTTGCATTGTTTAAAACACTTTCTTGGATACTACGATGCGTTTCTTGTAATCTGTACTATGTCATCCTTCACTATAAAGGAAAATACAGAATATGTTACATTATGATAAAAGTAATTTTTGCGTTTGTAAAGTACAAATTATGTGTTTTCTGACTTCAAAATAAAATAAATACATTAATACTTTTTGGATAAGAAAATGCTTCAAAGGAGTTTGAATAATTCAAGCTGTTTTGTTTCTGCATGCTTTTCAGATTTATTATTACTCAAAAATATGAAAACTTACTGTGCTTAATTCTATGGCCATATTATGTACTATATGATGAATATACAGTTCTAGGAATATAAATGCCGACCTGATCGTTTATCATTCTTTACTTGCATTTGTCTTTGACAGTGCCTAAGTAGGGTATTCTTATACTTAAGTCAAGAACGAGAAGAGTGGCTATTAATGACAATTTACCTAAATCCTAAAGGCTGGTAGAAGTGACTATGGTATGTCTTAAGTATTGCATGCACAGACGTCTGATGTTAAGAGAAGTCTTGTCAATAAGTGATGTTAGCAAATCTTCGGTTTTTAATATCCTCACTGAAGAATTCTGTATAAGTCGTGTTTGCGCAAGATGGATGCCCAGACTTTTATCCGATGAGCACAAAAAAGACGAATGCAGACAAGCAAGGCGTTCATACGGAATTTCAAAAGAGGAGGAGAGAAGTGGCTACGGACGAGACTTGGTTGCATCATTTTGACCCAGAAACAAAAACATAATCCTGCATTTGGAAACACCGGGGTTCTCCAGCACCGAAAAAGGCAAAGGTTGCAAAATCCGTGTGTAAACGAATGTACATATTCTTTACTGATCAACATGGAATGATTATTGGTCCAATCTGTATCCTTTGGCCAGACGGCGAATGCTGCATACTACTCTTAGGTAAATAACTACCCATTTCATCATATTTAAATTGTAATTTCTAAATGCTGTCATTAGACAGTAATACCTGCACCAAGTGTTTGCCCCCAAATAACACTGTTTTGTACCAGTTTTATTAAAAATGAAGGCCACATGCAAGCTCCGGTAATACATTTAAAAATTATAGTTTTCATAACTGAAGGATGAGATCCCTTCCCATATGATAATACACATGGGCAGCCCTTTATGTGGAATTTGGGGTTGGACTGTTTGCAGTGAATTTTCAGTTAATCAATAATCTTAACATTTCATGTCATAGAAAGTATAATGGTCTTTATTATTATTACAAACAAACTTGAAATATTTTAATTATGCCCCCTCCCCGTGGCGGTTGCCGGTTTTAGATTTGCTTCTGTGTGCCTACATGTACATTATCGTGTGCACAGATTTAGAGAAGGTGGGAGTGAGGGGTCCAGACCCTCCCCCTCATGAAAATTCATTTATATCAATAGTAAAATTACCAAAAATACACCTTGGACCCCAATGCTCTTACAGACATCTAAACGGTCTAACCCATTGTGCTTCAATGTTAGGTAACATTATTTGGAGGGTAAATATTTAATTGATATTTATACTTTATTGTTTATCTAAATAGGAAGCATACATCACAATATGCAGGTGTCCTGTACCACCTTAAAGCTGTTATTTACCTAATAAATTAGTGCAAGGGGTTTCGAAGAATATGTCATAAAAATACATGCATGTTACAAATAACTGATCTTTGTCTGAAGATACGTACACAACACAGGTCTGCAGGTCTAATTTGCGGCGACTAGTTTTACCCAGCTCTTCAATGAGATTTTTTCACGTGTATACATACATGTATGTGATTTCCATATGCAGAAAAGGATTAGTTAAGATCAGCTAAAGGAATTCATTATTGTGCTTTAAATGGATAATCATTACGATGTTGACCAATATAGGTAAGTATATTACATGTAGTAGCAGTAGAACAATATAATGAGATGCCAGCATACGTAAGATTTACTTTTACTTTCTAAATGTGATCTCCCTTTGACAGCATAGTGTATCATCATTTTTAAATATTCAAATAAGCTTATCATCTTTACCTATCCTAATGCATTTGTAAAGTTTCTGTCATTTTAATTGCAAAAGTTATTTTTTTTCATTTGTCAGACTTACACTATTGAGTTGACCCCATAAGGACCCTGTATAAACAATTTTGTATTAAATTTTGTGTATTACATGTAAGTAAGTGTAAACAAATATCTTTTTATATGAGTTATAATATGAAGGAAGGAGTATTTCTTTCTTAATGTATTAAAATGCATCAAATACAATGTAGGTCATGACCTTATGGGACCGTTCTGACCCCACGAAACAGGAAAATACAAAATTACTTCTAATGTCATTATGATGCATCAAATGGTGTAAAGTACATTAATGACCCCGAGGTGTTGTCTTTAACCCCCCCCTCTCTTTATGAAATAGGAATTGATGATACACTGTGTATTTTGTTAACTTCTGAGATCCTCATCCCTAAACCATATAATTTATTCTTGCTCTTTGTGTCAGTGCGCATCAAATTGTTTATAGGATGTGTCCCCTTGGAGACACTCTGGCATTCTAGAACAAGAAATAATAAAGTATTTTATCTTAAAAATATGTAGTGATTGATCCATGTGGGTAATTCCTAGCCTAATGATGACACTGCTTTGTTTAAGAGACTTTACAATTGCCCCAAATAGGCGAATACACATGCATATAACATTTTTTAATAAATCTTAAAAAATGAATTAAGCAATTTCCAAAATGTTAATGTGCATCAGGAGAGAAAAAGCAATCAAGAATGATTTAAAATTTGCTACTGTACACATGTAAGAATGTATTAAGAAGACTGAATCTTTAGAACCAGGTTAGATTGGGAGAGGGGGTGGGTGGGTGGATGCGGAGTATAAACATTTATAATTTGAACCTTTTATTGTTATTAGTTTTAATTTGTCAGTGAATATTAGTTATTGATCCCATGGTAGAAATATGACCTCTGATCATATCTCAAAAGATCATTTGTCAATTATGCAAGGTGGACATGTCATTAAAGTTCTTACCATTTCTGAATATCTGTAGTTGCTCTATATTCAAAGCTTTTATGACGTCACACAATTAATTACGTCATACAACGAACAGCGTCATAATGTCTTAAAATATTCATTGAATATAAATATTTGGCCTTTTTGGTATGCTTTTAAAAAACTACAATGTGATTTTTTTCTTTCAATTAAACTTAATTTTCCTAAAATAGTATAGACCAATACATGCTTTATAAAAGTTATGTCCCTTGGCCGCCATCTTTGGATGAACACCCATAGATTTCTCACATTAGACTTTGTAGTTTAAAGGTTTATAACTTTGTCATTCGAAATTAAAAATACGTCTCCGTTCTGTATTTTGATTGCCCCAAGATGGGGCAACACTTATTGAAGGAATAAATTAATTTTCAAAAGATTTCATCACAGGCAGAGGCGGATCCAGCAATTTGGTGAATATCAATACGTGCAAAATTCATTATTTGTCAATAAACAAGGCCTTTTGAACGTTTTCCGTGCGTAAATTTAATAAACATTTATCTCGCTAATATCTATTTCATATCTATTCTAATATGAGTGCACTGCATTATTGAGCGTTTTGGTAAATGTAATGAAGTTTTGCATAATTTCTGGCTTAAAAGAAAACCCAAGTCTCCAGCAATGAGAACGTGCGTCTATGTTTAATAGAAATAAACACTAAGAAACAAAAGAGAATTTAGACTAATTACGACAAGCTTTTTTAAAAATGATTTTTTTAATGTATTGTGAACTATTTATCGATTTTAATTTCTATCAATTGCCTTCTTAAATAAAGGTCTAAATGATAGAATATGACAAAAAGTGGGGATACTTAATCTGCTGAATAGATTGACCATGTGTGATACAATTGTTAATTGTTAATTTTTTTTAAGAATAACATTGTTTACCAGTTATAAATGTTTTCAGACACCCAAATTATATGGATCATTCGACAATTAGGGGGGGGGGGGCAGTTGATATTTGAGTTTGTTTGGGGGTGGGGTTCCAAGTCATATTTTTGACAATTTTTTAAATGTAATTTAAAATCAGACTAAGCCATGCTACAGTCATGGACATGAATAGTATAGAACAAAACATAAACTAATACATGGATATTAGTAGTATTACAAAACAGAGATGATTGATCTGTATCTGGGTTCTTAAATTGAATCATATATCATGTACATATATTATTGTTTCTTTGTTCAAGACACTTCAGATGGTATGTAGGTCATGATCCCAAGTGCTCTTCCTGAAATTATCAAATATCAAAAACCATTGAGATCCCCACTTTAATCCAAAGATATTATTCCTCCTTAGGCCATGGTGCATCAGATCATTATGGCATGTAAGTCATGACCCTAAGGGGTCATCCTGACCCCCTTAGAATCAGAAATTGTCAATTATCTTTAAAGTATTGATGTTTGATGATCCCATCTCTATTTAATCTTTATTATTAAGTCTCCTGAATGAAATTTGGATACTTGTTGTTTTTTTACGGTTCTTAATACTTGTATTATTATTCTTCGTCTTCTTCTTTTTCTTCTTTCCCGCTCTGAACTTGTTTCCCAGAGATGGCTGAACAGAATTGTACAAACCTCTAGGATATGATATGCCTACATATCTAGTTGTGCACTCTTGTTTAATTTTTTCTCATTTTGGGTTAGACAACCACTTTTCGGGGGGGGGGGGGGGGTCAAAAGGATGTGGTGTCTAACATTGAACCTTGTAGGAAGAATTGTAGACTCTATTGTAAATGGTAAATTGAAAACAAACAAAGACAATAATTTAGGGTTTTCATAATCATATATTGACTATTACTGGCAATATATAGGGTTTATTAGATCTGACCCCTGGGGTTATCCCCACCCCCCAGGAATTTGAAATTACCATATATCTCAGAAACTGTTATAATCATGACCCCTAAACCATATATATTCATGCTTTTGATGTCAAGGGGCATTAAATGTTATGTAGGTCATGGGCCCTGTGGGTGGTCCTGGCCCCCTCAAACAGCAAGTCCCTTAATATCTTCAAAACAGTTGAGATCCCCACCCTTAAACCATATATATTCTTGTTCCTTGTGTCAAGGGGCATCAAACGGTATGTAGGTCATGGGCCCGGGGGTGGTCATGACCCCCCCTCGAACAGGAAGTGCACGAATATCTCGAAAACGGTTGAGATCCCCACCCCTTAACCATATATATTCTTGATCTTTAAAGGACATCAAAAGGTGTGTAGGTAATGGGCCTCAGGGTTAAATTTATTTTTTCGAAACCGTAATGCACATCTATGGAACAGTTCCTATCATATCCCAAGATATGATGTGTCTGTACATAAAATCAGAAAAGGAGTTCTAGGATCTATGTTTTTTGAAGTGATAAAAGTCAATTTTCTGCTACTTTTTGACTCCCTGGATGAAATTTAAATTTTTAAAACCTTACAGCACATGTACATCTATAGAACAGTCCCTATCATATCCCAAGATATGTTGTTATACTAGTACTTTCATGTTAAAAACTGAAATCTGATTGGTGAAGACGCAGTTCATAATCCGTTCTATTACCCTCAGTGTTAGCAACGCACTTAGCAACGGGTAACATTACAAATTGTTACATGCTCGAAAATTATGCGCGTACGGTTCGCTGTAGAATTCACGTTATTCCTATATAAAAGCAGTACAATTTTCTTAAAAATTAAGACATTCAGTATAACAAAATAAAGAATCCCTGTTTGGGAGGATAACAGTTGAAATGGTCACCCCTCGAAAACCATTGTCAACCTCCGCTTCGCGTCGGTTGACAATGGTTTTCTCGGGGTGTCAATTTCAACTGTTACCCTCCCAAACAGACACTATTTATATGATGTGTCTATCCATTAAATCATAAGAGGAGCTCTTGGATCTATGTTCTTTTAGTGATAAACGTCAATTTTCTGCTATTATTTGACTCCCTGGATAAAATTTAAATTTTTAAAACCTATAGGAGAGCCCCAATTATATCCCAAGAGATGACGTAGCTACTCCAAAAGTTGTAAGAGGAGTTCTGGGAACCATACTTTTTTTTTGCAAAAAACGTCATTTTTAGTTGCCCACTGAACCCCTTAATTAAAAAACCTGATCACACCTCAATATGTCACCCCAAATCATATTCTAGAAGATCATTTGGCTACTGCCAAAAAATGATGTTTTTGAAACCAGTTTTTTTTGTAAAAAAAAGTCATTTTTCAGCCATTAAATGACCCCCAGGATAAAATTAAAAATTCCGAAACCTTATTGCGCATCTATAGGAAACCCTAAAACATATTCCAAAAGATGATTAGTCTACTGTTGAAAATGTAGGAGGAGTTCGAGGAAGAAGGTTTTTGTGTGAAAAAAGCATCATTTTTTACCAAATATTTAACCCCCAGGACTAACAGAGAATTTTTGAAACCTTTTTACAAAACAACATGATACCCCAAATGAAACTCCAAGAGTTCAGTTTGCTGGTTTATAAGATGTAAGAGCAGTATAAGAAAGTAAAACGTGACAGACAGTCGGACAGACGTACAGACGGACGGATGGACGGACGGAACAGGTTAACACATTATACTTGAACTTTCTTTAGAAAGTGCAGGTATAAAAACATCCAATTTGTTGCTTTTAGCATATCGTAATTCATAAAACTTATCTTAATTTTTATTTTTTAATCATTATATATGAATAAATTCACATATTCTAAAGCTTCATACAGTGTTCCAAACGAAACACTGGTTTTATTCACTACAAGTGTTACACCGCGACTTAGTTAGTGCAATTAAGACAAGAGGCCCAGGGGCCACATCGCTCACCTGAGCAACAATTGACTTAATTCCGATCAAAATAGCATTACAGTATCAAAATATCTTGACAACGAAGTACAATAGATCTTGCTAAAAAAATGAAAATTTGCCAATTTTCATCCACCTCTTTTTTTGGGTTAATACCAAGGTTCTTTTGTTGTTGTACCTGTTAGAAGATTTTTCTCTATTCCTCTATACCCCCCCCCCCATTTTGTGGCCCCACTTTTGTCTAGGGAATCATGGTTTCATCAAACTTAAATCTGCATAACCTGTGCTTTCACACTAAGTACTGAGTTTTGGACTGAAAACTTTCCCAGAATATTTTTAAATATTTTCTATATAAATTCAAACCGCAATCACGGCCCCGTCCCACCACTATGGACTGTAATTTTGGAAACTTGAATTGACACTACCGAGATGCCTCTACACAAGTTAAAGCTTTTATGGCCAAATAGTCTTTAAAAAGATTTTTAAAGATTTTTTCTATATATTCCTATGTAAACATTCATCCCTCATTGTGGCCTCACCCTACCCCATGACTTTTATTTAAACAAACTTGAATCTACATTATCTGAGGATGGTTACACGCCAATTTAAGCTTCTTGGCCAAATAGTTTTGAGCAGAAGATTTTTAAAGATTTTCTCAATATATAAAAATTTATCCCCCAATGTGTCCCCGCCCTACCCCCAAGGACCATGATTTGAACAAACTTGAATCTACATTATCTGAGGATGGTTACACGCCAATTTAAGCTTCTTGGCCAAATAGTTTTTAAAAGATTTTTTTAAAAAGATTTTCTCTCTAAATTCCTGTATAAAAATTTATCCCCCAACTGTGGCTCCACCCTACCCCCGGGGACCATGATTTGAACAAACTTAAATCTACACTATCTGAGGATGCTTCCACTCAAATTTGAGCTTTTCTGGCCTAATAGTTTTTGAGAAGATTTTTAAAGATTTTCTCTATATATTCCTATATGAAATTTGATCCCCGAGTTGTGGCCCCCCCTACCCCTGGGGACCATAATTTGAACAAACTTGAATCTACATTATCTGAGGATGCTTTCACTCATATTTGAGAGATTTTTAAAGATTTTCTCTATATATTCCTATGTAAAACTTGATCCCCCAATTGTGGCCCCACCCTACCGCCAGGGACTATGATTTGAACAAACTGGGATCTACACTACCTGAGGATGCTTCCACTTTAGTTTGAGCTTTTCTGGCCTAAAAGTTTTTGAGAAGAAGATAGTTAAAGATTTTCTCTATACATTCCGATGTAAAACTTGATCCCCCAATTGTGGCCACACCCTACCGCCAGGCTCTATGATTTGAACAAACTTGAATCTACACTACCTGAGGATGCTTCCACTTTAGTTTGAGCTTTTCTGGCCTAATAGTTCTTGAGAAGAAGATTTTTAAAGATTTTCTCTGTATATTCCGATGTAAAACTTGATCCCCCAATTGTGGCCACACCCTACCCCCGGGGACCATGATTGAACAAACTTGAATCTACACTACCTGAGGATGCTTCCATTTTAATTTGAGCTTTCGCGGCTATGTTAAGGCTGCCCGAAGCTTAATATATATCGAAAAATTATTTTAATTATCGAAAAATACTTGAACCGAGCGAATTTCTTTAAACTTTTATTACATAAATTAATAGTGACATCCAACACTATATTTGATGTATTTTTGAGACGTCATATATTTTTCTTAAGCACGTGACGGGTGTATTCTAACACGGTAAATAATCTATAGAAATAGCATCGGTGAATGTGAATAGTGACATTAACTCAAAAATATTTTTATGAAAATCCTTCGATAAGTAATGTATTTTGCAGTTCTTGCTGGGGGTTCATATAAATATTTTGTTTATTTGAAATATTGTCACACCATTTCGCGCCGCCAACGAAATTAGGCACATTTTTACCTTTAAGGCTCGATTTACACAAAATCGGGTCAATTGGTACAGTACCGTCAACGCGGATCCCGTATTTAACCGCGCTCCCCCCGCGGTTATTTAATCCTTTCCGCGTTACACCATCGTGGTTAATTCATCGCGGTCCTCGCTGCAGCCATGTTTAAACCGCGGCGGTGTGCCCTACCGTTGAACAAGGTGATCGGAGATTTTTACCTGTATGCTATTAGACAATAAGACGGCCACCTAACACTGAGAGTCATTCTATACTGGCCTTGTCTGATGTATTGTTTTCATTTCACATATTAAAATGATTACGTATTTTTAATGCACCTTTTCAAAACTCCTTATCAATTAATTTAGAGACATTTTATTTAAAGAATCATCTGCACCCGTAATAATTTTCATGTAACTGTTGATATACCTATTATTTCAAAAATATTTAATCATTCATATAATGTAATCTACATGACGGAGAGGGTTATAACTATAAAATATTATTTTCCGATTTTTTAATGATTTTAAACATTTCCGACTACAAAAATGTTTTAATCATACCAGTTTGTAGCTCGTTTTACGGCACTCTCTCGATGCTCAAGACAATTAATCTAGTCTGTGACAGGCACATGCTACACGGAGAACGTTTACCTACATTCATTCATTCATTCATACTTTATTTCCTCATGACTGAGATAATTTCAAATGAATACAATTAATTTAACCAATACAAATCAGCAATTACAGAGAAAGTGAAGAAAGACAGAGAAAAAAAAAGAAACAAGGACAAACACACAAAATGAAAGTTAACGAATGTTATATACATGTATATCAGGTCACGGCACAGGGTTTACTAATTGACCCTATTCGTTACATCATGATGACGGCGCATGAACTGATTATACTGGGCTGAAGTATCTTGTATCAGCTTAAAGTTCTTGATACGGAAAGTCTCGGTGGCATAAGCGTCCAGTTCCGTGATTGGTTGCCGACCCAAAAGGATGAGGAGCAAGTCGTCGTCAGGAAGGGCACACAGTTCTGCAGACAGATGGATGGTAAAGTTATTTATAATATCAGTCCACCAATTGTTTCGAGTGCCGAGGGTTATTGCACAAGAACATGCAACATGTGCTGCTAGGTTAAAGAAAGGTCCACCACACAGATGAAAAACATTCAGAGAACTCTGAGGACGATCGGTCACAAGTTTACAGATAAGTTTCCACAACCGGATCTCGTAGCAGTTCTTCGGTGCTCGCCAGAAGTTCGAAGGATCCTGTTCACTAAAGACTGCCAGAAATCGAGAAAAGTCTATGTCATTAGACATCCGGTACTGTCGCAGGTCTTTGTGAACTCTGATGGTTGTAGATCTTACAATGTTTTTCCAGGATAGTTTGGATGGAAAGGAACCGCTCTCAATCCACTGATACAGGTTAGTCAGGAGATCGTAAGTGTTCATTAAATTTATGACATCTGGAATGAATCCGCGTTGGCTCTTCCCCAATCCCTCAAAGTAGGAAAACAGTCTTACGAGAAAAATTTGCTTTGGAAGAGTTTGGTAGGACATTGGTAGCACAGTCGTCCAAAAAACAGAAGTTTACGTGTGTCTATTTCTGTAGAAATAGGAAGGATATTGAGAAGGCTTTCACACATGTCGGATCTTGTTCGACTTGGGAGATACTGCGCCGATTTACAGATAGAGTGCTGGAAAACTTGAAGGCGTTGGCAATCAGCGGCGGTAGGATTGTTCCAGAGTTCGCAGCCGTACAAAACAGATGGAAGGACTACGGATTTGTATAAGTTGGCTAACGTTAAAGGATTAAGGTACGGGGATCCAATATCTGTGAGGGCATAGAATGAGTTTCTACCCTTCCTGCAGGCGGATTTTATCCGTTTTGACAGAGAACATTTACTGTTGATGATTATGCCTAGATGGGTGCAGGAGTCTGAACATGGTACAGGAGTGTCGCCTAGAGTCCATATGCTACCTTCTTTAAGCTGATTTCCTTTCGAACGGAACTGCAGAATACTGGATTTGTTGGCATTAAATTTAAATCGCCATCTTCTGGAATAAGTATTTGCTACATCCAACATATTCTGTAGAGAGTTTGGTGTTAAAGCAATCAATGATATGTCATCAGCCAGAGAAGGACAGTTACATATTATGTTTAGTAACTTTGTACATGTGTTAAGTTGCTCTATGCTATTGACTAAATCATTAATAAATACTAAGTACAAAAATGTGGATAACACCCCACCTTGTCGTACGCCTTGCAAAACATTAAACCATCTTGACTGAGTTTGGTTAACAACAATAGAACTAGATGTATTACTGTGACAGTCATCAATAATTGTCCAAAGCTTGCCAGTAACACCTAAGTTGTACAACTTGAAGAGGAGACCATGTCTCCAGACAGTGTCAAATGCTTTTGATGCTATCTAAAAAACCTACAAAAACATTACTTCCCTGCTCTAAATTATAGTAAACAGTCTCTTGCAAGTTGAACGATGCGGTTAAACAACCTAATTTTTCTTAGAAACCTTGTTGTTGTTTGTTTGGAAAGCATTGACTATCTAAAACATACTTTGATATTCTACTATTAAGAACATTTTCAAAAATTTTAAGAAAACAAGAGAGCAGTGCAACTGGTCTGTAGCTATTTGTAGAAGTCTTTTGTTTGTCACCCCCCTTATACAAAGGAACTATGAGCCCTTGTTTCCATATTGGGGGTATTTTCCCATGTAGAATAATTGCATTTAAAAGTTTAACAATGCATCTAGGTACTTTCTTCCCTCCAAAGATAATATGTTCGTATGTTATCCTATCCGGGCCTGGGGATTTTCTTCTCTTCAGGTTGTTAACAACTGGCGAGAGATCATCTGTAGTTATTGGTCCGCCGGGGATATTTCCAGAAACTTTAGTACACTCTTCCTCTATGTGTCTGTACTTGCTTTCGATGAACTGGCGGAAGTGTTCATCAAAGGTGTCATCTTCGGAGGGAGTGTATATTTTTTCGTAGTACATTGCGAAGGCTTCAGCTACACCTTCAGGGTCTTTGAAAATAGCACCATCGTCTCCGTGAATTTCGGGATACGTGCGTGAAGTTCTCTTTTTCTGCTTCTTCACCAGTTTCCAGAAGAGGCGTATATCGCACTCGGCTGCTGTGTCCAAGTCGCGATATACGCCTTTCATATGGTTCTCGAATTCCATGTCTAGGACAGTCCGAAAGTGTCTCTTAGCGCGTTTATAATTGCGGTATGATTCGTGTATCATCCCCCTAGGCCTACCCTCTGAGATCCAGATTTGGCACAATTGTCTTTCTTTAGTGTGTAGTTCTTTCACATCTCTAGTCCAGCCCGGACGCGTGTATGGATTGAAACCAGAGTGAGGTATAGCAACGGTTGCAGAGTCTAAAAGAATATTGACAAGATCACTAAGGAATACTTCGGTATCAGCAGGAGTATAGATTTCACGCTCCATCAGTTTTATTGTGGGGGTTTCGAGATGCTCTTTGTATTGTACAATGTTATCAGATGTTGCCTTGTGCCATGCTGGAAGCTGTAAGTTGGGGCGGACTAAATAATGGTGAGTACATTTGAGATCTAATTCTGCAAACACAGGCAAGTGGTCTGACGTTATGGAAAGTGAACCTTCAGTAAATATTTTGTACATTGCGAGTTTGTCAATTAAACATTTGTTGAACAAACTAGAAAACTGACCAGTCAGGAAGGGCCCCGCTATGACAATTAATATAGAGAAGTGAAAAAAACTTTGAATTCCATCCTCTTTATATTAACAATGATGAAAAATAAATGCCCGGCAGAAGATGTAAAGAACTGGAATATATAGGATCTCGTGATTTGTAGTTGGATATGATTTTCATCCAACAATTAAAGTGTTTTTTTCTTGAGCCTTAGTGAGGGAATAAAACACACAAGTTGGATAAAAATCATATTATACTACAAATCATGAGATTCTATTTATCCCATATTTTATACACCGCAATCAATGTTTACACTGTTTATAAAACTCTACATTATTTTTACTTCATTATGCCTAGGCAAATCCCATTGTAAAGTCACAACTGTGGAATATCAAAAAAATATCCAATGAGTCATATCCACGGGATAAAGTGGGTTAACATGGGATGAAATAAAATTTGTTAAAAAAACAAAGAATTGATACCAATGCAATGATACCTAGGCTTTGCCTCTATTCAATAAAACTATCATAAATCATTGTGTACGGTATTTTAACCAAAAAAAATATGAATATTATATTTCAAATCCATATTTCAAAGAATGTACACAATACTACACATCATTCAAAATTGACCCTAACTTCAAAACAAAGTTCATTTGCAGACACAGGCAGTGCAGTAATTAATCTCAATGTGACAGATAAAGATAAAGCTTAGGATTTTCTTCCTGTGGAAGGTTAATTAATCCCAAAGGACAAATATTGCACAGCCTTCCATGTATACAATGGTAACATTCTCAGCAGTTATCTCTCTTTGCCCATTCATTCTCAGCAGTTATCTCTCTCGCCCATTCTTCTTATGCATAGTTAGGAATCTACCCCACCACCCCAGCTCCAAACCAGAAGACATAGAGAACCAAACTTAGCATCAAAATATGTATTTCTGCCTACTGAACTACCATACCAAATTTGAACTTGATTGGGCAACCATAAAAAAAGTTATTAGAAAAAAACAGGAAATTTGTGGACGGAAGAGTGGCAGACGGACGGACGGACAGAAGGACGGACGGACAGAGTGATTACTATAGGGCACCCGCAAATCCTTGCGGGGCCCTAAATATAGTCTAACATGGTACATTTTGGTAAAAAAGAAAAGGTTTCACCAAGTATCTTAAAATGAACAGTAGGTATAGCAATATTACAGCGATTTACAAAGCCAGAAAAAATATCATGCTTGAAAACATTTGTGTGCAGTGAACTGATACAGCTGCTGGTAATGTCACCTGCTACAACAACATGGCCATACTCATTGTAATAATTTTATAAACTTTCAACAATATTAACTTCGTATGTATAGCAATCTATGTCACTATCCGCCGGTAAGTATACACCAAAAATATACATGCTCTCATTATTACATTGAACTTCTACTCCAATAACCCGCTTTGAATCAATTTTGATTTCTTTCATTGTATATACAAGTGATTTTCTTATCAAGATAGCAACTCCACCTTTACCTATGAAATAAACATTAGGTGTTGTGTATGTGTCATTTTCGTCTATCTTGACTATACTTAAGTAGTCTTTATGAATAGAATCTAAGTACATTTTGCCGTTGTGCTGGTTTTTTAGCTTGTGCCCAGATATAACGGCAATATCACAGTGTGTATTGTCTAGAAGGGAATTTAGACACAAAGTTGATGACATTGCACCTCTAACATTCCATGTTAAAATTCGTACCATGGTTGACAGAAGTAAAAAAGTCAATAAAGTGATCATTCTTTCCATTGTTTGTTTTTTGTAGGCTCTTAGCCGTATTAGCTTGCGTTTAATATCATGCTCCCAACTTTCTTGTGCCAGGGGGGTCGCGCACTTTTCCTCCCATTGGCGTTCGCTTAACCACTTTCTGCACCTCACACCATTCGGCCAAAAGTCATGGTGTTCAATGGACTCTGCATGCCGGAGAGGGACGTTAAGTTTTGCTGAGAGAAGACGACTCCTATGCTTAGGTTTAAAGAGCACAAAGTGTGTTATTTTCATGCCTTTGCTTTGTATATAGTTTTGAATACCCAGACTTGTTGATAGTTTGTCTATTCCGGATAAGTAATATCGCGCTGTTTTTCTATAAGAAACCCCTAGGAAAATGTCTTTTTCTGGTTGATTGCTAGATTTCTCATCTACAGTGATGACACACGAATCTCCTTTGTATTTTACTGACCGACACAGTTCTTTTGGTTGACTTTTGATCTGGTGTCCCTGTCATGTGTACGTTCGGATTGTATAGAGTCGGCAGACCGTGAAGAATTTACCTGAGTTTTTTCTCCAGATGCACCCGAAGGAAATTGTGTTTTCGTGAATGATTTGATTCCCCTGTCTGGCGAGCGTTCGATTTGTATATCGTTACTCGACCGTGGCGAATTTACCTGTGTTTTGTCTGTTGGGGCACATGGTGGGGATTTGATATACCGTGTATTTAAATCCGTATCTGATTTATCTAATTCTTTTCGTATTGATTTTAAATTTTGTCCAATGTTTTTACTGAGCGCGTTTGGCGACTTCTTTTCCGCCGCATCGTGAAAGACGGAAGAGTTTTGCGTTGGAGTGTCACAGGCGGTAGATCCTAGAACGCTTGCGTATGATTTCGCCGAATTTTTGGCCTACTGTTGTTTCCGCTTATTTTAGCAAGTTTTTTAATTTCACATTGAGTTTTTTCTTGACTACCGTGAACATTTTCAAGATCTGATTCTATACGCTTGATTCGATCTGCGTTAAGTTTTTGGGAGGGGTCATACTTCGTGAACCTTCCACGCGCCTCTGCTTCCAGAGTATCGTAATCAGACTGAAGATTATTGTGTTCTGATTCAAGTAACTTGATTTTTTATACCATCGATTGAATAGTATTCTTTTTTTCGGTCAGAGATTTTTCTAGATCTGTCACACGTTGCAGCAGGGATTGTACTTCAACCCTTAGTTCTATCATCGGAATTTTAGACATATCAGTACTGCAGCCTTTCTGTTTATCAAACACGTGCTCTATACCTGTCCCGTCACCCTGAATAAACATATGTAAGGTGTAACAATCCCTTGCGTTTTCTGTGCACTAGAGCCGCTTTTTGTTGTTTTTCTGCTAATAAGATTACCAATTGGAAAGTCATTCTGGGATCTTGCTCGTTTTTTCTATACCAGCATATGATATTTTCATCGTTTGAACACATTTCTAGCAATTTTCCTATGTACATCTCCTTTGGTAAGTTATGCAGGTGTGCATGAAGAATTTCGATACTTGGTTGGTTAATTGCACTATCATTATCACCAACATCGTCAAAAGTGGATATTTGCGAACTTATGAGTGTTCCATTTATATCCCTCTGTACTGATCTATACTATGATAATCACTACTCACGTTTTGCGAAGTGAAAACACGTACAAAAGCGTCGTTTTCTTCTTGGATATCACATCCTATAGAATCAGTCAAAAAACCATCACCATTAGGGAGAGGTGCGTCAACTTGGGTGGCGCTCGGGCACCGCATTGTCACAGAATTGTTTAAATTTATCACCTGCTTTGAAATACCGCCTTGACCGGAAGCGGCCATTTTTTATCAATCCCGACTTTAGTCCCAACTGTTTAACACAAAGGTGTGAAACCATCGCATTGACGGGAAATCACTCTACGCTTGAATGCACAGAATACATTGGTACATGTATATGAGACAGGTGGATAATCCGTGTAACGAGTGACCATCAGGAACTTCATTTGTTTTTAAAAAAAATTTATCAACAGTAATAACAATAAATAGTTATTCATTTTACTGTTATCTGTTTAACTGTTAAACGTGTTTAAGATCCACCCCCTCTGCAAAAGAGAGAGAGAGAGAGAGAGAGAGAGAGAGAGAGAGACTGTCGATACTCAAGAAAATTAACCTAGTCCGTGACAAGCACACGCTACGCGGTGTACGTATACCATACGATCAACGGCAAAATATGAACATATGACTTTACCCTTAAGATATAAAAAGATATTGACATCATTTTATGTGTGTTGAATATGAAGCTGCTACACATATGTCGTATCAGTAGCGAATTATAACGGTTTTTGTAACCCCCCCCCCCACTTTCCAACGTTTTAATGTCTGTCAAAGTTAACTGTAATTGTTCCAATTGTTTTACACAAAGGTGTGAAACCATCGCACTGACAGGAAATCACTCATCGCTTGAACGCACAGAATTCACGGGTATGAGGCAGGTGGATATTCCTTGCAACAGGTGACAACCAGGAATTTTACCCGTATATCAAACAATTTATCTAACAGTAACAATAAATAATTGTTTCATATTATTGCCTTCTTAAACTGTAAAAGGTGTTTAACATGTCTCTTCCCCGAAAAGAGAGAGAGAGAGAGAGAATTAGTTTTCTTTTTAAATAACGTTGTATACGAACTAAACTTCACAAACACAGTGTCAAGCATTAAATTAAACATCATAAACAGTGTTAAATACTTATTGTTAGACAAACTTCTTTTTTTTCTTTACCTGAAAACTAATAGAACGAAACTGTTTCCTTTATCAAGGAAGGAGCACGTGGTGCAGCTCGCGGGCTGATTTGATTGACAGGTGAAGCACGTGGACTCAGACTGAAACTGCATATTGGATTCCATCACAATGTATACGGTCACTATTCTTTTATGAATACTAAACTTAGGAAATTTTTATATTAGTATATTTCAATTGAATGCAGTGGCGTCGTGGGGGGGGGGCTAAAGAGCATTACTCTCTCTCTCTCTCTCTCTCTCTCTCTCTCTCTCTCTCTCTCACACACACACACACACACACATAAAGATCGTACATAAAATCAAGATCGGCGACACACAATCAAGAAGCCTCCTCTGTAAGATAGTTGTACGGATAGACGAAACCGTACACAATTTGGAGATTTTCTTTTGTCTTGAATAGGTGTGAAAACCCCTAGAGCATGTCGTTTTCTACCCTAGGTTTGTTAATCACTATACACAGGAAATGATCGCGACTTAAAATTAATATACACAATGAAGGAAATGTGTACAAAATTAGTTGGCATTTGAATCTTCTAAAAGTAACTCGAGATGTATGCATTTAATAACATGTACAACTTCCCATGTTGTTTTGTGATGTAACAACCTCATTCCATTTCTTGTAAAGAAATGTCTATCTTCACGCACACCAGAACGCCTAGCCATTGTTTTATGAAAATCACGGAATATACGTGTATATATCTTTTCAGGGCAACACTTAGTTTAAAAATAAATAAAACCCTTGCGATGTGACGAATCATACAATTTTAATTATGAGTACCTTTTTCCTTTGTGTTTTAATTAGGATAACTGATTTTCCTTTGAACATTTAATTGTGAGCATGTGTTTTTATAAGGCTACAACTAGTCGGTCTACAGAGCTGGTTGAAATCAATTTTCCGAACAAATTATAAAATTTTTATCAAAACAATGACGCTGTTACAGCAATTATAAAGTCGTGATTTTCAGTAATATGAGCGATTGAGCCACTTTTAAAATTTGAATGAATTTTTAACGGTTTCATAGGATAAAAAGATAAAATGATATGGAAAATGAAAATATACATACCTGAATATTTATAAAGTAAAATATTTAATTTTAGTAAATAAGTCTTATCAATTTTACACTTTTTTGGTAAGATTTTAAAATTTAATTTAATCGTATATCGATATACATGTATCAATAAGTTAGAAAAGCATGATTTTTCAACCACCTGCGGGCATGGCTCATTTCACCTTTGATTTTACAGATAATAGCTTTAAATGATTAGAATTCAAATAGTACCCCAGTATTACCAAATAAACAGCAAATATTAAAAAAAAATATATTTACCTTCAAAATATGTGATTTTCTATTAAAGGATCATGATTATCTTTATGCATTCATTTTTACTGCATGTTATATTTTTTTAAATCGAGGAAGATAACTCGTGTTCCTTTTCGATACTTTTTAACACCTGTAATCGATCGTTCAAACCGCGGGGGTGTTGTCATTATGGGTGATTGAACCGCCGGGGAACGCGGTTTTTACCTGAGACAGGTGTTTAAACCGCGTTGCAATTTGGACCGCGGGGGTACGCGGAAAATACGGGATCCGCGTTGACGGTACTGTAGGTTTCCCCCAGCAAGATTCACATAGGTACTTATTTTCCTTCACATTTCACGTAAAATATCCTAAGATTGTTTTTATCTTTCACTTGCGCCAAGCTGTTTTTATATGCATATATACATATCACCATTCATTAGATTACACGTAGCAGGGGGAGTCTCAAAACCATTAGTTTATGAATAGTTATTTACCTATTACGAAGCTTTAAAACTGTTGATTTTTTTATACTCCATATCGGTGATATTGAATTTAGTATCACTAGTATTTACAACAGTGTCTATGTAAAGGAATGAAGAGGTTTTATTATGCACAATGAATATCACTTACGATACATTACCTAAGAACGATCGAAAGGAATGCAGATCGTGACGTCAAAGTTAACTATGACGTCATATCTGATGAAGTACAGACAAGTGACTTTCTACATATCGCTGTGAAATTAATCGGACAGCCTTATCATAGCCGCGTTTCTGGCCTAATAGTTTTTGAGAGGAAGATTTTTAAAGATTTTCTCTATACATTCCTATGTAAAATTTGATCCCCAAGTGTGGCCAACCCTACCCTCTGGGACCATGATTTGAACAAAATTGAATCTACACTATCCGAGGATGCTCCCATTTTAATTTGAACTTTTCTGGCCTGATAGTTTTAGAGAAGGATATTTTTCAAAAATTTTCTCTATATATTCCCATGTAAAACTTGATCCCCCTCTTGTGGCCCCTCCCTACCCCGGGGACCACGATTTGAACAAACTTGAATCTACATGACATGAGGATGCCTCCACACAATTTTAAGGCCGAATAGTTTTTGAGAAGAAGATTTTTGAAAATTACCAACAAATTTTCAATAATTCTCAATTATCTCCCCTTTAAAGAGGGCGTGGCCCTTCATTTGAACAAACTTGAATCCCCTTCACCTAGTGGTGCTTTGTGCATTTGGTTGAAATCTGCCCAGTGGTTCTTGAAAAGATGAAAATGTGAAAAATTTACAACAACGACAATGACGACGACAACGACGACGATGACAACGACAGACAACGGAAAAATTGTGATCAGAAAAGCTCACTTGAGCCTTTGGCTCAGGTGAGCTAAAAAACGCCATGCCATGGCTGTGGACCTTGAAAATGTCATCCTACACCAAGATAATGCACATGCACATAAGGCAGCTTCCACGTGTCTGGAAATCGAACTCCTATGATTCGTTCTTCTTGAACACCCGTCATACAGTCCGGATTTTGTTTGCTTCGTAGGTTTTGCAATTTTTCCTTTCATCAAATCACAGCGAAGAGGAGTTAGATTTGAGGATTCTGATGAAATTAAATATGCAACTCGAATCATTGTATCTAAAATCGTTTGTAAGTGGTATTCAGATGTGTTCGATTCATGGCTGGGAAGTGTTTGCAGTGCAAAGGTGGGTGATTACGTTGAAAAGTAACAGAAACCAATGCGCTTCTATGACGTTAAAAAACGTTGTGTAACTTGTGGCCTGTACAGGCAATGTTTTTGTAGTAATAACTAAATAATAAGAATGTACATTGCTCTGATTTTTAAACATATGCACCAATTTAGTCGATATTAAAATATTTTAATACTTTCCTTAATATAGCGTCGTTATTTAGAATAAAATTACAGTTGTCCACGTACTTTTTGGACAACGCTCGATTTATCCAACTTTGTTATCCAACTTTGTTATCAAAGAGAAAGTGACTGTAAATATTCAGATATATTTTCTTTTTTGTAATACTCATTAAAAGAAAAAGTAACACTAAGAACAACTTGTCTGATTTGTGAATGACTGAAAAGCAATTCTATATTCTCTTAAAGTTCAACACTTACTTGTAATAGTATCTTCTCTTGAAATTGATTGAGTTGTTCTGGATACGTTTGCACCGTGTAATAGTGTTTGCTTCTTATATATGCTAACTAATTTGTTATTTGTTATCCTCTTTAAACTGACTCTTTTTTCAGTAACATTTGGTACCACAGTCTGTGTAATGGTTTTCAAAACTGAAGGGTAGGCAGTAGATAACACATTCTGAACAAAAAAATCAAACGTGAAAAAAACGTGAAAAAAACGTGAAAACCTAAAAACCTCTATATTGTTTTTCTTATTAATAATAATTATAACTGAATATCACTGAACAAAAATCACTGTTTGCATAGACTGACCTTAGTACAATACTTGGTGTTTAATTGACTTTTACAGTTTGCAAATAGACATCCCTGTTCTGTACACTGTTCACAGAACAAAATATTTCTTTGATCATTTTTTGACAATTTCTTTCCTAGAAAAGAAAAACATTATGATATAAACATTTTATCTCAATTATTATAATTGAATCCGATTTGAAAACTAACCAAGAAATTTTAACTTAAATGTTTAGTGACGGTAAAATTAAAATCCTAAAAATTTGTATATTTACCAAAAACATAAAATTTAACCCCAACCCATAAAAAACAAACAAAAAACAAGGAAACAAACAAACAAAACAAAAAACACTCCAAAATGAAATAAGGATTGTTTGAAGAGCTTGCGTTTAGAGCTGTGTTTTTGCACGAGATCTTGTTTTAGATGAATGTATGAACAGTTTTTACCTTTATCAAAACTCGTGTATATTTGTGTGGTTAATTCAATAAAACACTTGTCTCTATAGTGTTCATATACTGAGTTGCATGTCTCATCCGTCAATAATTTAACGTGTTCTTCTTTATGATAGCAATTTACATTACTGTCATTGCAAATCACGTCAGGCATACCTTTTTCTAAAAAAGAACACATTTAATGTTAGGCATTTTTTTTCTAAATTAGCAGATGAGAAACTTGGGTTGAAGTAAACATTTTTTATGTTAGCTTTTGGGGGTTTTTTAATTTTTTTATCATATTCTCATGGTAAACATTAAATACTTGTTCTTTTAGATTTTTAGATGAAAATATTTCAAGATTTTCTTACCATGGTAAAATTCAACGCCCTCACCGTTGTGGCTCATTTTTACCCACGGGCGATTATCATAACTTTTAATTACCTGTATTTCCACTTGAAAGAAAGCTTATCACTTCATTTAAACAAATTTGAATTTCCCTAGACTAATAATGTTTTATTTGGTTTAATTCTAATTGGTCCGCTTGTTGTGGAAAAGAAGTCAAAATGTAAAAAGCTTACAGACAGACAGACGAAAGTCGGACAAAAAGTGAATGGAATAGCTCTTTTAAGCTTCCATTTCAAGTGAGCTTATTATGCCTGTAATTATTATAAAAATGCTGAGTTAAAATCAACTTACCAGATACAAACACACTGAATACCATACCTTCTCCACACTCCAAAGAATTATTCGGAAAATTGTTTATTAAACAATCAAAATTGCATTGATTCAACACTAATGATGGCGTTGCTGGTTGTTCTGACAGACAAATACATTTTTCTTTCTATATTCATCAATGCAAAGAAAACATTTTTTATCAATGCAAAAAAACCAACAACATTTGTTCCAATATTCAGTGAATTATGTCAATTTTTTAAAACACATTATTAAATATAGCAAATCAGAGTCAACTAATATCAGGGGCGTAGCTTGAGATAATATTCTAGTGAGGCAAAATTATTGCGGCAATGGGTCTGGGGCCGCCTGAGGCCCCCAGCGGGTCCAGGACAGAGCCCTAGTGGAAGCGAAGCCCCCTACGAAAAATGAATTTAGGAGTTTAAGAATGTTAAAAAAAAACCATTGTCTGGAACGAAGTTTTGTTATTTTACATTTCAGACCAGCATCTATTCACAGTATTGTCGTATACAAATTTTTGAATCATAGGAAATTCAAACATTGAGAACGCGATTGTCGTGTACTCAATATTTGAATTCTTTATGATTAAAAAATGTGAGATAGGGCTCCATTTGTTTGAAAGTATTTGGTATTTTTCACTGTCATCTAACACTTTTTAAACGAAATTCACAAGATCCAGTGAATCTGTTTTGCGTTTTTTCCTCTCTATATAATCATTATGCTCAGGTTATAGAATATCTATTTCTGGTTTTACATGTTCATCACCTGGTGAGAAAATATTGGGGTGATAAATTACTTAACTAAGAGAAATGGTGTTATTATTATTTTTTTTTAATCTGAAACAGTGTTTGGCATTAACTGCTAAAATGTATTTTGAATTCGAGTAATTAAACATTAATAAAACAATTGAGTGATTTATATGTGTTTCTGTAAAGTACCTGATGCCGATTCTGGGCTGTCGTTCTTCCTTTTCTTTTTAAACGATGTAAGCTTTGTTTGTTTTTCTCTTGACCTGAGTTTCTTTTTATCCATACCCCCCCCCCCCCCCCAAAAAAAAAACTCTACGATTTTAGTGGATCAAGAGCTTGATCTGATAAATTTTGATCCTGATCACATTGAAATGAAAGTAAATTATCAACATTTATTTAATAGATTTAATTCTTAAATTTACAAAAGAAAGAATTTCTACTATGTGGGTGCGAAAATCCCATTAATGATCAGAAAAATTCTAGTGAGGAAGTTGCCTCATTGCCACAATGGAAGCTACGCCCCTGAATATTCAGGGGCTAAAAAAAATTCTACAAAAAGTTTTTCTACTAAAAACATGAGTTATTCGATTTCGTATCTGTGTAAAAAGGCGGTATGGATACAAATAATAACATTATATAAGATAATTGATCTATTAATTTGCAATACTCTCGTCATAGCTCTATGTACAAATTATCTGTTTGAAAATATAAACAGTTTGAATTTTTACAGCTTATTGTTTCCATGCAATGAATTCATATATGTAAAAATGCCCTAAATGTGCCAGAAACACACGTTGTGCATGGTGGCAATTATTTTTACACGATTTTTACACAATAAATTTTAAATGATTAAAAAGATTTAAAAAAAAAATTGAAGAACATTTATGAGTACCTGTACACCAAAGAATAAAAGTTTGTTAGATTCATTGTCTTCCATGCAGAATTCTTGACAAATTCCAGCTGATGGGAGATGAAAATTAAAGGTTTTAGCTTCTGTCAAATCAGTTCTGTGGTAACATCCTTAAAATCAAAATGGAATAAAGAAGGAATTTGCGTAGATAACAATTTATCTTATAACTTTACTGTTGGATGTTGAAGAATAAATGTATCATTTATACTATTTCTTCCAGTAAAATGTGACGGAAACAACAGAATCACATACGTTATAACAAAGAGTATTTGTAAATATTTTAATCTAATGCTTCCTAATGAAAGTCATTTGAAAAGAACTGTGTAAACTTATAAAAAATACAATTCTGTATTCTTATTCTTAAAATAACATGACAAATTAAATGCTGTCAATAAATTTGTAAAATTCAAACTCAGCTTTCGTTTAAGGTATTAAAATAGATATATTGACAAGGGAATGTTATATTATGTTAAACATTTAAATAACATTAAATTTTACTGATTTTTTAGTAAACTTTACTTAAGGTTTGTAAAAGATTTTAAATACAATATTTGATACCAGTACTGTTTTCAATAATGTTGCATACATTGTTTTTTTTAATGAAACCAGCCATTGTGTGTACGTTACTGTATTTACCATATTTCCCGATCCAGTCAGACTGACGTTTGTAGTATTTGGTCCAGTATAGCTTTTTGTGATGAGTCGCTAAAGGCATTTGTTGTCCAAGTTGACGGCATTTGTTTTGGAAGTCAAACCAACTCATGGCATATGCATTTAACACCATTGCTAAAAGTATAAACTCTAACATTTTGCTCTATATAATAACATGTATATAAGTCATCAAACTGTGCTCACAGAAACGATCAAGAATTATTACACAATCTAATTAATTTTGAAGTAACAATATCATACCAATTTTTTATAGACACAAATAAGCGAACATAAGAATATTTGAAGTGTGATTAAATTGTAGTAATATTACCTAATCATATATTTGGCATCATAGAAAATATATCGGCACTTTCTTCTCCTCGAAACTTAATAACCAAAACATATCTTGATGTAAACAATTGATATTGATTATTTGCAAAATTATATTACCTCGAGTGTGCGAAATTATTGAAACAACTCTTGATAATGATAAAAATAATAGATGAAAAAAAAAATCAAAATAAATTTTCAAAACGTTGCTAAAATGCATGTTCATTGTCAGGAATATGTAACATACATAAAACAACCATATTTACATGTAATTAGTTTGCTTCCGCGATTAAAAATATTGTGCAAGAAACTTTTGAAAATAAATCTTTTTCTTTGACAAAAATAAATCTTTTTCTTTGACAAATAGATAGGATTAAACGATTATTTTCCAATAGTACATATTATATTGATTATGTTAATTTAAACGTTTCCTTTAGGGATTACGACTTTAGTTTTCATTGCGCAAGCTTTTGCACATTCTAGTATAATACAGTTGAATTATTCTTCTTAAGATTTTTTTTGATATCATTTATTAAATTAAACACAATAAATAAATTATAGATAAAAATATATAGATTTTTAAAGGATTTTTTTTTTTAAAACGATTTTCCGTTGTGCGGTTGGGGAGCGTTGTCATTGCTCTTTTATGACGTTATGATAAAATGAAGCTTTGCAGGAGTACATTTTAAGAAATAACATAAAAGAAAAAGTGAAAATTGTACGCCGTTGAAATTTTATTAATTCCAGAAAAATGCTATCATCGAGGACATTTTCCTTATTTTTTGAATGAATCCATCACGTAATGCTCAAAATATATTGCAAAATTTGGTGCATTTTAATATTTTGAGATGGCCCCTTTAAAAATTAGACAGTAGAATTTAGTATTTTTTATATATAAAGTAGGAAATGGTATTACTAATCATATACAAGATGCTGTCATTAGACAGTAATACCCGCACCAAGTGTTTGCCCCTAAATAACACTGTTTTGTACCAGTTTAATTAAAAATGAAGGCTACATGCAAGCTCCGGTAGTACAATTCAAAATTATAATTTTCATAACTGAAGGATGAGATCCCTTCCCATATGATAATGCACATCGTGACATGAGCAGCAATTTATGTGCAATTTGGTGTAAAACTGTTTGCAGTGAATTTTCAGTTAATCAATAATCTCATAGGAAGTATAATGGTCTATATAATTATTACAAACAAAACAAAAAAATAAATTATGCCCCCTCCCCGTGGCGGTTGCCGGTTTTAGATTTGCTTCTGTGTGCTTACATGAACATCATAGTGTGCACAGATTTAGAGAAGGGGTGGGAGGGAGAGGTCCAGACCCCCCCCCCCCATGAAAATACATTTATATCAATTGTAAAATTACCAAAAATACACCTTGGACCCCAATGTTCTTACAGACATGTACGTAAACGCTCTAACCCATTGCGCTTCAATGTTAGGTAACATTATTTGGGGGGTAAATATTTAATCAATATTTAATATACTTAATTGTTTATCTCAATAGGAAGTATACATGTATATCACAATTTGCAGGTGTCCTGCACCACCTTAAAGCTGTTATTTACCTAATAAAATAGTGCAAGTGGATTTGAAGAATAGGTCATAAAAATACATGCATGTTATAAATGACTGATCTTTGTCTGAAGTTACGTACACAATACAGGTCTGCATGTCTCATTAGCGGGTACTAGTTTTACCAAGCTCTTCGATTAGATGGGTTCACGTGTATACACACATGTCTGTGTTTTCCGTATGCAGAAAAGGATTAGTTAAGATCAGCTAAAGGAATTCACTATTGTGTTTTAATTGGATTATCATTATGATGTTGACCAATTTAGGTAAGCATAATACATGTAGTAGCAGTAGCACAATATAATGTGATGTCAGCATACATAAGTTCTACTTTTACTTTCTAAATGTGATCTCCCTTTGACAGCATACTGTATCATCGTCTTTTAATATTCAAATAAGCTTATCAACGTTACCTATCCTATCGCATTTGTAAAGTTTCTGTCATTTTAGTTGCAAAAGTTATTTTTTTCATTTGTCAGACTGCATGCACTGTTGAGTTGACCCCATATTGACCCTGTATAAACAATTTCTTATTAAATTTGTGTATAACATGTAAGTAAGTGTAGACACTTATCATTTTTATATGAGTTATAATAGGAAGGAAGGAGTATTTCTTTCTTAATGTATCATAATGCATCAAATACAATGTTGGTCATGACCTTATGGGACTGTTATGACCCCACGAAACAGGAAAATACAAAATATCTTCTTATCGATGTCATTATGATGCATGAAATGATGTAAAGTACATTATGACCCCTAGGTGTTTTCCTTACCCCCCCCCCCACCCCTTTATGAAATAGGAAATGACGGATATGATAAACTGTATATTTTGTTAACTTCTGAAATCTGAGATCCTCATCCCTAAACCATATAATTTATTTTTGCTCTTTGTGTCATTGCGCGTGATATTGTATATAGATTATGCCCTCTTGGAGACACTCTGACATTTTAGAACTAGAAATAATAAAGTATTTTATCTTATTCATATGTTACAGTAGTGTGTGATCAATGTGGGTAATTCCTAGCCTAATGATGTCACTGCTTTGTTTAGGAGACTGTACAATTGTCCCAAATAGGCGAATACACATGGCAGTTATGCATATAACATTTTGTTTATAAATCTTAAAAATTGAATTAACCAATTTCCAAAATGTTAATGTGAATCAGGAGAGAAAAAGCAATCAAGAAATGATTTAAAATTTGCTACTGTACACATGTAAGAATGTATTAAGAAGACTGAATCTTTATAACCAGGATAGATTTTAATATATCATTATTCGATAAGGGAGGGGGGGGGGGGGGAACAGTATATATTTGAGTTTGTTTGGGGTGGGGGTTCCAATTCATATGCTTGACAATTTTTTAATGTAATTTAAAATAAGACTAAGCCATACTTCAGTCATGAACATGAATAGTATAGAACAAAACACAAACTAATACATGTATATATACATAGGAAGTATTACAAAACAGATGATTGATCTATATCTGGGTTCTTAAATTGAATTATATGTCATGTACATATTATGTTATTGTTTCTTTGTTCAAGGCATTTCAGATTGTATGTAGGTCATGATCCCAAGAGCTCTTTCCTGAAATTATCAAATATCATAAAAACCATTGAGATCCCCACCTTTATCCAAAGATATTATTCCTCCTTATGTCATGCAGGCGCATCAGATCATCATGACATCTAAGTCATGACCCTAAGGGGTCATCCTGACCCCCTTAGATTCAGAAATTGTCATTTATCCTAAACTTATTGATGTTTGATGATGCTATCTCTATTAAATCTTTATTATTAAGTCTCCCGAATGAAAATTGGAGACTTATTGTTTTGTACGGTTCTTAATACATGTATTATTATTCTTCATCTTCTTTTTCTTCTATCCCGCTTTGAACTTGTTTCTCAGAGATGGCAGAACAGATTTGTAGAACACTCTAGGATATGATAGGCCTGCATATCTAGTTGTGCACCCTGTTTTGATTTTTCTCATTTTGGGTTAGACAAACACTTTTCGGGGGGTGTCAAAAGGGTGTTGGGTCTAACATTGAACCTTGTAGGAAGAATCGTAGACTCTATTGTAAATGGTAACTTGAAAACGGACAAAGATAATAATATAGGGTTTTCATAATCATATATCGGCTGTTACTGGCAATATATAAGGTTAATTAGATCTGACCCCTGGCGTCATCCCCACTCCCCAGGGATTTGAAATTACCATATATCTCAGAAACTGTTATAATCATGACCCCTAAACCATATATATTCATGTTTCTGATGTCAAGGGGCATCAAATGTTATGTAGGTCATGGGCCCTGTGGGTGGTCCTGACCCCCTTAAACAGCAAGTCCCTTAATATCTTCAAAACAGTTGAGATCCTCACCCTTAAACCATATATATTCTTGTTCCTTGTGTCAAGGCATCGAACGGTATGTAGGTCATGGGCCCCGGGGGTGGTCATGACCCCCCTCGAACAGAAAGTGCACGAATATCTCGAAAACGGTTGAGATCCCCACCCCTTAACTATATATATTCTTGATCCGTAAAGGGCATCAAAAGGTATGTACTGGTAGGTAATGGGCCTCAGGGTTAAATTTAATTTTTAAAACCGTAATGCACATCTATGGAACAGTTCCTATCATATCCAAAGACATGATGTGTCTATCCATTAAATCATAAAAGGAGCTATAGGATCTATGATTTTTTGAAGTGATAAACGTCAATTTTCTGCTACTTTTTGACTTCCTGGATGAAATTTAAATTTTTAAAACCTTACTGCAACATCTATAGAACAGTCCCTATCATATCCCAAGATATGATTGTCTATCCATAAAATCATAAGAGGAGCTCTTGCATCTATGTTTTTTTTTGAAGTGATAAACGTCAATTTTCTGCTACTATTTGACTCCCTGGATGAAATTAAAATTTTTAAAACCTTATTGCACATCTATAAGACAGCCCCAATTATATCCCAAGAGATGACGTAGCTACTCCAAAAGTAGTAAGAGGAGTTCTGGGAACCATATTTTTTTGGCCAAAAAAGTTCAATTTTTGTTGCCCACTGATCCCCTTAATAAAAAAAAAATTCTGAAACCTGATCACGCCCCAATATGACACCCCAATCATATTCTAGAAGATCATTTGGCTATTGCCAAAAATGAATGAGGTTTTTGAAACCAGTTTTTTTGGTGAAAAAACCCGTCATTTTTCAGCCATTAAATGACCCCCAGGGCAAAATTGAGAATTCCAAAACCTTATTGTGCATCTCTAGGATACCCTAAAAAATATTCAAAAAGATGATTTGTCTACTGTTGAAAATGTAGGAGGAGTTCGAGGAAGAAGGTTTTTTGTGAAAAAACGTCATTTTTTACCAATTATTTGACCCCCAGGACTAACAGAGAATTTTTGAAACCTTTTTACAAAACAACATGATACCCCAAATCAAACTCCAAGAGTTCAGTTTGCTGGTTTATAAGATGTAAGAGCAGTTTGCGAAAGTAAAACGTGACAGACGGACGGACGGAACAGGGATACAACAATATACCCGAACTTTCTTTAGAAAGTGCGAGTATAATAACAATTTGAAGAAAAAACACGTGATGAGGTTTATATTTATGCTCACTGCACATGAACTAGCTGAGTGTATTTAAAGGATATTGATCGTCGCAGATTTCAATTTCAAACGTAAGGGGACATACACAATGGTTGTAAATATTTGTATATGAATTAAATAATTCACCTGTACAAATTTGTGACATCAATAGTAGAAAATCCATTCTTTATCTGAAAGAAAACAAAGATTACGAGATGATGTTATGACTATAAGGAAACAAAAGACCGCTAGTTACTTGATTCAAACGTGGGAGTTTTAATTGATCAAAAATTATACTTTGTTTTGCAAATTGTTATTTTTTAAACACACTTGTTAAAAACCAAATAGATTTTATGATTGTTGTATTTACTTCCGCAGAAAACATCCCTAATTGTTTAGTCTTTTTATGTGTTACAATGCGTATTCTTTACTATATACAAAAAGCAAGGTTCATTAAAGACAAGATATGTATTGTAAAGTAGCTTTATCAAACCATGAAATCTTGGAACAATTACTTTAGAAATATGCTCTTCATCACATTAATAAACCAAAAAAATGTAGCCACTTGCAATTGCTTTAAGGTAGCTCCATACTCGTAAAATTCTCTGAAGAAAGTTGAAAAACCAAACTGATTTCGACTTAGTAGACTTAAATGTCATCAATTGTTAGAAAAAATATACATGTCATCACACTTTTTGAGATGCCAGATAAACATAAACTAAAGCATACTTTAGCATTAGAAAAATGTAATATTTTTTTGTTAAAAGTAAAATCTTGTGGGCAGAAATTTGTTTTTCTTGTTAAATTTTAATGTAAACTTTATCATAAAAGTAAGATTACAAAAATATTTTAAAATTAATCGTTGGAATAAGAAAAATTATAGCATTTAGACATACAACTAAGAGAAAAGTCAGAAAAAGAATTATTTCCCCTTTGCATAGATTAAATATAAAATTAAGTGCGAAAATATCTTGAACCTACCAATAATTCTAATTACATCCATGCGATTATATTCACATAAAATAAATAAAATTATCTTGCACAATTTTTAAAGAATTCAAAAGTTTACAAAAAAGTGTGACATCACAGAACACTGGATCTACTTTAGGTGCAAAATAAATTAACACGTTCACTACGAGCAAGAACATATATTGTTTGAAACAAGAAAAACAGCCTTAATTCGTTATTTTTGCTTAACAACTGCAACTTGGGTTTTCATACAAATCTTTATTCTATGAAAAAATATTCAATTTTGTAGAGTGGTGACAATTGTAATTCAAGCTTGAAATTTATTAACAAAATAGGGAAAAGGTGTACAATGGATGAATTTTTGCAAATCTTCTCGATTAATCTTTTATTTCATAAAAATAATATAAGGTGAATTTTTTTGCACATATTAATGTCGTTTAGATGGATACAATGTATACCCTAAATCTTACGACGATTATTATTTCTAGAATGCATAAATTTATTGCAACACTGTCTGGAAATTGGTATTGTTGATGATTCTGTTTTGACACTTTTCTAATAAATATATTGGAAATGAGCATTTTATCGAAATGGAGTTATTTTGAGAAATCGCAATTGTTTCTGTGCGTAAAAAAGTGATTTCAAAAATTAAAAATACATATTGTGTTCTCGTTAGATATTTGATTTTTTATTTCTATTTCTGATTGTTTCATCGAAAATTGCGGGATTTCCGTATTTAATGTCAAGAGTACGACGCCATTTTTTATAACCTGTTCCACTTATCTAGTGATAATAATTACTTAATTGGACTGATGATTCTAAATTTAGAAACTTTTTTAAAACAGCAATTTTGACAATATGAAAGTTTAAACGAGATTAGGAAAGCATATTTGTATATATAATTAATTCAAAATTATTCATGAAAAAGGGTGGGAGAGGGGTGCATATCTTTCTGTGTATCATCGGTTTGTATTAATATTATTGTAGTAGTAAGAATGTTTTAAAAAATAAATAGCGTGCTATTAATAATTAATTAAAAAAACCCAAGTTTGCCCTCGTATTCTAAATTGAAGATGCAGCGCAAAATATTTTTGATTTTTATAATTCAAAGGAAAGAGTAAACGTGGCACCAAATTGGTAAGTATGTGCAAGATTATCCAGTTCCTCATTTCCACACTCTTTGTGTCGAAATATTATAGCAATGTACATGTAAATAAACTTGACTAGTCTCAAATCTAGATTCCTGATAAAATTTGTAAGCTTAGTTCTTTTATTTTGCGTACTAAGATCTTCACAACTAATTAAGAATTCTCTCTCTTTCTCTCTCTGAAGTTTGAGACTACATGACTTAGCTTTTATGTACAGTTTCAGATAATATGAAAAGTATCCCCTCAATTTTTGCTTATAATCTATGTACTTATGATGTATTGCTTCTAATCTTCATTTTTAACTTATAATTCGTACACTCTTCGAAAACTAGATATGAATAACTACTGTAATATTTACACCATAAATAATATAGATCTAAATCGCATATTTTTTTAATTCAGAGCATTTGGCGTTCGAGAAAGTGCAGCGAAATATCTTGAGATGTCATCGTTATGATGTAATAAACAAATGTGCACAAAACGGCCACTCGCGTTGTTTAAGTTGCATGCAGAATATGATGACGAAAGCAAGCAACCTAATAATACATAAATCGATTTAAACTCTCTCAATATTTAACAAAACTATTCAGTGCTTGCATTTAAAATCCTTAAAAAGAAAACCAATGCCAACGTACCAGTTCAGGTCTGTTACAGTTTTTGCTAAATACATGTAGCTCATTATAAAGAGGAAACACTCTATATAAAAAGGAAATGTTTTTGGTTTTTTTCAGCAAATTGTCTTCCTGTAGTTTTTTATCATTATCCAAATGCTAGATATCAAATCTGCTATTTTAAAATTGAAAACAGATAAAGACTGATTCTGTATGATTTGCTTGTCGTACAAAGTATATATGTAGGACTCCAATGTGTGATGGGACTCTAAAGTCCGACATCGATGGTCACACCGAAGCCCGATGGTTTGCTCTGAAGCCTGAAGGCTAAGCACGTCAAAATCCGCAAGCTCGCATGCAGTCACCAGACTCCAATAGGGTGACTTTGATGGTTCTAAATTAACAAAAAATCACAAATATTGTTTTGCATAAGGTCAATATGACTTACCTTATAAAAAAACCCTCAGATTATGGTAATACTTTATATTTTATTTAACAACCCTACCTCATATTTACTGCATGTATCTTAAATTTGATAGTCATTGAATTTAAAGTGCATTAAACACTGGCGACGGATATAAGGATATTTTATTCCCCTATTTTGTTTTCCACCGATAACATCCAAGTAAGTATACATGCATCCAAAATTAAAACAAACTCCTAACATCGGGAGAATTTAGTTCAATGCTTTGAAAGCAACAAATGATATCTAGTGTAACAGAATTTACATACTGTGGTTTCATTAATATTCAAGGGTACCAATTTTCGTGGAAAAAGGGAAAATCACACTTTAAAGGATACGTAAATTCGTGGCCAAAATAATAGCAGAAATTGCACTTCAATGAACATTTAATTTCATGGATAAACTTAACAACGAAATCCACGAAAATTGGTATTCAGCGAATATTGATGAAACCACAGTATCATATTTTCTTGAGAATGAAGTATAACAAAATAGCAAGAGCATTTCTATCAAAACGTTAAAACCATTGTTCTAAGTTTTTCTTTTTCGGATAAAGATGACGATGCCCTCGTTTTCTTCACATTTCAATGATTTAAAAGAAAACTACCCATAAATTTATATGCCATCACTTTTGTACCAAAGGGAAGTAAATAAAACGAAAACTTATTTGTTACGGAAATGGGGAATATTGGAACGTATTTAGAATTTCACTATTTTCCAATATTATCAGTTGAGGTATTTAAAAGTCGTTTGCTATACAAAATCCCAGAAATCCTTTATATTTATCTTTAGTCGGGCGCTTAAACCTGATAGAGAGTGCAAAAGGAGACTTTTAACATATTTCATTTTAGTCTTTGTGTTAATGTATTTATGAATTTCGAGTAATGAATAAAAATGCATAAATATCTTAAGAAAAAAAGAACAGTGTATATATTTTAAATGATCGAAATACTTTTGATTGCAGTTATTCAGAGATTATATCCTAAACAAATACATTGCTGTCAGCAAAATTCTTGATTTTTTGATGATTTTATTAAGAAACTTTTTAAAAAGACAACCAACAACTCCTGGGTTGATGTTTTAAAATCATGGTTGTATGTACTGGCATCATATATTGGTAACTTACATAATTCTTACTTTCGTTACTTAATCTCCTGTATGGAACAATTCTAAGATAATGGTTGGTAAAAAAGTTTGTTTATAAAATACTTGATCGAAAAGGGTGTAGAAACTGTTAATGATTTCTAAGATGCGATGGAACTTTTCTACTTAAAGATATGTTTGAAAGCAAATTTAACATTAATCATGTATGTACAATGCAATATAATAGCATTATAAGTGTCATTGCAAAGCTTTTAAGACTTTCTTGTTTCACTAAAGAACTGTATTGTTATACTATTGTCAAATTATACCATTGTTTTATGAGCCATTGTTCCTTTATAAAAAATGCACCAGTATTATTTATAAAAATATTAACACTTAAGACAACACTCTAGCTTCTATTGTCAAATGGAACTCTGAAATGTCATTTAACCCACATGGTTAATTAGAAAAAAATACTAAAGATATGTTTAAACTATGTTTTAAATTGGCCTAAGATTCTGCTGCTCAATGGTTCGCGAATAGAATTTTACACAGAATTCCTCCAGTTAAAATTATCTGAAGAAGATAAAAGCTATTGATAATGATGATTTTACATTCTGTGGGAATTCTACTGAAACTATTGAACATATTTTCATGAGTTGTTCCCATTCATGAGCTATGTGGAATCAGTTTAGTACTCACATATATAATACTATTTCAGAAAGAATTGGTTTCAATATATCAAATGCTTTTTTTGGAGTATTCTTCTAGACACAAACATGGTTGTGAATTTCCTTATTTTATATGGAGAACTATTCATTTTTTACTGTTCTAAAAACAAACTTTATATTTATCTGGTTTATTATGTTACTTAAAAGTTAAATATGAAATTGAAAAATGTGTATTTTATAAAAATTCTGAAATGAAAATATTTGACAAAAGATGGTCTTCGTGGAGAAATATTTTTCAAAAGTAGACTTGTATACTTTCTTCCTTATGTACGCTGGTTGTATAAACTATATTCCTCAAGCTATTTATTGTATATTCCTGTTGAGATTGTATGGGAGTATGTATAAATGTCTATGTGAAAAACTATAAATTGCAAAAAAAATAAATACATTGAAGTAGTTATGTAGGGAATATCATCGGGAAAAAATAAAACGAAGAGCTATTAATTTTGAAACTTTAATCCAGTATTTAAATAAAGCAATTTTGCATTAAAAATGTTCATCATATTAGTTCCTCTCGAAAACAAAAAGTCTCAATCATTTACATTTACATCCTAACTTTTTCAAAAAAAATTCTTCATTAAGCTGGAAAATGTATAAGTGCACCATTTTACTTATTAGTCTCTTTTTGTAGTTAAATTAACAGCAACCTAAAAAATTGATGTGTATGTTAATTTGCAGACAGTATGCACTGCAACATTATATTTCATCACTATCATTGTTATGTAATCTTTCATATTTTTTCTAGAATTCACTACGCGTTGATAGAAATTGTATTGTAGTCATTGTCTTCCAAGGTAACGTGATGGTCCCCTGTATTCGTGTGGCTGTATGGATTTTCCATTAGGCACTCGTCACTCATATTTCGGATACCATAATCTGATTCGCCTTCATTGCTAGGAAAGAATGCATGGTGATATGTGTCCTCTTTCTCCTCTTCTTCTCTTAACTTTTCTCCAAGATGATCATAGTCATCATCACAACTTTTATTATGAGGGCTTCTGCAAGATTTATCATTTGCATGATTCGTAGAATTAACTACTGAATATGTGTCCGTTTTATCGAAAACAAAATAATTATTTTGTAATGAGTGATTTGGATCACTCTTCTCGGAATGGTTGGGCGAACTAGGCTCATGTTGGGCAGGTTTTCTCTCTGTAGTCTTTAAAGTTTTTCGTCTTCTCCTATTTTAAAATGAATAAAGAATAAATGTGCTTCCATCATACGATCATATGTATTGCTTAACTTTAAATCAAGAATAAACTTTTTCTACTTGTTAAATAGCCAGACCCGCGACATTATGCAATTCTCACCATATTTATTTCACCAACGCAATAAATAGTTGTTTAATACTACACTGAAATGACATTACATTGGATTCTACGAAATAAATAATTTTGAAACAATTAAATATGAAATATAATAAAAATCCATTTGGATGTTGGGTTTACACATTTAAATATAATTTAATTAGGTGGTGTTGTCGTTCAAAATATTAGGTTATGCTGCTTATGGTCATTATTGAATGAATGCGGAATGTTTTAAAATTCATCAATGTTTTACATTAGTGAACGATTATTCCTTTCGGTTAGCAAGGATTTGATCTCTTTGAGACAGATATGATGGTACTTACCAAAGGATGACAAGAAGTAGTGCAATTAAGCCGATAATAATGATAACGGTAACTGGAACGACTATCATAATTACGGTTGTGTTGCCTATGTAAAAGAATATATTCAGTTATCATATAATATGTGGGGAAGTGTATATAAAAGATGACAAAATAGAAACATGTAAAACCGTATATGTTCGTCATGCTTTTCGTCTTGTTACTGGTTGATACAGCCGCAGTTGTAATATTGCTCTCAGTGGAAACAGTTCCATGCTGAGTAGTTTTTGTGGTAGTACTTGTAGGAGAAGTAGAAGGGAAAACAGTTCCATGCGGATCAATACTTGTGGTAGTACTTGTAGGAGTAGTAAACGTGGAAACAGTTCCATGCAGATTATTACTTGTGGTTGTACCTGTAGGAGTAGTAGAAGCTGTTTCTGGTCCCTAAAATGAAATTTTTACACGTTCAAAGACTTTGTGAATACTCTACAAGCTAAATTGGTTTAATGTTTACGATACCCAAGGTCGTTGGCACGTAGTCTAAAAGTATAACAGTATAACAACATAACGCAATTGCTTTTTCTTACGTTGTTATACATCGTTTGCTTTGTAATAGCTATTGTTAAGTTTTTCAAGTTTTTCAGTTATCGTCTTAAATTCATTTTATAACAATTCATTACCCAGTAAAAGAAGTAATCATGATTTACCTTGCTTTTTTGCCTTGTTTTGTCCATATCATATCAAGTTAAGATAACTATAATCATTGTATAAACTTAACATATAGCTACTTTAGTGTGTTTTGCATATATTGAGAATGTTTTATATAATTTAAAGGCACCTAGACACGATTTGAGATCAACATTTTGATTTTATTATTTATGTATGGTTTACGTGTTAATTTTGAAGGATTGACTGATACTTGAATGTAAGAATTCGAGTTACAAGCGAGATACCGATGTAATAATTCCTTGTTATGTAAACAAAGCTCGTGTTTTGTATCTGTTTACAAACAAGCTTAAACTAAAGTAAAACAATTGCCTCTTCTTAACAAAATACTCATGAAAAAAAACCTGTTTCAATATCTTTATAAATGATAAAATCACCAAAAGAAAAATTATACAAATAAAACACTATGTTAACAATATCAAACCCTGAGCTTCGTTTTCCAAAAAAAGAAAATTAACTCAAAATATAACACTCTCTATCTTCCTTGTAACTCAATATTTGACTTCAATTTTTTTTACGAATCATTGAAATAAAGCATTTCAACCATTCTGGGTATAAAAAATATTGTAACAAAATTTAATTTTTTGAGCTTAAACCGTGTCTCGATCTCTTAAACAATATGAATTTCAGTAGGTTCTTAAAATGAAATGGAAAAGTATACGTTTCTAAATACAGTACCTTAAGACACAAAACGTCGTTGGATTCACTGCAGTCATCGAATGTACAGTTATCACTGCTGCATTTTAAACACCTTTTTGGATTTCTTTCAGTGTGTATCATGGCATCTATCCCTGCAAAGAAATCGTCTTAACTATTTCATATAAATATATAAGTCGCATGATGATATATGAATTTTTGCCTTTGTAAATTAAAATATTATAACTTAAATTGATATTAATATGTTTTAAATCAATTAAATGCTGCATGATAATTTACCAGTCATTTCAATTCTCAGGATACCTATAGGTGATATTTTATACATATTACTAGACTTTGACCCGTGCGTGCACGGGCTGACATTGCATATGATATCGGACATTTAGGAAATATATACATCGACAGATTTACATAACCAAACTTTAAGCCTACAATAAGGCTATTGATCTACTACACTCTGCTTAGTTAGAATAATCTAACTGTGTCTCGGGACAGGCCTTCACCACAGTTAAAATACCTCCCATATACCCGTAATCAGAGACATACTATGTTATATACGTTTTTGCCGTAATGCAGGAGAAAACTGCAGAATCGCTCCGAAGGGATTTTGAATATAATTAGTGAAATTTCATTGAAAATAACAGTCAAATTATTCATAATAAACCATTTTGAGGCTGTTAATAACTTTTAACTAAAAATTTAGTTTATATTATTTACGAATTCAACATTTTTTCACCAACATTTTTTACTCGCTTCAGATTTACATACCATATGTTGACATTTGGAACTCTCGGTTTTTTTCCATAGTAAATGCACTGTGTTAGAGTTATCTGCCATATTTTCTTTAATGAACAGAATATGTAGCAAATTTACACATATTTGTTTTATAGTTTCTGAGTTTATCCATGCAAATGTGATATTGTGGAAATAAACAACTAAATAGCCTCCTGTGATTTAGCGTGAATGTAATGCGCATCGCAAGATTGTAATATAAAAAACCAGATGATTTCTGGAATTTTTTGAGGAATTTTCGTTGATTATTAATTAGCAAAGCTTGATTGAGAAAAAATAAAAACGAGTTGTTAATTTTCAAGTACCAATAATGTTTAAAATATATTTAATAAAAACACTTCACTTCTGATTTATCGGTATTAAATGCCAAAAATTTGATTCTATTATTGAATATAGTATTATAGATAATTTGAGTTATTGTCAAGTTAGAAAGAAATCGGTATTTTTACGTGTCACAACACAACACATCTTCTTTATTTTATGTTATATTATGTTGTGACTTTGACTATAGCAGTTTGTGTAGTGCAACTTTTATTTTTGCAATCTGCAATAAATGACCTGCTTTATCTTTATGAAAGAGTTTTATCCTGTAAGTGTACGAACGTGAGTAGGCAAACATATATTAGTATGCTCAGGCTACTTTAAATTTGAAGTATTCCATTAGATATCGGAGGATTTGGTTATCATTTTTTTCTTACTAATAAAAGGAAACCTAAATGCCTGAATTTAAGGATATGACAGTATTATGAATACATAATCGTATACAGTCTACAAAGTCTGCTGACCTGATCGGCATATATTGTTAACTTGCAATTACAATGCATCATCAAAAGGTTTGCTTTACCAAACATGATTAACTGTATACTGATATAATTCCAATTCAAGTCTTTATTGTTAAATGTGACGAAAGACACTTATTCGTCGTTTTTAAAATTATTATATATTTGCAGGACAGTAACTAATAATACCCCCCCCCCCCCTCAATAAACTATGTCTAATGTTTCGTTGCGAATGGGAATGTTTCTGTGTATGTTTTCTTTTTTTAGAGTAAACCAACTGTTTTTGTTTTAAAATGCCAATATTTATTTTTTGGTTATAAACTTGACTACAAAAATAGATAAATGATATCATTATTTGTAAGTTTTTGTAAACAATACATCTAGTGGAAGAACAACAACAATTACAATTTACATATAGCTTACATAAATGCTCGTTTTGAATCTTGAAACTTTTCGTTTGGGACCCCAATTCGTAATACTATTTTAAGTATTTAAGTTTCTTAAAAGGAAACGTTATTAAGGATTATTAGTCAATAGAAGTGATGGGAGAATTAAAAAAATTACCTCCATTGCTAATGAATATTTCTTTGGCAATGCCTAACCATGAAGGACCTTGAGATTGCCCATGTATAAGAGTACATGCATGTTTAGGGTCAGTAAGATCTAAGTCTCCAAAAAGATAAGAATTATGCTTCACTTTGCATTCTTCTTCGGATGATTTCCAATCTCCATTTGCTGTATAAACTGTTAATGTGAAATAAAATGTGAACAAATACAATACATTAAATAGGGTCTTGAATTGCATTAAAATTGTTATTTCTGTTGGAAAATCACAAAAAGTATTTTGAAAACCGTGTTTTAGATATGTTGCAATAGTAGCATTGCAATGTGTTGTTCTTTTCAAAGTTTTAAATCTGCAACATATTTAAGGTACGCTTCAAAATATTGTGTTATTGTACAGACATTTACATGTAATTTTATGATTATCTCTTAAATAAATACAACATTATTTTTCAAAACATGCACACTTATTCACCTTAAAGATTTTGGTAGGATAATTATAAATCGAGGTTTACATGTTTTAAAAGTTGTTGAAAAAAGAGAGTAAACAAATAATACCATATGTGTTTATTTAGATATTCATTTAAAAAACTCAAAGCCTGTTTACCGTAAAAATACAATATGTCAAATTGTGCTATGATTCTTTTTTTTAATTGGGTATTCTTCTCCTAAAATGTTTATCAGTTTATATATGGAAATGACGATTGTGATACGTAGAAAAATAACCAGTTGTGACTTTATTTTTTTATTAATATGTAATTTGGAAATTGCTGAGAATTTCAAGAAACATCCCAAACCGATTTTGATTTTTCAGCTTGCTTATTTATTTCGCAATATATGTGGCTGATGCTCAGTAGTCGGACTGGTTTGGTAAGAAGTATTCATCATTATCTGTAGATTTGAATATCTACAAATCATGATGAAAACCAATATTGTTGCACTTTGAGTTACTTATGTTTCAAAATAAAGAGTTCGATTTATGTTTTAATAAGCGTCAGATTTGTTTTCCCACATATAAGTTTAGTAATGAACTGTCTACTATTGACATTGTATGCAAATTTTATTGAATTTACCTTACACAATACAAGATAAGTTTTTGTAAAACTGAAAAATTTAACTTAATTTTTTCACACAGTTTAAGGCTAAGACTATTCTGTTTTTCCTCCGGATTTTCTTGACAATGAAAGTAAACTCAAATTATGATTTTATGTAGATTTGTACTTACGCGTTTTATTGCAGATTGGAGTGATTGCTGTACTACATTTCTGCTCAATGAACCGTTTGTCATGTAAGGCACATTGAATAGATAAACACGTTTTTGTCGTTACAGGAAAGTTCCTAAGCTCAGGCCCTGAAATAAAAGCCTGAAAATAAGTCGGGGCGAGCGAAGCAGGAACCACACACATGAAATCGCAGCATTGTCAACTACATCCTGTGGACTTTTTCTATCCTTAACAATGCCGCTTGTTCTAAATACTTCCAAGTTAGTTTTCATAACCCAAAACCGAAGTCAGCATCTGAAAACTGCATTCAATTAGTTAAGCTATAGGCTTTAACATGGCAAATTTTTAACAGAGTCAACTCGTCCATACAATGTTGGTTGTTTCGGTACATAAAATTCATATTATCAATTCTGTACTCTTGGAAAAATTGAAGATTTCATTAGTAAATTTGTAAACGATAAAAAGTTTTGTTTGCTATATATATACACCTCCTATATTATCCCTTTGTATAAGCATGAAGAACTAAATAAAGCTAATCAGATTTCCCCTTTTATATTCCTATGTAAAATTTTACCCTTTTGCGGTCCCATCCTACCCCTGGGGATCATGAATTGAACAAACTTGATACTACACTATCTGGGGATTGTTTCATACAGGCCTTGAAATACATAGAAAAGGTTTTATGAGAAGATAACAAAAATCACCTTATATATTCATAGCTACATTACTACCCATTTTGGCTCCATTCCACCCCCCCCCCCAAAATGATTTGAACAAACTTGAACCTATGCTACCTCAAAAAGTTTTCATATAAAATTCAAATTTTCTAGCAAAATGGTATTTAAGATGAAGGTTTAAAAAGAATTACCATTGCACGTTTCTATGTAAAAATGTGACCACCTCCAATTTCACCCAACCTTATCTCCAAGGATCATGAATTGAACAAACTTGAATCTAGACTACCTGAAAATGATTAAAATAGGTTTTAACTTTTTTGGGCAAATGGTTTTTAAGGAATTTGTTTCAAAAATATTTTCCATTACGAACTCCTACATTAATTTTGACCCCAATTAAGGCCCATCATACTCCCTGGGATCATGATTTAAGCAAGACCTGAATCTACACCATATGAATATGTTTTGACATGACAAGAATTTCATCTTTTCTGACCAAATGGATTTCCAGGAGAAGTTTTTAAAATGATTTTTACTATATATTTCTATGTAAATATTCGCCTCTCTTTGTGGCCCCAGCATATCACCAAGGATCATTATATTCTAATATACACTACCTGAGGAAACTTCCCTATAAAATTGAACGTTATTGGCCAAAGGGTATTTGAAAAAGAGATATTTTGAAAAAGCAAATAAAGACTCAATATCTCCCCTTTACATGTAAGAAGGACATGGCTTATCATTTGAACAAACACGAATTTCCGTGGCAAAAGAATGCTTGGTGCAAGTTTAGTTTCATCTGGCCCTGTGGTCTTGAGAAGAAGATAAAAATGCAAAGAGTTTACGGTAACAACAACGGCATCGACAACGCCAAAAACAACGACAAAAACAATATTAAAGAACGGACAAATTTTGATGGGAAAAGTTCACTTATGTCGTAAACTCAGGCGAGCTAAAAAAAATAAGACACATGACTGTTTATTGTAGAGTGGATATAGCAGTTTGAAGCAAATTTAGCAAAATTTATTTTTGGAATCGCTAAAAATTAATTTCGTTCAAATAAAAGCCTTCATAGTAACATATTTATAATGATGAAACGTTAAAACTATTTAAATAAGGGCTACAAACATCCACATCATCGTATTTTGAATAAGAGATCTGAAAATTTAGAATTAGAAAACTATGGGTATAAAGGATGACAAATAATTGTTAATATTTTTTTATTGCTACGAATAGGTGCCAGTGTACCTATAAATTTAAAAATGGTTAAGAATATGTCCCTTTTAAATATGTTTAGATAACTTAACGAATAATAATAAACAGCTTAAATTGTTGTGTAAAATATACGACACCACGCCTTATTCTCAGAATGAAGTTACTGTTGACATCTTTTCTGAAATTAACACCAGAGCCTTCACAAATATGTTACTTAAAAAAAAATGTTTGAATCTGCATTGAACTAATGAATCGTAATAATCAACACATGATCAATTTAAATAAACACTAGATGATATCCCGTGCAAACGCGGAAATTCACACTTTACACAATAATATAACACAATGTGAATATGTTGAACCATATTCTTTTGTTCATTGATGTATATGCTGTGTCCAAATTTTTTTCCATAATTGCTTTCTTAACCTGTTCTTTAAAATTAAAATAGGATAACTGACTGCATGGCTGGATATTTAGGGGAGCAGATAGGAGTGAAAAAATCGAAGCTGAAATGGATGCTAAACATATTACATGGCCTTAATTATTTTTGTTGGAGGACTGAAAACCCCCCATCTTTTAAAAATTATTTTTCTACCACTGAGTAGGTATCTAATTGCGTCGTATAAATCTCTAAATTTTGTTCCTTAGGTCAAGTTTTATTTAAAATTTTTATCAGTGTTCCAAAAAGAATTTTAGATAAAAGATATTTTTAAGAAATGGGTAGTTGGATCACCCCTCCTTATTCAAATTCCCCGTTTTATCAATAACAAATCGTTCCATTGTTTACATGTACAAATTAATGTCTAATGTTTAGTACATGTACCAATCTGTCGTGGTATAAAAATGTATGAAGTTAAAAAAAAACCCGCTAGTGTAGACATATGCATTGCATATTTTAAACCAAAGTTGTCAGATCTAAAGTATCGACCCGATGGCGATTGTTCACCATAACGTTAACTAGTCAACCCGCGTTCCTAGGGAACCCCATTTTTTTTATCAAAACTAAAAATTGCATTTCATTATTTTATTTTATTAATTAAGTATTTTTAATCAACCAGAGATGCTTGATCCAAAATATCTGCCCGCGATGCATTATAAACTCGTCCTACACATTTTGCCATGCTGTTAATTATTCAACCCGCGTATTGATTACCCCGTTCTAGAAAGTTCTATCCTATTATCTCATCAAAGGTCGTGTCTCAAGCGTTCTATCCATCAAAACTAAAATCGCGCATTCAAGAAACGATATGGCTAATTTTCTTTGTTCAACATTTGTCAAATCTTATCTTCAATGTATACTTTAGATAAGTTACATGTAAATATACTCGTTCCTTAGATAAGCGTTCAATATTACTTCTTTGGATGCAAACTACACCTGACTTGGATCTGCCAAATCATGTCCACCACCTTACCCTCAATTTTGCTATTTTGGGTTTGTTTATCGAAAATGAAAGTAGGTTTATAATTAATTTTACAATAATTACTTATCAGTGAAAATTCAATTTTAGCTTACGAACTCATCTAACACATGTTGAAATACCGAAGGTGGAAGCGGTTACTCCGGCATTTTGTAGTTTATTTGCAAAATTTCTTTCTTAATTTAAAAGTATAGATGAAAAAAAGAACTAGGTACACTTTCAATCATATTTTGTACTGTTATCGAGTGGTTTTTAAAATGCTCACAAGAAAATTAAATGTTACATTTATTTACACAAAAAATACGTAAAACCTAAAAATCTATTATAGTAACCCGATTAAACTTTCACAAGGGTAATTGTGACGTCATAAACATTGCCCTTCAAACTGAGCAGAAGACACCTTTTTTAAAGTAATTTTTTTAAACAGAAAAATATGTCTGCAGCAGTCGCCCACGATGAAATTCACCATTTAATATCACATAAACTATATCAATTTCCTTGTGGGCGACGGCCGTGGACACATTTTTTTGTTGCTCAAAAACAATGGGAAAATGTGTCATTTTTCATCATTTTTTACTACCTCAAAGAAATATGACAAAGTGTTGGAGTCATTATTCTTTTTTAAAACGGATAAAAGTGTATAACTTTTTACTTTATATACACGTGTTTTGAATAGTATATGCATATTTTTATGCCCTTGAAATACCTTTCAATTTTTGAGCTACTATTGAAAGAAACTGTACCTTCTTTTTTTTTTATATTACATTGTGTATTCTCACTCAACATGACGTCGTAATTGAACATTACGTAGTTTTAAGGACGTTGTTTACTCAGGGTTTGAGTTCTCAAATCCGGATTGTTAAGAAGTTTCATTTTATGAGTAAAATTTGTTTTAAATACAAAATGTCTTTATAAAATAAAATATTATGGACATTACAATCGATAATTGTACTAAATTATGGAATTAGGCTCTGACAAAGTTTGACTTTTACCAAAACAGAGGATATTCGGACTAAATTTTTCAAATTTTGTTTTCCACTGAAATATTTTTGGTCGTACTATAATATTTAAAGGTTAGATTTTACTTGTTAGTCAACATAATTTTGCATATTTTCTGTTGGTTTTATTTTGCTTTTCTGTTTAGATAATTGTATGGCACGCACTACAAAAATATTGAAAAATGATAAAAGACACCATATCTCTTAATTTTGATCATTGACCTCATATAAATTTTATGCCAGCAGAGAAAGGTCAATATACTTAGTTTAATACTATAAATGTTTTAGCATTATCATCATTCAGTTTTTTTTATACTGAATCAAAAATGGGTAGTAATTTGAAAACTGATAGAGGAAATTCGGTCTAGAATATCTATAAAAAATGTGAATGGAAACTTAATGCTTTGTATCTATTTAATGTCACTGCCATTCATAAACTGTATTTCATTTGTTAAAGAGTTAAGCAATTCGTATTATTTTCACAATTAAGAAAATCTCAATCATAGTGAACATTTTGTATGGATTTTTCTTAAATTTTAAAAAAAATATTCAATGGCCATTAACTCAAAAAGTAGGTCATTGACCTACTTTTTTGAAAGTAAAGAATAACACTACCATGTAAGGTCAATAACACATAATAGTTGGTTTTTCATTATCATCAGTGGAATTTTTTTTCATTCTGAGTAAACGTCATCCTTAAGCGTTTGATTAATGTAGAATGAAAAAAGTACAAAAATAATTCACTTGGAAAGTGTGGAGTTGTAAATGCTAATCATTTTGTGCTGTTTTTTGTTTTCTCATGAATTGATAATAATATGTTTAAAAATGAAATGGTTATTATTTTGTTGTCTTCAAAATCATTTTTTCATGCGTAAATGTGTTGACGTCTTTGCAGTAAATGTGTTGTGCGTTCACAATTATTACCTCTACAGAAAAGATTGGGGTCTTTATATCACATGTTTTACATTATACTGTATATATATATATATATATATATATATATATATATATATATATATATATATATATATATATATATATATATATATATATATATATATATATATATATATATATATATATATATATATATATATATATATATATATATATATATATATACAGCAGAATTGATTATGACGTTATGTCATTATGATAGTTATTTAGTTTGGGAGAATTCTATCTATCTATCTATCTATCTATCTATCTATCTATCTATCTATCTATCTATCTATCTATCTATCTATCTATCTATCTATCTATCTATCTATCTATCTCCTTTTTTTTATCTATTAATTTTTTTAAATTTCTATATCTGACTCTGAAGATAATGCAGTGGATTCTAAAAAATATACCTGATTTAAAAAGACTATAAGCCTGATGTCCTCCACAGTCATTTTGGAATTTAATATTGGTTTCGGCGAAGTATTTCCGAGAACACGGCGATGAGCAGTCTTTTGCCCTTCTGCTCCATTGTTGAGGTACTTGTTCCAAGCAAACACATTTATTAAACTGTTGCCAATTAAAACAATAAATCAATATTTTTATCAAAATATTTCTAAAACAGTCAAATTGAATAAAAACGTCTTTATTTACACATTTTTAACACGTTTATTAGTTGTTATATGATGTGCCGACCATGATCTTAAATTGAGTAATTGCGTCTAACAAGGACAACATCTTTTGGTTCTGTATGCATAGAAGTTAGGTGTTCGAGTATAGTAGTAGACAATGCATTCGTTTCTCACCGCTGCGACACAAGTTCGATCCCAGTGATCGACACAGCTTGTATGTGATATGGTGATCGCTCGCTTTGACGCATGAGTTATTTTTGGGTAACCCGGCTTCCTTTTACATCAATTCCATGTAACATCCGTGCCAACGTTAGATATTATAGTGTGTCCCAAGATATTTATGCAGCACATTTGGACGATTTTTAAACAAAATACACATGCCATTTGAAAGAAGTGCAATTGTAATAGTTGAAAGGGATAATTTCCACGATAATTTCATTGACATATTTTCAACTGTCACTTAGAAAAATTCACAGGAACGAAAACAGATTCCTTACGGAGATTTATAATAGGGAATGTTTACATATTTTCTCCATTCGGAATACACTCGGAATACATCGCGCAATTTTTCAACGTTATCATCCGGGCTTCTTGCAAAACAAAATCTCCGTAGACATAACATTTTTTAGCATTGTATTGAAACCTGATAAGCTAACATGGGCGTTTCGACAGAGAAATCTTGAATTTTTTTTATACTTTTGAATGAACATCGTTTGAACCCTGAGGTACTTATTAATATCAAGCAATTAAGCAACATGTGAACCCAAGATATCTTGGGACAGACTATTATAATATAAGTTGTCAAACTTGTATGTCAATCGTTGTTGAATAAAAGGTTCATTTCATTTCATTCGATTAAAGTTCGATTTACAATAATAATACCTTTTGGGAAGATTCCAAATTTCTAATTAACAGATTTGTCATCATCAGTTCCATAGTTTATTAGCCCTCTCCTAAATTTCTATAAAATAAAATTAAGGGTGATTCCCATAATATGGTTTATTTTTTAAACTTGGACTTTTTTAAATTGAACATTGAGTCATAATTCATTTTTATTTATTACATTATTAAAACATTGATAGTTAGATCCCTCATTTTTTGTGTAAACCAATTTGTATGATAGATCACGTGTCTCGTACTCAGTAATATGTGAGTTAAAACTTTAAACTTCCTTTTGTTTATTTTTATATGATTCAGTAACGAAGTAATACAGATACATCAAAGTGAGTGTTATTAAGCCGAGATTTTAGTTTGAAGCCATAGTGGAAAAAAATTAAGGAACGCGATATTTCATTGGACGACCCATTTTTAGTCCAATGAAGAGAAAATCAAATGTTATATTGACCTCTTCGGTAATGTGCAGGTGAATATAACGTTTAATTGTTTTTTTTTCGTAGATTGTTGGATATAGCTAATTAGTGAGATAGGAAGTAATCAATCATATCATAACAGTTATAGCTAATATAAATCTTATCTAAACATTTAAGATATATCTTATAGTTAATGTTGACCATCCAGTATCTTTAAGTAATGTTGATAATTTAAGTAATATTTAAATTCACATATTAAACTAAACGTTTGTAGTTTCATTTATTTATCATTTTAAATGAGCAATCATTTACTTAGTTTTTAATTCAAAGCTGCCTTAATGTAACCCACTCTATTTTAAACTTGTCGTTTTCTGGAGAGGGCTACGACTCAAAACGATCTCCGTAATGGTGCAAAATCTATACTACTATATTAAAATAATAGACTCGAAGTTTTGGAGTTTAATACCGAGAAATCGGAAGAGTACTGTCTTTTGTTTTATACATTTTTAACATCATTAGTACTTGAAGATTACCAATTTGTTTTCATTTTTTCTCAATCAAGTTTCGCGAATTAATAAACAACGAAAATTCCTTTTAAAAATCCGGAAATCATCTGGATTTTTTTTCGATTTTATAATCTTGCGCATGCGATTTACATTCACGCTAAATCACGAGAGGCTCTTTAGATTATGTTTTTAGAATATTTCATTTGCATGGATAAACTCAGAAACGATATTACAAATACATGTAAATTTTCATCTAAATTTGAACTATATATGATATGAGTTAAATTTGGTCCCCATTATTCTTCATTTTTTAAAGTGTTTCGGAAACAATAAAATGTTATGTTATTTTGTAGAAGATATAATATGAAATACATATTTCACCTATTTATTTGATTTATTTGTACTCACTTGCAGTACATGACGTCAGAAGTGACGCCATTTGTATAACTCAATCAAAATCAGTCGAAAATTGACATTTTTCTTCTCTTTTTACGAATGGGAAATATGGAGCGCATACTTGAACAAGGACAATTTTTTTGTCAGTTATTAGTCTTGGCTAGTTACATCTCTGATTAAAATATTGTGTTTGTTCAAGCATGCGCTTTATGTTTTCTGAAAGAAAATTGCTTGAAAACAAGCTATTTCCTGCTAAAAATGCAAAAACAGCGGGAAAAGGTTGTCTTTTTGATATCATATTTCTAAAATGTTGGCACTTGAATCAAAATGAACATAATGCAAATACATCACACATATATCTGTACAAAGAAAACAAAGAATTACAGTAAAATGATGATGTTCATTTTAGGGGGCCATTTTAGGCCCATATCAAATATAGTCCTTTGTCATATATTCTGTTCATCAAAGGAAATACGGGAGATAACTCTAACTCAGTGCATTTAATATAAAAAATCCCGAGAGTTTTGAATGTCAACATGATGTGTAAATTCGAAGCGAGTATAAACGTTGGTGAAAAAGTGTTCAATTCTTCATTAATATGAACTAATTTTTTAGATGAAAGATATTTACAGCCTCAAAATAGTTTGTTATGAATAATATAACTGTTATTTTCAATGCAGCTTCATAAATTTTCTCCAAAATAGTTTCAGAGCGATTCTGCAATTTTTTGCTACATTAGGGGTATAGTGTAAGCAGAGTGTAGTGAAATTAACAGCATAATTGTAGGCTTAAAGCTTGGTTATGTAAATGTCAACAATACGGTGTGTTGATGTATCTATTTCGTAAATGTCCGATATCATATGCAATGTCAACCTATGCATGCACGGGTCAAAGTCTAGTTATCATTATTTTTTAAAGCGGCTGATTTCGGGCCAAAATATTTTTATGTAACGCTTCCTTTAAATAAAATGACAATTAAATCCAGGTTAAAAAAATAACCTTATACATGCAAAGAATAAAAAACCAAATAAAACACGCCAGTATGTTCAGTTGTTTTTCCGTAGGTTTTATGATTTTATGGGATTGACGCTTGGAGATCAGGTGGGCTTTCTAATGTTATTTTCAGTATATATAAACCTTGTTCTATCATGTAAGCCAAATTAAAGGAATAAGTATGTAGTGGAAAAATTCATACTTAACGCGTTTTATATGTTTAAATAGGGGGAAATCCTACTTTCAGTTCAAGATCCACTCCTATATTATCATTGGCTGTCCAAAAAATTCAATCAAGGTCAATTAACATCGCAACTAAATTCAATTTTTGATATTGTTATGTTATGTTTACATACAAAATGACGAATCTTGATTTGCTTTCCAGTGTCATAAGTTGTTTATTATGAGAGAACTATGGAAAAATAAAGCGACAACGACAGCAGTAAACTGATTGAATATTATTTTTATATAAATTATCACAGCAAATTATCAAAATAATGTTTAAACCTAGCGTATTTTCTTGCTCTGTAAATTGAAAGATTATCTGAAGTTTTGTTCGCACTGTAGTTATACCGTCTAACCCATTTTTTCTTCGTACATGTAGAACTAAAACTATGTTTTGTCATAAATATTCCCGATAGTTACATGGAGTAACCCGGTGATTTATCATTTTCAAATGTTGTTCTAACCGTATATAGTTTAGTCTGCACCTGCAGCCAATCAGCGGTGAGCCAAATCCATCAATAAGGAAGTTTGCAGATAAGAGGCGGGTATTGTTTATACGTAATGTAGCTGTCAAAATTGAACGTAACGCGACGTGAAAAAGTACGTTAAATAAAATATGATAATAAGTGACTTCACACTTGATACACTTGTTCTTAATTTTTTTTTGAAAAACAACATACTGGGACCATGGGAAATGGAAAAAAATGACTAGTCGTAGTGTATGTAGAATTGTTTTTATCTTGTACATGAATTCTCGGGTTCCCAATACGAAATGTTAATGCAAATTTTTCAAACAGGCTCGCTCTTGCCCCATATGGAATTTACTGACCATGTATTAACCATATTCGATCAACTACAAACCGAGTAACTAATAATATCAGTTTGACAACAAAATATCTCAATATATCGCATTTATATACTTTATGATTTCGTTTCAAGAAATACATAAATTTAACATACCGACTAAGTACAGCAATTTTGACATACACTACGATTAGACTTTCTCAAAATGATAGTAACTTTGTGTGAAAGATAATCAGTCAAAGTACAATCATACAAATATATGTATACTGAACTTTTATAAATCTAGCCATTACATGTTTTATTTCAAAGCCAAATGTTTTCTCCCTTTTTAAGGAAGGAGTCTTTTCTGGGTTTCGACTTGCCAAACGTAAATTTGATTAATTGTTCATTAAATCAAGATGAAAGGAAATTAAAATAGTATATTTTTCTTTCTTTTTTACTGTCATACAACTTGGCATAGAAAAAATAATCAAATAATCTAACAAGGACTATATTTTTGGTGTAATATTGGCGTAGGAAAATATCACATGTTTTGCATTTCAGAATTGCTTCAGATTACTGATTCTGTCGTAGCATTTTAAAAACAATAACATTAATGTTGAATTTTTTCAATAATGTGAGCTAATGTTATGATACCTGGGTTTCAGAATATGTTTTTAAAATATGATTTGCCTATCAAATTTCATTTTTATAAGCCTTTTAAAGCGCCCATTCTATACATTGATTTTTGTGAAAAAATCACTAAGATCAATTTTTCTCTCTTATTAAATGGTCAATGTATTAGCTTTTCTGTCAATATATATCTTTATATAAAGTCTTCATAACACAAAAAAATTAAAAATATTTTATATGTGGAAGCATGAAAAAAATCTAAATTTAAGAAGATTAGAGAAAATGCGGGCTAAGCAATATCAATTTTAGTATAAATATTTATTTCAATTTAGTAGTATAAGCTGACGGACATTCTGATATTCTATCATTTCATTGAAGAATAGAATTTTCAAATCTTAAACAAATGTCTACAGAACTACAAAGAGCTACACTTATTTTTATCATCCTTTACGTTGAGGAAAACGGTAGTGACCTTTATGCAAAAACAAAAAGGCCAAATTTGATTAAACTGATAGAATCACTTGGTAATATTATCCGTTTGACTGTGTCAACATTTCATAAATTTCTCATTATAAGAAGCATGTTTGATAACGAGAAGACTCCTTCCTTAAGACTTGTATAAAAGATAACATTTTATTAGATAAACACCAGCTGACACATCGATAACGTTACCTGTACACCAAATACAAAATAGTTGGATGAATGGCAAACTTCCTGACAACGACCGGCCGATGAAAAATACATGTGATACGACTTCTTTGTCAAAGGGTTTATAGCAGTTTCTTCATAACACCCTATCAAATTAAATTTCATATTTGAAGGTAAATACAATCACAAACGAGAGTAACGTTTCATGAAAAAAAGCCTTTATTGTTAAAATGTGTTAAAAATCAGTGATTAATGTTTCCACGCCATATCAAATGTAACATTTTGTAATTTGTCAAATATTGTCGAATTACAGTCTTTATTTTATTTTTTATCACACCGTTAACTTATTGTCGAATTACGGTCTTCATTTTTTAATCACATTATTAATGTGAGTTTGACTGTGTAATTTATTAAGGCTATTGATATAAATGTTACCAAAATGTACCAATCATTTTTATCCATCCTGATAAACGAGAATAATGTCCTGTCCAAAAATAACTTTCATTAGATAAAGTATGTATAGGCAGATTGGGTAACATTTTCCCTTCCTTCTTGCAGAGCATATGAGCATTTGTCCAATTTGTTTTTGAGATATTTGATATAAATCCATAACATCCTGCTATTAAAATATAAAATAACACTATGAGAGAGAGAGAGAGAGAGAGAGAGAGGGAGAGTGATAGGGTGAGAGAGAATAAACTATTGCTGATTTTATTTTGATTTACTACGTTTCACTTACCTGTGAAAATTGTTGTAATAGATACAATGATAAGAAGCGTTTTACTTGATTGGCCCATATAGTTATAGACTGTCTACAACAAGAAAACAATTAGTCATCTACATACACATTTAAAATTAAGAATATTAATTTTTTCAATATCTAAAAAAATTAATATTAGAAAAAAAGAAAACAACACAAGGGTGATAGTTTTTAAATCGAATTAAATACACCAATCTTATGAGTCAATATAAAGTATATGATTTCTCTCCTTGAGATATTTTCATCTTTAACGGTATACTATTGAAAAATGATATCCACATTATAACATGCAAATAATCAACCAAAATACATACAAAGAATATGTGAGTAAGTGAGCATATTACATTGAGATAAAATCTTTATGAACTTTAATCACTTGAATTTACCTGAATGCACCTGTATAAATGCCCAACTAAAACATACCTTAAAATGACAACAAACATAAGGTGTAAAAATAGCTATTGTTTAACAATGCACCATATACCGTAAAAATTACCTCCTGTTAACCACAGACATTCAATTCACGAGTACCGTCAAGTGCTTTTGTCCTGCCTTTTTAACTTCCTTGTTTGTTTTAACCTCGCAATTACAATCCGGGGATTCCAGGTTTTCCCGTTTGAATGTTCAGATAAGCTATACTCCTTTCACAGATAAAACGCCCTTAGTTAGACTGAAATTAATGATGTTTTGATGCAAGATACGTCTTACAAAGATAGTTCGATGAAAAGTAAATTGACGTATCCTTCGACAATTATTTTAGTAAACTCGAAATCAAGGATCTTCGGAGGAAGAATAAACTTCACGTTCTTTAGTTGAAAAATAATGTTACATTATCAGTATCTGTTTTGGTTAGAATTGTGTTTAGAAGGGAAATTTCTTTACATATTTTGCTTTTGTTACGTTTGCAGTTTCTGTGTATTTTTTTTTTTCGATGCCTTGTAGAGAAAAGTAAATTCGTTTTTCAACATAACTGGTAGACTGTCTTACTATTTTTCAAATGTAAAAAGATCTTCACAGTATGCAAAATAAAAACCATTCGAATTAAAGATGAAATAACGTATTACTCTTTTATATAAATATTATTAACAATCCTTGTATATTATTTCCAATTAGAATATAACTCAGATGACCAGAATATTGATTTTGCCTTTTTGTATCCATCCCTGTTAAGTTATAAGCCAGAGTTTATTGGAATGAAAACAATTTCATGCAAAAGTTTATCAAGTTAATATTTGATGAGTTTTTTATGTCGGGTTAAATAATAATTTTGCAAACTGAACTTGGAATAAAGGGGTATTTGAGGTTTCTCATTTTTCATAAAACTGATCCGGAATTATACTAATAATTCATTTCTCTGCTTTCAAAATGTTTTTTAAATTTTTAAAATTTTACAAAGTTTATACTAGAGAACATACTAGATGAATTTTTTAGTTTTACCATCTATTCTTCGTTACATATGTAGATTACTTTCTTTCACATTAACTAGATCTTAATCGTAAGTTAGGAAAGTTGACATTTTTGACACATATCCCTATAAACAATTTTATTATCTTTTGAGAAAAATATAAGTGGGAATAGAAATAGTTTTCCTTATTCAACATAAAGCATGGTATGTTTTGTTGACGAAAATGCATAATTCATTTTCCATTAATGGGAAATGTTCCATTAACTATTAATATGGCGATTACCAACAATCAACAACAACAATTGTGTTACTTTTATTCTATACCAGAAAAACGTGTTTGTTGTATTTAATCCATGTTTTTAATCCAAAGTATGTACAATCAAATAAGTACGGCGGCGTGGAAGGGCCAGATAAAAAAATCTTCTTTGTTCGGACAAACAAGTTATTTGTTCGGACGAATTACGATTTGTTCGGACGAATTACGATTTGTTCGAACGAATTAGAATTTGCTCGGACGAAGAAGTTATTTGTTCGGACGAATTAGGATTTGTTCGGACGAATTACATATTTTTTCGGACAAATAAGTTTTTTGTTCGGAAAAATAAGTTATTTGTTCGGACGAATTAGGATTTGTTCGGACGAATTACGATTTGTTCGGACGAATAAGTTATTTGTTCGGACGAATTAGGATTTGTTCGGACGAATTATGATTTGTTCGGACGAATTATGATTTGTTCGGACAAATAAGTTATTTGTTCGGACGATTTAGGATTTGTTCGGACGAATTAGGATTTGTTTGGACGAATTAGGATTTGTTCGGACGAAGTAGATATTTGTTCGGACAAATAACATATTTGTTCGGACGAATTAGGATTTGTGCGGACGACGTAAAAATTAGTTTGTTTTATAAGTCACTGTGCGATTATTACAATTCCACGAAGTATATCAGTTAACTTTGATCGTATACATGTATATGTATTAAGTTAAGGCGAAAATTAATTTCGTATATATGTCCAGTGTCCCAAGTAAACAGGAGAATGACTATATTTTCAATATTAACATCGACAATCGAAATCCACCTGCGGAATCATATAATTATGACTATTGGAATCATTTCTCCTGGCATTGCGCGAAATAAAACTTAAAGTTAGCTTAGAAAAAACCTGCGCTGCCTAGAATTGGCATACATCTATACGAGGATCTAGAGCCGGGATGGTCGGGGGGCCTTGGACCCCCACCCGCAAACAAAACTATCTATCAGAGCCCCCCCCCCCACCACCACCATCACCCCGGTAAATTTTTCTGGATCCGCGCATGATCATGTAAACTGATTAGACTTTTCACATTCATGCATCCATGATTATGACATATCTCTCTCTCTCCCTCTCTCTCTCTCTCATACATGTACCACTATTAATAACTTATTCGTCCGAACAAATCCTAATTCGTCCGAACAAATAGCTAATTCGTCCGAACAAATCCTAGTTCGTCCGAACAAATAACTAATTCGTCCGAACAAATCCTAATTCGTCCGAACAAATAACTTTTTTGTCCGAACAAATCCTAATTCGTCCGAACAAATAACTTATTTGTCCGAACAAATCCTAGTTCGTCCGAACAAATCCTAATACGTCCGAACAAATAACTTATTTGTCCGAACAAATAACTTATTTGTCCGAACAAATAGCTAATTCGTCCGAGCAAAAAATTTATTTGTCCGAACGAATCCTTATTCGTCCGAACAAATAACTTATTCGTCCGAACAAATAGCTAATTCGTCCGATGAAGATTAATTTTTTTTTCATCTGGCATTTCACGCCGCCGTAAATAAGCACGATTTTTAAAGAAAATCTTAATTCGCTACAAATTTTAGTTGGGCACGAAAAAAAAAATAGGTTATCAGTAAAATGTTCTATTTGATATCGTTTTATATTTAGTTGATAGGGGTGTGCGTGATTTTCCTTTTAAGAATATTTATAAATATGGAAACATTAACATATTTTCAGTCATAACGACTATATTAGATATATAAGAAGAAGTTTTGATGTGTTTATCTATATCTACATGTATTTTCGTTTTAAATAAATGAATAAACAGCTACCTTTTAGGAGATATCACACAACTAAGGCATTACATCATATCATTTCCAATTAAAACGATAACTTAATGGCTATGATATAATATGAATAATCATACACAATCACTTTTGCTCATCGACTAAATAATGCTCTGATATCAATTTAAAATCTAAAATGCCAGCAAATAAATAAATAAACGAATGAATGAATGAATGATATACAACTTGAATTGATATCGTAGAATATTGTTTAGCAAACTGATTCGATATCATGCTGTGTGATATCAATAAGATACCTATAAATTTTGAATAATATGAAAGATTTTCAAAAGATACTGTATCTAATTTAGAATTAAACAGTTTTGTTCTGTAAAATGTATTTTCATAACCCTAGCCTGTGTCCATACATAATAATAAACGCGAGTAACACGTTAAAAATCTTTTGTAACTCTTAGAACAAGCGCCCGATGCTTTTTATCAAATGTTTGCATCTAACAGTAACTTTCAGTTATAAACTATAAGAAACATTAACCGTCACGTCCTAAATGGAAACAAAGATTTTAGTAATATATTTAAGAATAGTTGCATTTCAATTTGTTTTAAGGTAAGGTTTGCGGTTACAGGGAGATAACTCACACATTTTCATTGTGACGTAGCACCAACTACCCTTTATTTCAGTTATGACGTCAAAATTTATATTACGTCATAATTGATTTCAGTTTTATTTTTATTTCGCGACTTTTTTTAGTTTCAATGAAAAAATAAGAGGACACAAGCATTTTATCAATTTCCACGAAAACGAAATCCGCATCATATGGTTTTGAATAGTCTTTTAGAAACATCAGATTACACATATTCTAAAATACGTTTTTCCTGAAATCGGTGGACTTGGAAAGGTTTCAAATAAGATGTTTTCGTTTACATAATAGTAGTCCAAAATTAAGACTTTTGTTGCATTTTATTCTATTTTTAGATATTTCCTCAGAAATCAATAAAAGTGAATCATGATATTAATAGTGATATTATTTTCGAACATTTTAAGCATAAATAACCCCCATAATAGTCACATATAAAATGTACATATTTTCACGAAATTGTTTACATTTCATCAAAATGAAAATTGGAAATCATGAACTTTGACCTTTTGTAGTTATAAAACGGGACGGGCAAAATTCATTTGAATTTCATGAGAAAAAAGACTTTAGTATAGTGAACAAAATGGTATGTAACTTTGGTACAACATCTAAAAAATGCAGGCCGCAAACCTTACCTTAAAAGATTGAATTTAACTGAAATGATAAATTCATTATAACTGGTCAATTTCATATGCATAAAAATCATGAATTGTGTAAATTAGACATACTGGACCCTGGTAAAAAAAGTGATAATTTTAAGTTGGGCATTATTTAACAACAAGAACCATTTTTCGTCATGTTTAATGCTGAAAGTTAGCGAGGTCAAAATACAATGTTTGCATGAAAAATGAAAAAATAATTACTTGCGACAAACCCTCTACTTGAAAACAAACTAATTTGATAATGATTTTACTTTGTCGTGGGATGATTAAGAACTAAAACATTATCTTAATATCGAATTATAATTTCAATTTCGTTTACAATTTGATATTTATATTTAAATTGAAATCCAATGCTCGTTGCTATATTTGATTTTAAAGTTGAAATATTATATAATATTATTATCGGTATCTGTATAGGTTTCCTGGAACATAACTTTGCCGTCATGTGCATGCATAAATTAGTTAGAAATCATACTGGTCAAGGAAAATATACATTCGATGAAACAATGCAAAAGCACAGCATTGTTTTATTTATGTAAACCACTTTTTTGTTTGAATGAACCGAGAGTTTATCTAAGCTTTTCTGATAACATTTTGCCTGTTATGCAACATTAACTATGTTTCTTCACTTTTAATAAAGTCCAGAACAGTTTCATTTTTTAAGTACAAAAATGACCCGGATAGTTTTTAGGGGTCATTTTTCTTTTTCAACTGCTTTATTGATATATCTTAAAACATAAGCGACTCAAAATGACTTTGAAATGAAGTTCACATCATGTTTGGATTGCATTTGCACAAACATGTAAAAGTAATAAAAATACGATCAATGAAGTTCTTTTTAAAAGAACCCAATCCAATTTAATAAATGCTATGATTTTGTCTTGAGATGATAGGAAACTAATAATTTCATTTTCATTAATAAAAGCTCTATATAAATATATAGGAAAATTCATAGATTAAAAATCTAAAATATGTTGATTTTTTCTAACTTAATAATATTTAAAACTACGCAATTCATTTCTTCAAATTTTATGTAGTTCTGATGGATAATTTGTTGACCATAGAACCTCCCTAAGTAAGTTCAAGCGGACTGATATGTAACAAGAGGCCCATGGGCCACATCGCTCACCTGAGGAACAATAGGTATGATAAAATCAGCTTAATGGAGTCATAATACAAACTATCTGGACAATGTACAATAATACATGTAGATCCTGTATAAATAAAATCCATTTTTCACCTGGCTATTCTTATGTTTATAATCATTAGTCCCTTTTCTAACAGGATGATTTTATAGTCATATCATATGTTGAGTATTGCAGTTCTCAAAAAGATCCTTAACAATTGTTTATATATGGGATATAAACGTACATCAAACTCTGAACCTTCTTGTGAGGCCAAAAAATTGTCCTGGGGCCAAATTCTTAACAATTATAAAGAATCATCTGGCTGATTAGTTTCTCAGAAGAAGATTTTTAAAGATTTACCATATATATTCCTTTCTTAAACTTTGAACCCCATTGTGGCCCCACCCTACCCCCGGGGATCATGATTTTCACAACTTCGAATCTACACTACCTGAGGATGCTTCCACACAAGTTTCAGTTTTCCTGGCTGATTAGTTTTTGAGAAAAAGATTTTTAAAGATTTACTCTATATATTCCTATTTTAAACTTTGACACCCCATTGTGGCGCCACCCTACCCCCGGGGATCATGATTTTCACAACTTTGAATCTACACTACCTGAGGATGCTTCCACTTAATTTTCAGCGTTCCTGGCTGATTAGTTTCTGAGAAGAAGATTTTTAAAGATTTAATCTATATATTCCTATGTAAAACTTCGACCACCCATTAAGGCCCCAGCCTACCCTCGGGGGTCATGATTTTCACAACTATGAATCTACAATACCTGAGGATGCTTTCACGCAAGTGTCAGCTTTTCTGGTCTTATGGTTCATGAGAAGAAGATTTTTAAAGATTTACTCTGTATATTCCTATGTTAAATTTCGACCCCCAATTGTGGCCCCACCCTACCCCCGGGGGTCATGATTTTCACAAATGAGAATCTACAATACCTGAGGATGCATCCACGCAAGTTTCAGCTTACCTTATCTTATGGTTCAGGAGAAGAAAATTTTTAAAGATTTACTCTGTATATTACTATGTAAAACTTCGACCCCCCCATTGTGGCCCCACCCTACCCCCGGGGGTCATGATTTTCACAACTGTAAATCTACACTACCTGAGGATGCTTCCACACAAGTTTCAGCTTTCCTGGTCTTATGGTTCATGAGAAGAAGATTTTTAAAGATTTACTCTATATATTCCTTTGTTAAATTTCGACCCCCCATTGTGGCCCCACCCTACCATCGGGGGTCATGATGTTCACAAATTAGAATTTACACTACCTGAGGATGCTTCCACACAAGTTTCAGCTTACCTGGTCTTATGGTTCATGAGAAGAAGATTTTTCGAAAATTTTCATAAATTCCTAATTATCTCCCTTTGCAAACGGGTGTGGTCCTTAATTTTCACAACTTTAAATCCCCTTAGTGCCAAGTTTGGTTGAAATTGGCCCAGTGGTTCTTGAGAAGATGTTGAAAATGTGAAAAGTTTACAGACAGACGGACAGACGGACAGACAGACAGACGGACGACAGACAAAATGTGATCAGAATACCTCACTTGAGCTTTCAGCTCAGGTGAGCTAAAAACTCAAGAAATGCAAGGCTAAATATAAAATGTTTAAGCAAAAGAATTTTTGTTTTCAATCATAAATTAGTTGGTTTTTGTGTCTGAAATACGCATGGTCTTTCAGAAGCATTAGTGGGAAGTCAGAAAATTAGAAAATGTGGCGTAACTAACCTAATGTTGGTCATCATACGCTGTTTGTTATTTTGCAACTTGATTAGGAATACGCAATTAGGAAATTATGTTTTAGAAAACAGAAGCGGAATCAGCATTTCCCAAGAGTTTCAGACAATTTTCGTTATTAATTATACATATCTTGATACATTTATTAATTCTGTGATGTAAAGTCATATTGTCCTATGGTTTTCAAAACAGTAAAAACAAAGATGAGAATTGATCAATAAAATTAAAAAGTTATCTTTTGCAATGCTTCTACACAACACTCAATAAATTGCAAAAGACAGTAGTTAAGAAAAAGATTATATTTATGCAGTATTTCAGTGTGCAACTAATTTTATGATCTGCCTGTGCATTTTTCTATGAACAAAAACATTAACATTTTTTTCCATCCCGAATGACAAGTTCTGAATTTAAGGCGCAGTTCATCTTTGTTTCTGGTCATCCTCAATAACTTCACAAGGGTTTCCCGAAACCATAAAACCGTTGCTTTTGATATCAATATAATACACTATATATGTCAAATTGGGCTACCAAAACAGCATTTCATCATTTTTTATCGAATCTAATTGTAATACATATCTAATTGTGATTTTCTGCTTGTTCAAAACTGTTTGTCTACAAAAATAGCATTTTGAAATATCAATAAACTTTCCCACAATAAAAACAGGTAATAAAATAAATACAAGCACTTAAAACTATTTATTTGTTCATAGGTAGGTAATGTTAAATTAACGATCATTCATTTTTATCTACTTGCAAGCCAAAGTTTATACAAGCAGACTCCGCAGATGGCATGTTATAATAAATTTCAGTTGAAGGTCTTTCTATGGCAGCATTGTGTACAGCTAAATCAGAATCGACATTACAAGTACTGGTACTCTCGAATTGAAGTTGAGAATAGTCTGCCGACTGATTGGTGGGGGTACATGTAGGTTGCTGAAGTTCACAATAATCGCTGTCGGTTCGAGTTTCAACATTGCAATAATCAGCTGAGTCATTTAAAGGTGGTTGTCCTCTTTGATCTGAAACTTTACTTTTCTTCTTTCTAAAAATACATGTAATTAGCATATCATTTCGCAACTTAAATAAGCGATACTAACATATAAACGGTTTTAAAAGTTGGAAACCAAGTTATTTTTCATTTTAATCTTAACATTACATTTTTATATGAGTTAATATCACTGCTTTATAGCTATATAGGGTTGAACATGTATCAATGTTTTTATGCATCAGATTTTTGTAATTTCGTTGTTAAGCAGAGATTAATCAGAAAAGAAGATTAAACAATAATTAGCATATGTAAACAACTATCAAGTTAATTATATGTTTTCGTTTTACAAAATCCACGTAAACGATGCTAATGAACATTAATGCAATTGCAGTTTTTTGCAATTAAAATAGTTTTATTGCATGCAATTCTCTTTTGATATATTTCATTAATCAATTCTTTTGCTTTTAAAATATTACCTTTATGATAAATATAAATAAATGAAAAAGTTTTAAAAAATGACACTACCTGATAATAAATACGAGTGCTAGTGCACCAACCAACATGAGCAGCAGAATAAGACACACTGGGACTGCAATAAGACTAGATGAACTGTCTGAAGAAAAAATGGTGTTTGTGTATTTTGTTGCACGTTTTCTAGTTTCTTGTCATTTGAACATAAAGAAATGAATTATTGAGTTTTCCTTGGTTTAAAAAAAAATAAGTACTTATTTATTTATATTGTATCAAAAAGAAAGATTTAAAAAAAATGAATCATCATAAATCATGTGATTAAGTCTCAAATAAGGATTTAAAAAAAGAAAGATATATTTCACTATCCAAAAAATGAATCAATAAGTTTAAGGACACCCCATTTAAAAGTATACGATTGCAGAATAGAGAGCGCTTTTCCCGAGTTTGCTTGCTACATGTAGATGTATAATAAAGAAATTGTTTTGAAAATTACAATTGTTTTTGAAATATAAACCAATCGTTTTCTGATTCTAGATAATCTTGTAATGAACAATTAAAAATTGAACCTCTATTGATTATCAAGATGTTGAAAATTTAAATAAAGTTCCATAAATGGATAAATTCATCTCTTTGCTGTACCAATACTGGTTTTATTTTCTTCCCGGAATTTTTTTTTTATGCACAACATAACCAGTGGTTTTCTCATACTGATATTTACCAATTAAAAGCTTCGACCAGTTATCGGCAAAACTTAAAATTCGGGTTAATAGCACGTAACTATACAAGATGTTTAGCATTCAGTAGTTTTGTTCAAATAAAGAAAAGTAAGTTTGCATTGAAACTTTCTTTTATATGTTTTAAACATTAGCTTAAGCGTTTAATTCTGATTTACAAACTTGGACTTTCGGCAGTTGGGAAAATGATGTATTAAGTTAAGAGTAGAATATAACCTCCTTGTAACACGTTATCATATCCTTTCTTTGGTTTGACATATATTATAAATGCATTTAAAGGAATTCATAGCACAGCTGAACACCTGATTGCACAATTATGTATTGAATACTGTACGATTCACAGGATGAATGACCATCTTTAAGTCCTCCTTAAAGATAGCTTAAAGATGTTTAAAGGTAGCTTAAAGACGATCTTCAAGCCACCTTTAAGCTACCTTTAAGCTATATGTATTGCTTAAAGGTGGCTTAAAGAAAGCGTAAAGATGGCTTAAAGGCAGCTTAAAGACTATCTTTAAGCCACCTTTAAGCCACCTTTAAGGACAACTTATAGGTCCTTAATGTCCAAACTTCTTTAAGCCACCTTTAAGCCACCTTTAAGCTACCTTTAAGCCACCTTTAAGCCACCTTTAAGCCATTAAAAAAAAATTAATTCAATATTGTGCTTAATTTCCAACAAAATGTATTCACTTTATGAAAGAAAAGGTATTAAAACGGTTTTTGTTCTGGAAAGAAAAATTAAAAAAAAAAACACCAAAAAAGAAATGCCCGCGGTGAGAATTGAACCCGTGACCCTTAGTTTACTAGCATCACCACACATCCTCTGCGCCACGGCAACTTACATATTTATCAGCGTTTTTATATCCTATATATCAGTGGATATTGAATCACTGTATTGAATGTGTTTACTTGAAAAGATTTTGACAAACCATTCAGTTTGTAACAATCAATTATATCTAATTTATAAATTACATGCATGCATGTATTTAGAATGAAATAAGGAACTTGGTCTTCAGTGAACAAAAATATATTATACCTAAATGGAAACCGTTAGGTTCACTATAGTAGGCTTTCTTAGTTAATAAATTTAAACCGAGTAGATATACGTAATTCATCTAATTTATAGCTATAAAAATGTAAGAAAGAAAATGAAATCATTTCTTTTATTAAATGCATTGATACTATTAGGGTATTTGTTCAATTTCCCGCAATTTCCCGGTTTTCATGATCGCGGCGCCGTTCCAATATGTTTAAATATTTACATGTAATTGTATGTACATGATTTTTAAACTATCAATTCTATAACAAACAAAATTACCAATTACCGGTGACGTATTTACTGCATGTGGCAATTGCAAATGACTTGTACATACAATTGTATGATGTGCCAGGCCGGGTATATTTGACATATTTACCCTTATACATATATTTAAATAATCAACCCCTATTTATGATCACCGGTACATTAATTAATTAGCCTCAAGATTTTACTCTTACATACATGTATCGTTAATTTGTAGACGTAACATATTTGAAACCCAGAGCTAGGAAATAATACTTTGAAAATGAATTACAAATGTAAATTAACTTTTATTCACTAGACTTATCGTATACTCGTACATACTAAGATTCAACGCCTTTAGAAACCCTGACGTGCACCTGGGCACACGACACACCTGTTGTGTATATCTTGTATATTTTGTGTTAGTTCCAGGGGTTTTCTTAAGTTGGACAAACAATAGACTCTAATTAGATATACACAAACATGCACCTGGGCACACGACACAACTGTTGTGTATATCTTGTATATTCTGTGTTAGTTCCAGGGGTTTTCTTAAGTTGGACAAACAATAGACTCTAATTAGATATACACAAACGCACAAAACTATGTCTAGACAAACAAAGCAGTAATATCCTGCCCGATATAACAAAGGCAGTTGAGAGTCTTTTCATCTTTAACATGTATCTAGCAGATCTAGGGTTAGAAATAATGAAAATTGAAAAAAAAAATACAAACCTTAAACCGATTAACAAATTAAATCATGCATTTTTGGTTCATTATCTTTATTTTGTTTAATAACCAGATGAACAGAGAAAGAGAGAGAGAGAGAGAGAGAGAGAGAGAGAGAGAGAGAGAGATTTTTTTTCACCGATTAATTTATAATAGGAAACAAACATACTTTAATTAGTTTTATGCACATATTAAGATATAGAGACTGTGCTCACCCCTACAATAATTTTGAAACCCCCAAAAAATTATAAAGAATTTTATAACGGCAATCTGTGTCCATCGGAGCGGTGCTGATGATAGCGATCTGTGTTTAATGGAGCGACGATTAAAACCGCCTGGAACCCCCCCCCCCCCCCCCCCTTCCTTGGAAATTATATTATCACTCGGATGACCCCCTCCCATCTCTATAAAAGAGCTTTTGCATTTAATATATGTTTTTATTGTTCAGCTTGATCAATATTGACTTAAAGGCCACTTAAAGACAGTGTAAAGGCAGTGTAAAGAGAGCGTAAATGCCACTTAAAGATGCTTAAAGGTGGCTTAAAGGTAGCTTAAAGAAGTTTGGACATTAAGGACCTATAAGCACTTGCTTAAAGGTGACTTAAAGGCGGCTTAAAGGTTGTATAGCCTTTAAGCTCCTAATACAATAAATTGTAAAAACTCTGCAAATTCGAGGCGAGCTAAAAACAATATGTTTTGGAATCTAATTAATTATTTAACCTAACAGGTGCATAAACAACAAGTTCATTTAAAAAAGACGTCAAATTTCATCTAAAAATATGAAGAAATAAGGAAATACAAAACACTTTTTACATAGTAGTATTCGTTTTCTAAACTAAAATGCTGGAATAAAAATATTATTAGTAGTTTTTTACCTGTGCTCATTTTTATTTTGAATGTTACTGTCATAGTGGTTTCAGAATCTGTATCATAACTATTTGTCGAGGTTTCTTTATATCTTTCATCTGTATTTTCCTGTGAAATCATTGGAATTCCTTTCTACAAAAATACGCTTTTTTATTGTATTAAAGACCTAAAAGTATAATTCATGAAACTCAAATCATCCTTTAATTATTTTTGTTAGTCATTAACCGGTGCATACTCCTAAAGAAAAAAACCCCATAATAATTCGGTACATGTATATATGAGCATATTATTTCCCTAGCCTCTTGAAAATAACTGTTGCTCTCTAACCCTCCCTTTAAATTTGTTTTACTTTCTTACATTTGCATTTTTATCAGCACTTAAAGTTAGTGCATTATTTTTGTTCAGAAATAATTTTGAATATTATTTTTTTATTTGATAGACGTATTGCAAAGGCATATCAAAGGAATTATTTGCTGAAAAACTTCATAAATGCTAGCCTGCCAAAAATTCCTCATAAAATACATGTAAATGAATTATTGATGATATAAAACACATTTAGATGTAATGATATGGAAATATTCAATTGTAGTCTCAAAAACTCATGAGTTATATTCTAACATTCGATAATTATATAACACTTCAAAGAGAACGTCGTATTTTAAAACAATTTAGTATTTCAATTTATACCTCCATGCACACGAAGTAGTTGTTTTCAAAGCAATCAGCAAACACACAATTTTTATCGTTGCATTTTAAGCATCTTCTTGGATTAGGTCTCTCTACATGTACAATTTTATCTTGTTGTCAAAAGGGAATAGAAATAATAATAAGTCATCAGTTGATTAATATATTATGAAAAATATAAACAATGCATTTGTTTTCGCTCTGTAAAGAAGAAAAAAAGTATTTTGGTTTTGATGTTTGAGGTCGTTTGGGTGCGAGCACACGAGGCTATACGTCTCGAGAATATTTTCACACACAAAATGGAGAAAAAATATTTCATTCTTTAAAGGAAGAAGTCATACTGCAGTATTTATATGAATTTTTGATATATCATGCTTCTTGATGGACAAACTTTTCGTTGTTAATCATTATTAAAATCAATACATTCTAGCTTAACAATTCCAATATTTTTTCCAATATCTATTATGGCAAAGGTCATCCACATATCATACACACATTGTTATTTATAAAAGATCAGCGAGTGAGCGAGTCAAAATGCCTCTAAATTTTGAACAAACATTTTAACAGCAAGTGAGCGATAGGCTCTTCGCAAATACATATTTAAACAGTAAACATAAATAATAAATATTAATTAATAGTTATAAATAATAACAATTAAATAATAAGTAACATATGTGAATCAAATTGAAATACTTAATATAAGTTTTCAATGACCAACAACAACAGGTTAACTTTATGAATCAAGTGACATAAAAATAAATGTTAGCTATATGGCAATATTTGTCACACAACCACCCAATTAAAACTCCAAATCAACAATGCAAAAGAAGTCATAATGGAAAAAATAACAATACATTTTTTAACTCCCCCTTTTTTGACAGTACATGAGATGTAGGTTTTTTTTGTTTTTGTTTTTGTTGTCATGGACATCTTAATTATACATTTAGTTTATATAACCTACTGTGAATATAGAAACAATCTTTTCCCTTCTACATTTTAGTTGAATATATCATGTACACTATAAACAAAGTTATGAAAATACCCTAAAGAATATTTCCAACTGTACTACTTTGCAAAATTGGATAAAGGCTTCTGGCCTTATTGTAGGGCTTTATTGATTATAAAAATGCATTAATTCTTGTAAACATTTCCCCCTTTATAACTGATAGTTAGTTAAGTAAACTGCATGAATGGTTAGGAAGAAACATTTTTTACTTGTTAAATATTTGCTTTAAAAAATAAAATCTTCCTGGTTTTTATGCTATTGGGAATTGTACCGTTATCTAATATAAAGAATGTAAGAAATTAGAAGCATTTTTGTTGATTGAAACTTACCACCATCAATACTAATGTAAAATTCTTTGGCAATGCCTATCCATGAAGGACTATAAGGTTGTCCTTGAATGAGATTGCATGCTTGCCGAGGGTCAGTAAGATTTACGTCTCCAAGAAGATAAGAATTATGCTTTGATTTACATTCTGCTAACGATGATTGCCAATCACGATATACTGTATGTACTGTAAAAGTTTAAAACAGTTTAAAATAGTTTCAGGAAGAAGCACAGTATTTTAAGGCATATCCATTGTATTTGTTACTTATCAGCAATTGTTAAATACAGTTACTGGTTTTTTTTTTATTACAAAGTTGTAGTTTTAATAATTCTAATAACAAAAGATCATGAAAGTAGATGAGTTAAAAAATTTAAAAGACAAGTACATACATTCTCAAGTTCAATCTGTCAATCCTCAAACATTTCATATCCCTTATTGATTAATTAACTTATGAATTAAGTTTTGGGGCAGAAGCTAATTATCATATCTTATCATAACATTATAAACAAACTAGTCGTTAAAACATGTATACATGGGCTATGATCAAAATGTTTGGTTTTGAACATGGTAAACATTAAGGTAAGACTTATTTTAAAACCCGTCGGTCAACCGGGAAAATTCCGAACTCTTAAAAACTCGAACTCTTGGAACCTCGAAGTTTTTCCTCGGTCCCATGGACTTCGAGATATCGAGAGTTACCTTTATATATATATATATATATATATATATATATATATATATATATATATATATATATATATATATATATATATATATATATATATATATATATATATATATAGTTTTAAAGAAGAAGTAAAATTGTAAACGCATGTTGCACGAAGCACACCGTACAACGCACAACGACTGACGAAGTTAAATTGCAGTAGGTTACCTTAGGGAATCAGGCGAATTTAAAATGCACGAAGTATCATAAGATATTTTATCTAAAAATGCTATATTACACCTTATGAACTACTATACATTGGAACAAAAACTCTATCATTATAAATGCATGGATGAAAGATGGTCAAACAGAAAATTATCGTCCAATAATATTATGGATCGCAATTTTTTAAAATATTTATATTTTATTATATTTTGGTATATTCATTAGTATATTTAACTCTATATAGACAAATAGACAATAATTGTAATATCTGCTCGTCCGAAAAATATTGACCGGTCAATATTTTTTTATATATTGACAGGCTAGTAATAATATCTAGAGAATATTCCCTCTACTTTAATTAATCTCTTCTGATTTGTTGATTCGTAAACGATGACGTAAATAGCTCTTCTCGTCTCCCAAACAAGGTGACGTCATACCAGACAGTAAGTCAAGACAAGTAAACAACGGACACGCAATGCGACGGTTTGCTATTATAAGGTTTTGCGAATTACTGTGAAGTAAAACCAGGTAGAACACCTGTATGTTAATTCTTACGGGCGACAGAATATCAACAGTGACCGTTTTATGCTAAGGATATTATGGAAATGAACTTTGCCCAGAATTGATCTCGTGAAATCTTTGTTGAGCTGAGAAAATTACGGCGATCTTTTTTCACCTACTTTCTTTGGTTTGTTTTTTGTTTGTTGAGCAAAGGAAATTACGGCGATTTGCTTTCAAATCCTTTCTTAATTTTTTATTTGTTCTTCCATATAACAAAACAAATGTTGACTGTGTTTTTTGGCAACATTGATTAAATTAGCCCCCCTTAGGACGAAAATATATATTGCCCTTCGCTTCGCGTCGGACAATATTTTGTCCCTCGAAGGCAAATATAATCAATGTTGCCCTCAAACCCAGACAATATTTGTATAATTTTATAATTTTATATAATATTATATAATATAATATTATATTATATTTTATGATATAATATTATATTATATTTCATTATTTAATATTAATCATATTATATTACATTATACAAATATTGACTGGGGTTCAGGGCAACATTGATAATATATGCCTCCGAAAGACGAAATATTGCCCAACGCGAAGCGGAGGGCAATATATTCGTCCCAAGGGGCTAATATTATCAACCTTGCCCAAAAACCCAGTCAACATTTGTTTTGTTATATGAAAGAACAAATCAAAAATTAGGAAAGAACTTGAAAACAAATCGCCTTGGCTCAACATGGAATTCACGAATTCAATTTTGCGCAAAGTTCATTTCCAAAATATCGCCGGCATCAAAAGGTCACTGGTGATATTCTACCGTCAGCAGGAAGTAAGCTAAAGATGTTTTACCTGATTTAGCTTCACAATAACTCGCAAATGATATATTCCCATTATGATTGCAAACTGTCTCATTGCACGTCCGTTGCTTACTTGCCTTGACTGTTTGCCGATTATGACGTCACCTTGTTTTGGACCCGCGAATATTTATTTACGTCACCGTTTACAAATCAACAAATCAAAGGCAGTTATTTGAAATCGAGGGAATGTTCTCTAGATTTTATTCCTAGTCGGTCAATATTAAAAAAAAATCACCGGTCAATATTTTTCGGACGAGTTAATATTACAATTATTGACTTTTTGTCTATATAGAGTTATATAGTGAGAATTTACTACTGAATATAACAGTATTTTATATCATTCTATTTTATTTTTTAACAAAAATTAAACACAAAATCACAAAATATAAATAGATATTAAATGTAAAGTACAACTTACGAGTTTTATCACAGATGTGAGAGTTTACTGTATGACAGTTATGCTCTATGAACTTTATGTCATTCCTGGGACATTGAATAAGTAAACACTCATTTGTTGTTGAAGCAGAGTTTTCCATTTCAGACCCTAAAAGAATGCAACAAAAGTAGGGTAGGACTTTCTCAATAATAAAATAACTATTATCACACTTTTCAACATCTATTAGTCATTTGTTAATTCAGAATATACACAACCTGAGGATGCATATGCTTGCATAATAAAAACACAGACTGAAGCATTGAGGTTCTGGAAAAGAAGTTTTTAAAACATTTTCCCTAAATATTTTTTGGTTGAACATTAGATAAGAACCATGTCAAAATGATAATATGTCCCAAACAGCCATATACAACTAGAACAAAGCTCGTTGCAATCAAGGAGTGGGTCTTTCGTTAATGTCGAAAGTAAACTTGGTAGTTCCTGTAAGAAGCAGATTTTGAAAACCAATAACTATTGTAACTAAAATAAAATTATAATCTGAATGTTTCTTGGTACATTTGTACGACTAAACAACATCCAAATGGTTCTATGTACGAGTTAACAAAAATCTTAACCAATCAAAGAACAACTTAACAAAAAATAAACATTTCCGGAAAAATCAACTTTTCAATTCCAATATCTCTATAATGCATCGTCCGATTTTACAACGGATTTCAGTTTTAAATTCAAATTTAAAAAGCTTATTTTTGTTAATTATTATTAGTATCATTTTTTGCTTTGAAAAGAGTAATTATAAAAAAAACTTGGTAGCCATTCTGGCCACTAATTTGAGTGAATTACTCTCGCACTTGCACCATTTAATCGGGAGAGGGCTACATTATTGCACTTTAGATCGAACGGTCAGGTCTAAATAAGGTTAGTATGCACTTAAAGCGTGTAAGAATGTCAGTTTGGAAGATGCCATATTTGGATCAGATCGAAAGTAGAAATTTGAGGTGCGGATCCCGGGTTCGGTTAACGACAAGTAGGAGTAGTCCTAAACAATAAATGATGCATTTTTCACCATAGTCGCTACCTAGCCAATTTTGTAAATGACGAACGATATCTATTAAAAATGTCTACCCTCTATACTCCAAAGCTAAAACAAAATTGATGAAAATGTTAAATGAGATGTAATAAGCAACAATGAGCAAGAGTTTTCAAGTAAAAGGCTGTTCATCATGCACGTGTGTAATCCTGATTTTAAAATAGATAAGCTTAAAATAGGGGTTCATCGCAGCAAGTTGTTACATATTGTATATTTCGGCACAATGTAAGTAATAATTGGTGTTAAATTATCATTATTACCAAAGAATCGTCAGTTCGGATTAACAGAAATATATTGTGAAAGCTTGAATATGTATTTGGGGAACTAAATCGCCGAAGCGGCGTGTTGTTGCCCGATTTTTGATCCATTGGGCGATTTCTTGCATCTTGCATATAAAAAGGGGTACATAACTCGCGTATCTTGCTAAATGTACATTTATTATTTAATACTACATTAACCAATTGCTAGTCAAGTGTTTACGTTAATTCAATAGATTTCTTCCAAAACATTAGATCCAAAGTATAAAATATTTTGTTAATACAAAACATATGTCAAAAAATTCAGTTGACCCACTCCCAATGTATCTATGCCAAAGTATGAGATATCCAAACCATTAGCCGTTGCCTGAATGGTAAAACTGGACTTCTCGACATAATATGTCTCATTTATAGTTTTTGCGCGCCGATTCGTGAGCGAGTCTAAATTGGGATTCAAGCACACCGTAGAGCATCTTTTCTCGCCAAGGGGTTTCGGTCCACTCCGCTCCAAACATCTGGCTGGCAAAGATAACCATAGTGTAAAAACGCACCGTATGAACATATTACAGGCTCGTACCATCGAGATGGGGGGGGGAGACTTTTCTTAAAATTTACATATTAGAAATGAAAATATCCTAGATTTGCCCCCATTCACTTTTGTCGGAGCATGTAATAAATGAAACTGAAAAAAGGGAATTTCAATTGAATTTTTAAGTTACGATTAGGATTTTCTTTCATGGTTTTGAGAATTTATTCTTTTTTGGTTGCTTGTCCAAATGTTTTAAATGAAGCTGCCCCCTATACACTTTCAAAAACAATGCTATATGCTTGACTAATTCTTTCTTATTCCCTCTGGTTGGAAATTAAAAAAGATGCCTTCGATTTTGCATTTTAATATGACAAATGCAATTAAAACTAGAGCAAAGCTCGTTGCAAAACAACGAGTGGGTCTCCTGTTAATGTTGAAATAAAGCTAGAAGTTCATGTTCGAAGCAGAGTTCTTAAACCAATAAACATAAGTAACTAACGCGAAAAGAAAAAAATCGAATTATTTTTTATAGGAGTTAAAATCCGAATGATTCTAAGTACGAATCAACAAAAACCTTATCGATTTCAAGAACGGCTTAGCAAATACAAATCCGAAAGTGTAAAATTACGATTTAGCAATTATCGAATAGTTTTAGGTACGAGTAAATTTACCTCTGAACATAAAACTATTATCTTAACCTAGAATGTGAAATCAAAATTTCCGGAAAAATAAATTTTTAAACTCCTAGACCTCCGTTATGCATCATTCAATTTTAAAACAGATTATTTCAGTTTAGAATTATTAACTCTTATTTTTTGCTTTATATTAAATAACAAGTTATTGCTTAAAAATAAGTTAATTATAATGAAATGACGTTGTAACCCTTTTGACCCCTATTTTGAGGGGTTAGCCCCTTTTTCTTGATATCAAATGAAAGGTCTCGAAAATAAAAACATATTTTGTTGAACAAGTAGTTACGAATTGTTAACTGTTGTAAGATATCCGAACAACTGTGTTTTAGGGACTGACACTTAAACTCCTTGTCGGGGCCACCAGCAAAAAAAAAAAATTACATCCCATTTTGTTAAGAACATTATTTTGAGCAACTTTTCTTCTACAATGCTTTTCAAAATATTTCTCCTTTTCTAGAAATTAATGATCAACGTTTTGAAGATCTGGCCCTTTGAAACTCCTAATTACGTAACACGTGACTTGGGTATGGTACCGTATAGATAAACAACTGTACAATAAGCAATTTTTGGTTCTATAATTGATAACAAAATTATATTTCAGTAAAGAGTTAATATAAAATACTTTAGAGCCCTCTTAGCCCCTTATTTGAGAGGCCAATCCTTATTTCTTAATATCAAATAAGAGGTCTTGTATATATATATATATATATATATATATATATATATATATATATATATATATATATATATATATATATATATATATATATATATATATATACACACGATTTGTACAACAAGTGTTCAGAAATAGTTGACCATTCTAAAGATATCTGAACAAATGCTTTTTAGGACCCGACCCTTAAAATCCTTACTGGGTCCACTACCGAAATGTTTTTTAGGTAGCATATTGTTATGAACATTATTCTAAGCATTTTTTGTTCTATAATGCTTTTTAAAATAATTCTACTTCTCTAGGTATCTAAGATCAAAGTTTTTGACTTTTGGTCCCTTAAAACCCCTAAACGTAACACATGACTTTGGTATGGTACTGTATAGATAAACATATGCACAATAAACATTTTTGGTTCTATCAATAATTAGTAACAAATTATTTTTTAGTAAAGAGTTATTGCTAAAATACTTTAGAGCCCTCTAGGCCACTTTTGTGAGGGGCAAGCCTCTTTTTCTTGAAATCAAACGAAACTTCAAGTTAATCTGAACAACTTTTGCATTACATATCTTAGCAATATATTTACACATTAAAAGCTAGAGCCGAAAATGTGCGAAGATTTTGTGAGAAAAAAAAATGGTGCCAATTTTTTTTTAACTCGGGCGAGCTTCACCACCTTGCGCATTTTTCCAAGTATCAAATAAATAAGATTATCTACAGACCTTCATCTACTGTCCCTGGAAGTTTCACGTTTCTATCGCAATTAGTTGTTGTTTTTTTAAGTTACAGAGACAAAATGGTCCTTAAAAATTTACCAAATCCTCAAAATCTCAAACCAGAAGTAACATCATTTGCCAGAAATTTTATAATATTACGTACGTTTGATGCCTTATACGTCCTGTAAATGTCACGCAAATCGGTCGAATAGTTTACGAGAAATAGCATCAAAAAAAGTCAGAAATAATACAAAATACATGTAATAATAAAGAAAAGAAACAATAACAAGATGGTCTTCCGTCGGAAACGGAAGACCCTAAAAATTGACTGTTTTATCTTTCGCTTTTAAGCTTACATGCAATTATTTGATACATGTACATTCCTGAAATAATTTTCATCAATGAAATAATTGAAGTTAATTTCAAGTGATATACATGTACATGCACTTGATCGAAGACAAGACTAAAAGTTCTATTTAAATCCGCACGTTCCGTTTATGAATTCATGATCAGCAGCGAAAATTAAAATGATTTCTTATAAGATAGATTAATCAACTAATTAACTTATGCATGCTTCCATTAAACAATTTTGTTTAATCCGGCAAGCTTTTTGGAAAGTTTTTACAGTCATTACATGCATATCTTTTACAATTTTATGGTATGCTATGGTATGCGATTTTAATAATATGCTATGAGATTTCAATGCTATGAGATTTGTATGCTATGCTATAAAAAATTGAAAGGAATGGTTTAATGATATGGTATGATATGCTATGCTATGGTATGCTATGAGATTTGAACAAAAACGCCTCCATACACAGAAGAGTTCCATACATTTGGAAGTGAAATGATAAAAAGTCAAGGTTTACCAGTAATCTGTAATGTGAACATTTATTCTTTCAAATAAAACATTTAAACCGATTTAATATCATGTTGTATGCTATGCTATAGTATGATATGACGAATGAGATTGTATGCTCTGGTATGAGATTCCAATGCTATGATATGAGATGTCAATGCTATGCTATGCTATGGTGTATGTTGTAAAATATATGCTTGAACCGACTGTACTTGTTGATTTCATAGTATATAGGGCAGATATATATATATATATATATATATATATATATATATATATATATATATATATATATATATATATATATATATATATATATAATCCAAAATGAGTGAAAGGTGATATCACACAGTATAAATAATCAAAAAAGAAAAAGAAAATGAACAGTTCCAAAGTTTGGAACTGTTCATTTTCTTTTTCTTTTTTGATTATATATATATATATATATATATATATATATATATATATATATATATATATATATATATATATATATATATATATAAGAAGCACTAGCAAACCAACAACACTCGTTATCGAAAGTGTCGGATCAAAAGATACAAGGTTATAAGATGAGATATAAAAATAAAATGCAATTGATGATTTAGCTAAAGAGGATCGTTTATCCCTTCTGAAATATAAACCCAAAAACGAAGACAACAAGGTCCCATTTGTCACTACTTACCACCCTGTCCTTAGGGGCCTAAATGCAGTCTTAAAGAAGAACCTACAAATCCTTTACAGCAATGATAAAATGGTTGAGGTTTTCAAAAGCCCCCCAATGGCAGCTTTCAAGCGCCCTAGAAACCTTAAGGACATGGTGGTAAGAACCAAACTAAAGAACCCTCTGCCTAATGGTGGCTTTAGAACTTGTTCTGACACCAGATGTCTGTTGTGCAAACACAGCTCTGATGCAGACGACTTCTCTAGCCCCATTACTGGCCGTACTTACAAAATTTTCGCAAATACTTCTTGTCGTACGGACAATTGTGTATATCTCATCAATTGTAAATTTTGTCAGAAACAATACGTAGGGGAAACAGGAGACCTCCGCAGGCGCATCAATAATCATCGTTCCACCATCAAAACTAAGAAAATTAAAGAACCCGTCGGGGAACATTTTAATTTAGATGATCACAAATGGGAGGACATGATGGTTTTGGTCATTGATCACAACCCTAACTGGACAGATGCGGAGAGAAAAAACAAAGAAAATTTTTGGATGCATAGACTGAAGTCATTCCGCCCTGACGGCATTAACAAATTAAGTGACTTCACCAAAATGAACATCAACTAAGTACTGATTTGTTTTCGTAGCAATATCACCATCTTCATCTTTTTCGGTCCATGTACAAACTATTAATCATGTTATTTATTCAAATTATTAGCTATTTCATTAATCGGTTTTGTTCTTTTGCTTTATTTCACTTCCATTAGTTTTTACATTCATGATTATTTATGTGGTCTTTTACAGGGCCAATCTTCCCTACAAACTTTCACTACGAATTATCTTACGAGTACAACTTAATTAACAGCAACCCCCAATTAGCAAGTTAATTCGTTCGCGTTATCTTTCAGCACTTCTTCACAGACCGTCCGCTGCGTCGGACGGGATTTTTCTTTCTCGGGCTCGAAATCTTAAATATAAAGATGTAGCTGCCACGTTTTGATCCGGTGTTTAAACATTATCTAGTTTTTATATATTATTTAGTTTAGTTTAGTGCTAGTTTTGTAGATGTTTTTCTTCTTTCTTATGTAGTTTTTATTTTGTTGTCCTGAAGAAGGGACGGGTTGTCCCGAAAATTTGACAATATTTTACTTTATTGTTCGTGTAGTTGGTTATTTTTAGTGCTTTTATATATATATATATATATATATATATATATATATATATATATATATATATATATATATATATATATATATATATAAATAGATTAATTATCTGGGAAGCGCCTGCTTAAGACATGTATTTCTGCGTTGAAAATTGTTTGCCATGTTAATTACTCGTTGTTTCACCGTTTATTTCAGCACGATTGATAAAATCTGATAAATGCAGAAATGTCAAAAGCAGTGACATGTATATTTTGTCAGTAAAAATATCGATGACAGAAATTTTCAGTTCCAACATTCAGACGTAATGCAAATGCTTTCGGCCATACAGACTAAACGGAAAACAAGAAATATTCATGTACCAGAAATATTTCACGGTTGCTTACATCCCATGTACTGTGTAAAATTAATTCCTGATATAGGTGATGCGTACCGTATGAAGCATATTAAGCCCCCCCCCCCCCCCCCATTCAAATACGATGCTACGTGCCTTAAATGAGAGTAAACATTATTTATTTAGCAATTTAGCAACAGCAACGGTTCATAGCAAATTGAAAAAGGCGTATGTTAATTTCGCTCTCGTCAGTTTACAAATGAGAGGTGGGTAAATTTTTCAAGTACAATAACATTACACATAAACATTGATTAGGAAAAAATGTAGGAGAAAGAAAGAGAAAATGAAAGGGGATAAAAGAATAGCTAGAATTGAGTACTGAGACAATTGTAACAAACCAATAATAATGTATAAACTAATCGACTTAACTTACTTAATATTAATATTGAAACATTATGTCGCTAAGTAGCTCTATATAAACATTATACATCTGTGAACATACAGGTACATACAAATATGATATTTAATGTAAACAATAGTAATAGTAAAACAACAGGTGAACTCAGAACCTTTCACTTTCAACAAGAAATTTCTCGACGAGGTTAAAAATATTGTTGTTTTCACTTTCAGATAAATTAGCGATAATTCATCAATAAGGAAATATGGAAGTGTCAGCATTGTTATGATTCTAACTCGATGACTTTATGACATGTTATACATGTAATAAGCGTTTTTTTAAAGTCTACATGCCTTAATACTGAAAATTTAGGCAAAACCGGTAAAAAGATGAGCAAGATATGAAGCCTCAAAGTTTGAGTCTTGGAAAAAAAAATAAAAAAAGAGGAAAGTAAGAAATTTCAGCTTTCTATGTCAAGTCGTTCTTGAGATGTGTGGACAAAAAGTCAAATAAAAATGACGAAATAGCGGATAAGTCCGAACCGGAAGTGATTTCGACAAAATCGAAAAAGGGTATATAAACTTCAGATGATAATAAATCAGCGCGGATATCTGACGAAAATTAAACGACACATTTTTGAGAAATTTTCTGCACAAAACTTGTCATAATAAATACACCTGACAAAGAAACAATAGAATAATAGAAGGGTCTTCTGCTGAAGACCCTAATAATAGAAAAAAAACAGTAGAAAAACAAAACGGTATTCCGTCGGAAACGGAAGACCCCAAAAAAGTTAATTTATACATTTGGTGCATATCTTAAACACAAAACAATTCTATTAAAAATGATTGTATATCTACAACCTATTATGTTTTGCATAATCAAAGGAAGAGTAATATTTTAGGCTTGTGCAAATATAATGCTAGATTAAATAAGATCATTGTTGAAAGTTATTTCAAGAAAACAATTTTCTGATTTTGATATGAGGTTTTTACTCTGAGGATTATTGTTCTGAGCTAGCAAAAGAAATGCAATTTTTGAATCTGTAATATTTCAATTAGCAAAATAATACTAGATGATTAACACAAAGCTTAGTATTGCATGTTATTGTTTCTTTTTTGTTATACGTAAATTTATGTAAGTTGTTGGATATGACATTAAGGTGCTTCGATGTCATAAGCTGTGAGGCTATAGCAAGTGTACAAATTTTATCAGACAAAGAGAATTTTTTAAAACTTAAATTATATTTCAAAAGACTGAATATACCATTCGTGCATCAGCATCTATTTCCTCTTTCAAAAAAATAAGATTTCATCCCCATCACTATTGAAAAATCTAGTAATTATCCCACTTGATCATTTTGTCAAAAGAAAAACCAAATCGTAAATTTATAAGAACGATTTTGACAATACAATTCAAACTTTTATTTTTTAGCTAAACGTTCATTTTTTGTGATCAATCGAATTTTTTTCCCCAATGGCAAGACGGATTATAGATATTGATTCACACTGCCGTTAATTTGTACAACAGCTTTGATTCAAATTAAGTATATAGTAACTGCTTAGTAACGTACAAATGATAATGTTATGAGAGAGAGAGAGAGAGAGAGAGAGAGAGAGATTATGTTTAATATATTCTATATTCTACAATGTCGCTGCCTTTAAAAGCTATGTGTAGAGAAGATGAAGATACAAATGATTTGGATTCACATTACAAGTATATTCACAGAATGAACTCATTATAGATAGCCCAGTAATATATTGTCCGCACTATTGTTGAACGCGTAACGGACGTCATGAAACCAAAAAATACCAACTCTTATGAACAACCTTTGTTTTTCCATTAGAAGTAATATTCTATACGGTTTCCTTTAATGTTCAAAGAGAGTAAATCAACAACAAATCAAGTAGAATATCATTGGAGATATCTATATGTACTTGAATGTCGCTCGGTTTTACAAAGGTTTAGCATATTTTACCCGAACGCTGGGGGAAACATCATTTAAGATACCTTTCCGGGGATTTACCTAAAATCTATTGTTCCTGGTGAATAAAAAGTATAAAATGTTAATTAAAGATCAAATGTTTAATAAAAGTTTTGTGGCCAACTTAGCTATGATTTTGTCAGATGTACAGCAATATTTCCTATTCCTCTTATACCATACAGAAATTCTCAAACCTTAATTATCTCAAAGGATATATCTTATTATTTAACAAAAAAAGTCATTAGTAAAAAAATAATAAATAATTATAATACTAATGAAACATCATCAGCAACTGATCAATTTAAAGGATCTTTGAAAAATTACTGCTTTGATTTAGAAATAGTATAACTTAGTATCTTATACTTAAAACCATGCACTTGGGTTATCATTATGGTTAAGAATATGTACCTGATTTAAACAGATTATAAGTCTGATGTCCTCCACAATCATATATAAATTTAATGTTGGTTTCGGCAGAGTAATTTCCAGGACATGACAATGAACAAACATTTGCCCCTCTGCTCCCATGTCCAGGTATTTGTTCCAAGCAAACACATCTATTTACCTGTTAAAGGTTAAGAAAATTAATAAACATTATTAAAATAGTCTTAAATGTTAAACCGGCAAACTGTTGGAAAAGTCATTTTTGGTTGTTTTTACATGTATAAATTGTCTTAACGTGCCGCTAATGATCACAATTAATTCGTTTCAAAACGGTTGGCATATATATCAAACGCTTATAGCATCCAACAAAAATTTGTGCTGCATATAATGAATCAGAATACTGGGTGTACTGAAAGTCAAGCTACTTTGATGTATGTATTAACACATTTTAAAGAAATGTCGGTAATTTAAGTATGGATTGGCTCAACATTAAATCAATTAAACATTTATAGTGATTCCTATTCTAAATATATGAATTATTAATTGAAATGTGACCAAGTATCAGGCAATAAAACAACATGTTTATAGACAACGACAAACTCGATAATTGATTGAAAGAGAAACTATTCCCTGAAATTATTAGTATACTTTTAGTACATTGCTTCATACAAGGACATTGTACTCTTGTTCTGTATGCATTAGAGTTAAGTTTGAAATAAAATTAGATACAGGCGATTTGAGATAAAAATATACATACTGTACCCATTGATACACACCACATAAATTGTCATAAATGTTCCTCTGCTATTTGCATAACCTACACCCCTGCTTCATTTATATTAAAATACAAGTACATGTAACTATGTATTGCTGGCGTTAAAACTCTTTTTTAAAGAATAAAGTAAGAAAATACTTTTTAAAAAAGTAAACCGACGTGGAAATATTATGATTAAATGCAGTCTTTTATTTTAGTGGGGCGTTAGATGACTTTAACCACGACATGCTTGTGTTTTATCATTTTGGAGAAACAAAACAAAGAGATTCCAGTAAGAGGGAATAAATGATCTAGACTAACAGTCAAATATTGGTTTTTGTGACCAATAACCCAAATATGCAATATTCATGAAAATACTACCAACAAGATTGTTAACTGCTTTTTAGAACTTTCAGAACTTTGATTATATCCAGTATCAATGCATTTTCTTGAATCCTTAAATATGAGTTCGACACGAAAAAAAAAAATCAAATAACCGCATTTTCAAAACTTTATAATTTCGTTTCATGGCATGCATTTAAATAATTTACATGCAATTACTAGATAACGCTTTTTTACAATTATATCGACATACTTTATGTAAAAAGGAAGTGCACGTGTATGCACGTTGGTTGGTCAAAATACAATCATGCAAATATTTTGAGGCTTTTATTTATCAAGACCTTTTAAATGTGTTATATCAAAATCAATGTGTACAAATGATTTCCCCCTTTTTACTTGATAAAAAGATAACGTTTCAATTGGTTATACCAACTGACACACCGATAACGTTACCTGAACACCAAACACAAAGTAGTTCGATTCAAGGCAGACTTCCTGACAACGACCGGCCGATGGAAAATACATATCATAGGATGTCTTTATCAAAGGGTATACAGAAGTTTCTTCAAAACAACCTACCACAAATTTAAAGTTGATATTTTAGGTACATACAACAAAGTATAAAAAAGCAAAGTCAAGTTTTAAAAAACAATAAAAAAGAAAAATATCTTAGTATTGCTAATTATAGTCTGTCGCAAGTTATTGCTTCCATCACTTTTTGATGATTTTTAATAAATACACATACCTGTGAAAAAAAATACAGTTGAAATCGATAAAATGGAATATATCCATACTACCTTCATTCAACAATTATCATTTTTCACTCATAAAAGTTGACGGGAATGCAAACAAATTTCTTACGGAGATTTATAATGGGAAATGTTTACATCTTTTCTCCATTCAGAAGTACTCGGGATACCTAGAGCAATTTTTCAACGTTATCATCCGGGCTTGTTAAAGGCTGAATCAATGCAAAATCCCCGTTGACTCTCCATTTTAGGATGTGTATTGAAACCTGAAGTTGTAAAGGGGGCGTTTCAAAACAGATAATCTGGACATTTTTCATATTACCGGTAGTGGATGAAAGTTGTTTGAACACAAAGGTATTTTTGGTTATCGAAATTACAAGCAAAAAGTGGTGGAAGCAAAAACTCAGAACAGAGTATAGTTTAAAAAATACAATTTGCTACAACTTTTTCTCATCTATGTACATGTTACATTTTGTAATCTGCCTTAATTTATTATTTATACATTTTACTGTGTTTTCTGTTAAATTTTGTGATCTTTAAATTCCTCTGAATGTAATAACTAATCACAGCGTATAAATTTACTTAAGTGTAATAAACAGTGATTCTTGTGTTATCGGTTAGAAAATATATGTCATACATTTTGTCAAAGCACCATGTTTTACAATTATTCAATAAAAAATATGATTTTATCATAAAAAGAAAAATTTCAAGAGTTATTTTTCATGGATTAAATTTTCCTGCAATCGATCTGAACTCAACAGTCTATTTGATAAAAAGTTTAAACCGGTTTTTATAAAACAGCTGTTCTTGCTGTTAGTAATTTTCTCCATCCATAATCTGCAATTAATATAGATTTCAATGTTATGGTTTAACAATCTATAGGTTTTTTTAATCAATTTTTTAAACTTTGTTTAATTGATGGTGTAAATCATTTAGGGTTATTGATATAAATGTTTCAAACCAAAACATACCAATTATTTTGATCCACTCTGACAAACGAGTATAATGTCCTGTCCAAAAATAACTTTCATTTAATAACGCATGTGTTTGCAGATTTGATAATATTTTCCCCTCCGTCCTACATTGCCAATAAGCGTTTGTCCAATTCGTCTGTGCGATACTTGATGCAGTTCCATAACATTCTGATATTGAAATATAAAAGAGAAATGACTACGAGAGAGAGAGAGAGAGAGAGAGAGAGAGAGAGAGAGAGAGAGATGTAAAGAGTCAGAGAGAGAATATTAATTCGCATACGTGTGCACCGACAACGATACACATTGTTGTGTGTATAAAAATGTACGTGATTTGTATACTGTAAAAAAGTTAAAGATCTTTTATTTTAATCGCATATTTTAATGGCTTATGTTTTAAAGACTTTTTTCAAAGTTTCCAACGAATGTAAGAATTTAAGAATTCCCGATGCCACTATATAAATAGTGCCTGTTTGGAAGGGTAACAGTTGAAATTGACACCCCGAGAAAACCATTGTCAACCGACGCGAAGCGGAGGTTGACAATGGTTTTCGAGGGGTGTCAATTTCAACTGTTACCCTTCCAAACAGGCACTATTTATTTTGTTATACTGAATGTCTTTTTTAAAATTTTTAAGAAAATTTTACTGCTTTTATATAGGAATAACGTGAATTCTACAGCGAACCGTACGCGCATAATTTTCGCGCATGTAACATTTTTTAATGTTACCCGTTGCCAAGTGCGTTGCTAACGCTGAGGGTAATAGTAAATATTATTAACTGCGTCTTAACCAATCAGATTTCAGTATTTAACATGAAAGTATAACAAAATAAATTACTGGGTTGATTTCTATTTACATGTAGCACTTTCACTTACCTGTGAAAAGTGTTGTAATAGATACAATAATGAGAAGCATATTACTGGCCCATATATTTCAAGATTTCTGGAAACAAAAATGATAAATAATGATAATAATAATAATAAAAAAATAAATTATCGAACTTTAAACTAGAACATGTTATTTTCCGTAGTTTAATTCATCAAAAATTGATTATTAATGTTTTTCAGTTTATATAAACACTTGCACTGTGTTATCAGAAACAAGGAAACAAATCAATGGCTTTATTGTTTTGCTTTAAAAAAAAATGATTTATATCATCCTTTATCTTTGACTCAATCCATTTTTATCGAATTGAAAAAAAAATCCCCCTATACCTTTCAATATGAGCACGTCTAAAGCATATGACACTTATTGCTGAGATGTGTCAATTTTTATGTACACCTATATACCGATATGAATTGATATCAATATAGCATTATGCACATCATTTAAATTAAAACACACAAAGGATTTCTTAGGGAGTCAGCATTTTGCTTTTAGGGGAATTTTGGGGGGTAAAATTTGATCGCTCGAGTTTTTACACAAGTACCTGTATATACTGGCACTGTACCAGTTATCGGCTATAATTTTACGTTTTCTTGTCGAGTATCCTTATTTCTTGATATATTGGAATAAAACTTTTCATACTTTAAATTGTGAACTCCTTATTTATCCATCAGTTAGATTATATCATCATTTAGAACCCAAAACATATTGTTTCTGTGCTTTTTAGCAAGCACCGAATTTGCCAAGGTCTTATGATTTACTGTACCAGTAATCGGCTTCGTGATAATAACATAGTAAAATCCTTGTACATGTTGATTTTATATTCTGCATAGTGTTGATTGAATTATGTTCCTTGTGGGGTCAGCCTATAGGTCGTAGGGGTTATTATACATAAATTAAACTCATGAAATTATTCTTTTATCATCATACGGTAATACACACAATCGTACGCTAATCAATGCAGAATTATACAATCAGGCGTTCAACTGCGCCATGAATCTCTCGGAATTTAGTGAGTTCCTTTTCTTTATAAATGCTATATGTATTGATATTCTATGTCAAATCAAAGAAGGGATATAATTACGTATCACAAAGAGGTCATATTCTTTTTTTTAACTTATTACGTCACTTCCCCCACAGCTGAAAGTGCAAAGATGTAAATCAGCGGTAAACAATGATCGTTAAAGCTCATGTTTAAAACATAATGAAGAAAGTTTTCAAGCAAACTTACTTTTCTTTATTAGAAACAGCTGACTGAAATAAAAAAATCTCGGATATTCGCGTGCTATAGACCCGAACCCTCAGTTTAGCCGATAACTGGTCTTAGCCGATAACTGGTACAGTACCAGAATACCTGATTAATACTTACCTTACATTAGACAACGCTTAAAAATCATCAAAAATGAGCTCCTGTTTAACCCAGCCAAAAACTCTAAACGAAATTAGCTCCTGTTCAAAACAGATACAGAATTTACAGGTAGGGTCAAATGCATTTGTCTTAAGTTTTTGACTTCCTTGTTTGTTTCATTCCAGCGATTACAATCCGGGGATTCCCGGTTTTTACGTCCATGTGTTCAGACAAGCTTGACACCTTTAACTGATAAAATTGCTCGTGGTTTTAGTCCTTGAAACGTTTTTCTTTCCTTTTTCTGTTAATTCACCTACCGCTCAGCGTGCGTTTGCTATGCGATCATCATTAAAGGTTTTGCATTTCCCTTCCGTTCTGTTTGCGCTCACTGTTCACAATGCTGAAGCGTTCGCTCATATTTGGTTAAAATGCACTCAGAAATTGTTAAGCGGTTTTTTCACCTCTTTTGTCATTCGGAACTCCAAATGGATTTCACTTACTTGTCTTAACCTTTTTTTTAACATATATTAAGGATGAATATTTTTACACCCTTAAATCTAAAAAAAAATATCAAGATCAGACAACAAGGTCGATATACGAGATTCAAAACAAGAAATTTGGCTTGAATCTTAAGAACATAAGATATAAATCAACTTAAAAGGTTCAGTTACAAATTCAAATTTTTAATGTTCATTCCAATTATTTCGTCTGTGTTTGAAAGTATTTCTTGACCTTTTTTGACAAATAAAATCAACGTCCCTGGGGTCGAATGAAATCCGGTTTATTTGGCAGAAAGGCATTGTCATGCTTAAAACTATGAAAGGACAGAAAATAACTCAAGTGTGAATCACAGGAGACATTCAGTCTACATGTAGGTCTGCTTTATGCTTTGTTGAAACCAAACGGACAATAAATGACCGTGAAAATAAAAAAAACCCGAACTGACTTTGACTGATCAGTACACTATCGTGTTGTAAGTTTTCCTTTTAACGGATTATTTAATTACATTTTATGTATTCCAGATTTTATAAAAAATTGTTAACCCTTAAAAACATTGCTAAAATACATGTTTTAAGATAGTTTGACACACCAGTTTATCAAGTACCAAAAAATGATTGAACGTTTGAACGACATTTATTAGATCTTAGTAATTTCAGATGATTTTTAGCCGGGCTCTGCTGAAATCAGAGTCCTGGCCGTAGGCAGGCAAATCGCAAATGTTACTTTAAATAGCACAACTTCAAAAGTAAACAAAAAACCAAACAGCGTCAAAGTAAAAGCTTTCGCTATTCAAAATAGTTACACAAGGAGCCACGTTTTGTCAAAAGTGTTGGCATTTTGTTTCTTTTTTTAATTTCGAGAGAATTGTCTACCTTTTTTAGTTTTCTTTTTAATAACGTGTTATAAAAAGTTATAAAAACAAAACTATGCATTTTGGACACATATAATGCGCATGGATGTCCATGAACTACTTTGATTCGCGTTGAAGAAATGGGGATTTAATATATAACGCAGTTGCAAAATTAAAGGCAGCAACTGTTGAACTTTTTTCTACTAGACAGACATATTTTTGTTTATAGCCGCTTACAACCTTTGGTCGCTCTCTGACGCTTTGCCGACATTAAAAGTATGAGAGAGAGAGAGAGAGAATGAGAGAGAGCGAGAGAGAGAGAGAGAGAGAGAGAGAGAGAGAGAGAGATTTTCAGTCTTTTCTACACAATGTGCATAAAAACACACCAAAAGAGCCCGGCTTTCAGTACTTGATTTTATTAGGCGGTATTTAAGAGACAAAAATCATTTATCTTATAGTACGCTTCAAAGACGCTCAATGTAATTTTTAAAATTATTTATGAAAATGAAATTTATTAAATGTCAACTTTTTTATTTATATGGTAAATATGTATAAAATACACAAATGCACTAAACATAAAAAAATTGACTTTACAAATCAGCGATAGCAAGGGTACGTGATAACTAAATTTATAGCAATAAAAAAATTAAAACTTGCTGGTTAATTTAGTTTAAACTTGAATTCTTATCTAATAATATTGATCTGAAATTGTATCTGATGAATATAAATATTTTTTGATAACACTAATAACAAACACCAATTTAAACTTTCAAAACGTAAAAAAACAGACTTGATAATTACATGTATATTAAAAAAAAAACGATTCCGAGAGAATTCCTTAATCTACATAATTTACAGTATAAATAAACAGGTTCTTAACGTAGTCGTTAGCAGAAATATGTACAAAAAGTATCCAAACAGCTTTATAACTTAATTTCATAGATACAAAAGACCAGTAGACTTGTTCGAGATTCAATATCTAAATTAGCAAAATAAATTAAGTAATGGATTTGATACCCTGTATTCTAGCACCAAACTGTTCAATACAAAGAAAATTCGTACATGCTGTTACATGATAACACAGATAAATGTTATTTTATCCTTAGGTAAATGATAACTTGTATAGATTATTTCACACAGAATAATTAGATTGTTTAGAATACTGTGTATTCCGCGAATCTAAATGATTTTGCTGGCCCTATGTGTATTGTCATTAAGCGTTTTAAAGAAATGGGTAATTCTTATAGAAGCTTTGATATTTCTCTAGACTACACTACAGCGTTGAAAGAAATTCTGTTGTATTCATTGTCTGCCAAGACAACGTGATATTCCCCTGTGTTGGTGTGGTTGTACGGATTTTCAATTTGGCACTCGTCACTCCTATTTCTGACACCATAATCTGATTCGCCTTCATTGCTAGGAAAGAATGCATCATGATAATCATTGTTGTCCTCCACGATCTCTCTTAAGTTTTCATTAATATATTCATAACCATCATCACCATAACATTCTTCATAGGGGCTTCTACTATCTTCAACTTCGGCATGATAGGTACAATTAACTAAAGAATATGTTTCCATTTTCTCCAAAACAAATTTATCATTTTGTAATGAAAAATTGGAATCACTCTTTTCGGAATATTTGGTTAAATCAGGCTTATACTGAACATTGTTTGTTTCTCCAGTCATTTCAGTTTGTCGTCTTCTCCTATTAAAAAATACAGAGGACATGTACTTCCATCACACAATCATTCATATACTTTAAACTCAATAAAGACTTAGATTTAAAAATAGATCTATGTGTAGTATTGTCGTTGAAAATATTTCTTTATGTTATACCGCATATGGTCATCTTTGAATGATTGTTATGTGTTTTACAGTGCATCAATGTTTTACATTAAGGAACGAATAATTCTTTTTTTTTGGCAAGCACTGAATTATTTCTGGCAGAATTGATGGTACTTACCAAAGGATGACAAGAAGTTGTGCAACTAAGCCAAGAATGACAATAACGGATACTGGTACAACTACCATACTTACATTTGTGTTGCCTAGTATGTAAGAGAATATATTTAAATGAAAAAAGAAATGACAATAACACATTATCAATCATCTCAAAAATTCATAAAGGAAATGCAAATTCAAAGCAGAGCAACACGGGCCTCTTAAAAGATAGAGGTAGGATCGATGCCTTGGAGGAATAGGCATCCCCTACTGACCGGTCATACCAGCGGTGTGCTCTTTGTCGTTATCGAAACCCCCCCCCCCCCCCAGAAAAATCAGTAGACAATTATATGATTAATTATGGTCTAACAATTAGTACAAAAAACGTCAGTCAGCATGCGACCCAGTGAAAGATTTTATTCCTGACATGCTTGAGGTCGTTGTATCGACCATAGAACTTACCAAAAGATTACTTTAAACGAGACTGTTGATGGTCCTGTTTTATCAACTTGTTTGTCAGTAGCTTGTCTCGCCTTAGAAATTGTTCATACGAAGAGCATGCCATTGTGTATCAAATTAACTGAGACAAAAACAACATATGCAGGTAATGAAGGTATATTGCTACACAAGTAAGGAAAGTTGACTATAGAAAAATTAAAGTCATCACGTTTATCTTAAAGTATTGTTAGGTTACAATCAATGTCCATTTCCAGTAAAATATCCAAAATATGAAACAGATGACGTAAACTCTGTGATATATTTTATTTCAAGTTCACTGGGATATATCGAGTCCACGTAAGTATGGAAATAACAATATTTTATTGATAGTACGTCGTCGATATACCTGAATGTTGAGTTGACGGCCACAGCGAGTGAGTTATGTTTTTCACGTACAAGTTTTTGAATAAATTCTGCTTCATAAGAATACAAAAATAGGTCTTTTAACAATGGGGCACAATTGGTACCCATGGGAACTCCAACAGATTGCTTGAAGACTTAATTTCCAAAACCTACATAATTGTTGTCTGTCAGAACTCAAGCATCTTTTTAATGTCAGCTTCGGAGTTCTTCTGTGTAAATCATAATGGTTTTTAACAAAATAAATTTTTAGATTTAAAATGATAAGTTTAGCATTTTACGGCTTCCAATTTTATTGGAGAAACAACTGTTGATTATATAAAAAATCCTAGATTTTAATTTGTGATGTGGAATGGTTGTATAAAGGGTCGAAAAATCGTACGTTTTGATGTTATTGATTTTGGTAAGGTGACTTTAACGTTTCGAATAATTCTTTAGAGTTTTTAGTATCCACATCGGATTCACACTGCTTCTGGATTATATTGTTGTACAGTATTCTTGAAGTTTTTCCTTTACTACTGTAAGAATTTTAGTAAAGAGTAAAGAGAGAGGTTTGGTAGAATATTTACTGGAACCTGCTATATATCTCTGTTTGTTATAATTAGGTGATATAAATACCAAAAATTAATCGCCCCCCCCCCCAAAAAAAAATAAATGAAAAAAAACCCACATAGAACAAGATACAAGAAACACATTATATCATATTGGTTCTTGATTATACAATCTTTCTTATTAGTTAACCCAGTCGTATTTCTGTAGCTTCAAAAGGTAGGGGTTCTACTGGGCTGAGTTGAAACAGTTCCATGCGGAAATATATTTGCGACAGTTCCTGTCTGAGTAGTAAAAGCGGAAACAGTTCCATGCAGAGTAGTATTTGTTTTAGTACATTTAGTATCAGTAGAAATGGAAACAGTTTCATGCGAATTATTACTTGTGGTAGTACCTGTTTGAGTAGTAGAAGTGGAAATAGTTCCTTGCGGATGAGTACTTGTGGTAGTGGCTGTTGGAGTGGTAGAAATGGATCCGTGCATCTAAAATGAAATATTTATAATTTTCAGTGGCTACAATTTTTTCAATAATACGCTTACAGCTAATCTTTTTAAAAAGTGTTGAAAACGGCAGGCGGCATGAAATGTTTAACAACACCAAATACTTTCTGCACTTCAGTGATATGACTAACACTGTCAGTAAATTAAGTATTTGTATGATTATTGAAAAAAAAAACTAGTATTGTATGTATAATGCAATAATTCCTCATGATACGGGTCGATACATGATTACATCTACAGTAATTAGGCCATTTAGAATTATCCCATTTTATGATATAAGATGATGAATGAACCATTGAATCAATGATTATAGGCATAATCAACAGCCCGTGTAGCATTAACACATATTGTGTCTAAGGATGTAGATCGTTTAGGACAAAATCGGATTCATTAAAAAAATCCGGGTCGGTTAAGTCAAAAAGATGCAGCATTTTCATTTCCTTTCACTCAAAAGATTACCATTTAAGTTAAAAAACGAGATCAAATTAACAATTTTATGTGGGTTTGTATTTTTTGATTGTTGTTTTTGTTTTGTTGGTCTGTTTTTATTATTTATTTATTCATTTATAATTTTTTAAATTGTTATTCATATTTAAACTAAATGAAAAAGGCCCATTGTATACGTCACCCACATGGGTAATAATAGCCATAACTCTGATCAATAACCCTTATGTTACAGTACATGTATCGCGGAACACGTACTTAGCCCCTCCATCTCCCACTCTATATCTCTATATGGTGAATCTGAATTAAAGAATCATCTGCAGTCCCAACAATATTCATGTAGATAAGCTATCATTCCAAAATATATTGTTTCTTTTTTCCCTTCCTTAATATTATCAACATGTACAGGCACGTAGCGTCGGTATAGGGGGGAGTGAACCTCTCCACTATCCCCACTTTTTCTCGCAGGAACAGATATTTTGAAAATTTACAGATAAAAATTGATTAATCATTGAGTTGCCCCCCCCCCCCCACTGTTTGGGGAATATGTAAAAAATTGAAATAAAAATAAGGAAATAAAGAGTAAAATTGAAGTTAGAGATACAATGCACTAGGCGAATTTTCAAAAATCATGAGATTTTCTTGTGATTATAGTTTGATATGTCAAGTTTTACTTTATATTCAATACACGCTGATCCTTAGAAAGTGTGATGGAATCTAAAATCCTATTTCGTGTGATTCAAGACACCTTACATTAATTGTGTTTTGTTAAAGCACTAAATGATTTGGGTAAGGTATTAAAAATAGGCATATAATCATATGCATGTAATCGTTGTATAAAACAGTTTTGTCATATTCAAATAATATTTGTGTACTTGTAGTCTAAATGAGAGAGAGAGAGAGAGAGAGAGAGAGAGAGAGAGAGAGAGAATATCAGGGAGAGATAATTTATTATTGTATTAATTTACTGTATATACATATGTTTTAACTACAATTATGTTGTCGTGCATTTTGCCACATTGAGAATACTTACTTACAATCTCGCAAAAATCTTTGCGTGGCAAAAATTTGTACTTTTGTCACCCGAAATATTTATCAAAAACAGAGTCCTAAAGATTAAAAGTAAAAGATGACAAATGCCTATTCAAATGACGTACCGGCAAACAAACATAGTAGTTAAATTCATTGCAATCAGCAAATGTACAGGCAAGTTTGTTGCATTTCAAACACTTCTTTGGATTAGATATTGATGGTTTCCTTTTAATCTTGTCAATGTCATCTTTCACTATAAAGAAATAAATTTTATATGAATATATTACTAGTATTAATATTATGATAAATATATCCTTGATTTTGCAAATTACAAATAAAGTTCTCTTTAGATATATATCTTAAAATGTTTTCCTTTCGGATCGTTTTTCAATGTCAATTATAATACATTATCAAAATGTACGTTTTTCAATGTCAATTATCAAAATGTAAGTTTTACGAAAAAATGATATTAACGGAAGCAAAAGTTTATTAAACCGTGTTCGTCGTTTTACAAAAATACCGATCGAATGACAGTTAACTGTGTTCATTAAACAAATTGACAATATAATAATAAACATTTATATATATTTTTCATCTATCTATTTGATTTATTTGCACTCAATTGCAGTTTATGACGTAAGAAGTTAAACTTACCTTCATAAGTACTAACGTATAGTTCTTTAGCAATGCCTAGCCACGAAGGACCTTGAGGTTGCCCCTGTATCAGATCGCATGATCGCCTAGGATCTGTAAGATCTACGTCTCCAAAAAGGTATGAATTATGCTTTAATTTACATTCTGCTGACGTTGATTGCCAATTATTGTATTCTGTGTAAACTGCAAAAGTTTGAAATATAAACCTTAGTATATTAATGCAATCAATCGGTAAATAAATTAAAGTTATATTCTTATTAATATTGTACATGTAATGTGACATTTACAAAACAATGCTTATTTTTGTGAAATTGATTGAAAACCTGTGCGTGGTTTTATGAGGAGTGTTAAATTCTTTGAAATCCTTTGAAATTGAATTCTTTGAAATGTTTCTTCTTTTTTTTTAAATTGTCATTCATTCGTTTGCCCTCTCTAAATCAATCAGTCATAGATGTTAAATATATTGATTTGGTCTACAATGTTATAAATATACATACGTTAAGTTATAATTTATGTTCAAAATAATTTACGATCTTTCATCTCATTTATATAGTGATATCCTGTACAAGCTAAACTTACGAGTTTGATTGCATATTTGCGCGATTACTTCGTTGCACTCCTGCTCTATAAACCTTTGGTCACCTTGACATTGAATAGATACACAAGCTTCCGTTGTTAAAAGAGAATTCTCCATTTCAGACCCTAAAATATGCAACACGTAAAACCCAAATTGTATGTGTTAAAATAATATTATAATATGCATAAAAATTCAAATCATATTTTCAAATTTGTATAGGTTGCTATTTGATCCTTACTATCTTGCTTGTTTGTTCAGTTATTTGATTAAATATGCTTATTATGATCAACACTGATTGTGTTATTACTTTGAAAAATTGCAAAAAAGAGAGATGTAACTGATATAGAAAGATGTAGACGCAACATTATTTTTTAGAGTCTATACAATACATGTAACTGTAGAAGCAAATGTATCATTTATCGTTGACTTACAAAAGTATCCTGTATAAAAAAAAAATTGTTTTGGAATTTTTTCAACGTCAACATTTCAATAGAAACTTTACTTGATTGAAAACCATGAAGTTAACTTTGATTGTATTTATAGATTTCAAATAATTTGCTTGTTCCTCTTATTATATGCTCATTTTGCATGAATATCAACCATGTACATGTAACGAACATTTGACACATTTTTTTTTCATTGAAGGATTGTCATACTAAGAATAACCCGTCGAGGCATCCGTGTGATATATAAGATATGGCCACTTATGTTTATTGTTTTTGTGGCTATTAATTAGAATCATGCAATAGTGTTGTGTACCAACCAATGGTATACATATCAATGAACTCTATACATTTATTAGAGACGTGTTTTCAGTTTACAGAAAAAATCACCGAAAAGCGTAAGTATGCATATTGACATTACATGTTTCGGAAGTTAAAGACCAAAGTACACTATGTTAAGGCGTATGCCTGGGAAAATTTGAACAACAGTTATATTAATACATTTAACGACAAAGCTAATCTTCATTTTGCCACGTTGCATGCAAAATTTGTTATAAAGGAAATGCCAACTGTTTGTTTAAGATTTCAATCTTTTATAAATCTTATGCACATTAGAATGTCAAACTAAATTTATTTTTTGGCTTAAATATTCTTTAAATTTTGATTTTCAATCCTGTTTGTTGTACATGCACGCTTAAAGTTTCGAGAAAAATGAAATAAAAAACTATATTAATGTTAAAATATTAATTTCCTTCAATCTTAACTGCTACTTTTACCATTTTTGAGCGGTTCTTTGTTAAGGTCATGAAATGTTTACTTCTCATTCTCTCTTGCTGGTATAGATTGGTGTTGTAAATTGTTAAAATGACACGTAACAGGTGCCAAGTTGATACAATCTACATGTTGAAACTTTGTAGTTTTGTCAATTGAATATAAACACATGCCATTCAGTGACCTTCAAATTATTTTCAGTCACCTTTTAGTTGACTGAATGACACAGATTTTACAATAGCATTTAATAAGTGAAGCACCATACTTTATACGAATATTTGGAAGTGATTATATTGATTTTCATTTAAGGGTCATGGTCACAATTTCAGCTATTATCTAAAATGTTATTCATTGTAGAACAAAATTTAGGGTAACAATTTAAGCTATTGATTCAAAATGTTATTATTATAGAAAAGGTTTTTTATCACAAGTAAATAAGAAGCTGAGTTAAAAAAGAGATGCAGAGCCAAGAAATCTTCATTGTGTTAAAAAACTCATCCATTTTTTTGGTTTTTGAATGATGTTTACCTGTAAAAAAGATATTTGCTCAAATTCTATTATAGGTATGACTTTTGTTCAGATAACAAGAAATTTTAAGTTCTGCACAACACTGGTGAATCGCCATCATCAACATATGAAGAATTTAAAAAAAATATTTTGTTTATAGAATAATGTGATTTAGTTTGTTACTTAAAATTTGTTGCTTATCATACAAAAACATACCTGACTTAAATAGGTTATAAGTCTGATGTCCTCCACACTCATTTTGAAATCTATTACTTGTTTCATAAGGGTATTTCCCAGAACATGACAATGAACAATCATCAGCCCCTCTCCTCCACTGTCCAGGTATTTGTTCCAAGCAAACACACTTCTTTAACTGTTAACAGTTAAGATTATCAATTAGTTTTTTATCAATAATCTTCTTAACCCGTGTAACTTTTGGAAAAAGTTATCATTATGTAGACTTTTTTTCACAAATGGAATTGTCATGCACTAATGATGATAAGTGCAATTAGTTCCTTTTAAGCAGTTAGCGTATATGTTAATGCTTATATGTATACAACGAAAACTATTAAAGATTCGGCTGATTCGTCAAAGAAGAAGATTTAATGCTCTTTAATCATAAAGTCATATTGGCTTTGTCCCAGAGCTGACCCATGGGCCATGAACTTTACAAGTTTAGTAGAACATTTTATGAACATCATATCCATGCATTTAGATTTTCCAAAACATTTCTGGAAGTAGAGAAGAGGGGAAGAGGTTTGTTTATGTTTAAATTTAATGTATTTGACTATATGGAAATAATGGCCTCGTCCTAAGGCTTTATATATGTAATCCTTGTTTCCTGTATTCCTCCTATCCAAAAGATGCTTCAAACAAAATATGATAACATGGTCTTGTAGTTTTTAAAGGGACTTGGACGCGATTTGAAATCTAAAATTTTATTTTTTGCTATGTACATGTATAAAATAGTTTACTGGTGCATTTAAAATGATTGGCCAAAATATTGAATGTTTAGGTAAAGTTACAAGCGAGTTACAGAGGTAAAAAAGATTGTTATATAAACAAAGCTCGAGTCTTATGGTTGTTTGCTAAAAATATAATGTAGAGAATTAGCATTTCTTAGACAAAATGACATGTAATAAACAACTTAATCTAACTCAATATCTGCATAAAACAACAATTATGTTAATAATTGTATTTATGTGTTGAATGCTATAATTTTCTATGCTTATTTATTGTATTTTTCATGTTTATATTTGATTAGATATGTTGCATTTCTTTCCCAGGCCTTGTAGAGGTCGTTGGCCATATTATGTAATTTCCCTTCAGTGGTCACTGTCCATGTCTATTTTTAGCCCAAATCCCTAGTCTAATCAAAGTACTGAAGTACTGACGGGAGTTGATTTTATCGATTATAATTTATTTTAAAATCAATTTATCTTGCATGGCATGTAGTTTCTAGTTTATATTTGAATTACGCACTTTTTTATGATATGAATTTTTAGACTTTTCCGACAAGAATTTCGAGACACCCCATATGAATCATGTTGTGTAATATCTAAAGATAGATTTCAATTACTAGTATGTATTAGTTATCGAAACAATTCTAAAAATTGTATGGATCCAAGCACTATTGATATCGAACTCTAGTCTCCTTTAACTAGACGCTCGGCTGTCTCCGTTTATATCCGACAAGCAAGAGAGCCCCCTCTCTGCTTGAGACAGCCAAGCGTCTGGTTGAACGAAACTATATCAACTCTAGCGTAGGAATACATGAGACTACAAAAATCTCTAAATTGTTCGTAGTATGTCAAATTTTACTATTTTCAAAGTGTTTATAGATAAATGCCCTTGAAAAACAATGCTTCAGCATACATCACATCGAATTTTTTTCTATTATTTTCAAGAACTTAGTCTTGTCAGCGGTGATGATTTGTGCTTAGGTCCAAACACTGTTTCACTTTCGGTTTGCCAGAGTAACTGCATAGGAGAGTTGATTAAAATCAACTCCCAAAAACCTCCCAGTGACATATTATGTAATTGAAAAAAAAGTCCATGGTGTAATTCTACCCAAATCAAATTTAATAGCCAATCAAATTAAACGATATGGTCACGTGGTTTGATGCGGTCAGTATCTGACCAGTGAGAGTAGGGTCATTCTGTCTTCATCTCTGAGAGTGTTAGCACGAGTAATGTTTTGATAATGTAAGTTTTGAAACGTAGTTTCTAGTTTTTTGTTGTATGCGATATCGCATGATTATTTCTGCTGGTTCCGGTTGGGGTACAATATGTAAACAATGAGTATTTTAAATGTGTGCGTGATTGGACATTCGTATATCAGAAGATTAAGAGACTATTGTATGCAGACAGGAACAGACAATCTGAATTTGGACCCTGAAGTGTTTAAAGTCTCGTTTAGAGGAAAAGGCGGTTTGAGATTAAACAAGCGTGTGTTCAGGGCGGAGATTCTGAATTATGACTCGATTCCTGATGTGGTGTTTTTACAGATGGGAGAAAATGATATCTGTGGAAGTACAAACAGTGAGAAATTAGCTAGGGATATTATATCTGTTGGACAATATTTAAGAGATGGTGTTGGAGTTAAGGCAGTGATAATAGGCCAATTAATTCGCCGAATGCAGTTTGCATCGTGCCAACATTTTAACGTCTTTGTGGTTCAGACTAATGAACATCTGAAACGGTTTGCTGAGCCCCTTGGTGGGATTTATTTCTGGGGACATCGGGGGTTTTGGAAGGACTTTCATTATTTAGGCCCGGGTGGTGTCCATCTGCTGTGTACCTCTGCCGAGGACCAGCCCATGAGGAAGTTTCGCCGCAGCATTAGGAATGCGGTGATCCTGCACTCAAAAGTTTTGAGGCCAGTATGATTTTAGATCTTTGTGCTACCACTCTAGAATAATGATATTCAATAATATGTGAATATATATATATATATATATATATATATATATATATATATATATATATATATATATATATATATATATATATATTTATATATATATATATATTTATATATATATATATATATACTTATATATATTTACATTTTATTTGCTTTAATTAAGACAGTGTAGTGGCAGTTTATGTCTTAGCTCCCTGAAATTTAAATGTGTGATTTTTTCATGTTCATGAGCATCAGTTCAAGTTCTACCTTTTATTTGTAATTAAGCGTTTGGCTGGAACTGATAAATGTTATGTTTGTTGAGTTTGCATATTGAAGAATGATGAAGGAATATTAGGTCTGTGTTACCCATATGGGCAGTGGGACATGTTCCTTACAATTATGAATTTAATGTTAACATGTAATTAACAATCATGTTGAGACTATTTAGTTACATGAATATTTGGATCTACATGTACTAATAATGATGAAGGAACATTGGGTCTGTGTTACCCATATGGTCAGTGGGACATGTTCCTATTATTATGAATTTAATGTTAACATGTACATGTATTTCAAAGTATGTGTTCGTATTCGCTTAACTGATCAGGTCAAACTACCAAGTACATGGTTGAAATCATCTGTTAATGCCAAAGTTGATTATGAAAAATTTATTATGGGTTAGGCTAATCATATATGTATATATGTGAAAGGATAGGATTCATACTTATTATTCCTATCATATATTTAGCCATAATTCCGCCCAAAAAGAGAGCCAGGAGAGATGATGTGGCAACGGGAGGAGTACCACCACCAAAACCACCAACTGAAGTACAAAGGGGGAAAAAAGGGCAAAAAAGAACCCGAAAACAGACGGAGACTGACACTGTCAATGTGCTACCAAATATTGATTATGAACTTCTGGCAAAAGAAATTGTAAACCAACAAAAAGCTGCTAGTGAGAAACAAAACATCGGTGAAAGTGTTGGGCAACCTCCAATGGTGAATTTCTGTTGAGGATACTGCACCAGTAGTTGGGGGAGCTATACCGGCCGCTGCCACATTTCCTGCCTCTGCGCCTGACACAATTCCTGCCTCTGCACTGGGATCATTACTGGATAATGTGTTCACAGGTGAGCCCGCAGGCAATTTATCGCAGAGTACGGGTAATAGTTTTGCATGCTCTAGTAGCCCTCAAATTCAATTATCAGATTGTGTGCCTCTAGGGGCATCAGTTTCCTCAAAACTGAAACTTAAAATTTGGAACAATGAATTTGTTGACTTAAAAAATTTATTGCCGACCTCAGGGGATGAATCCCTTTCAATTGTGGTACAAGCGGGCAAAATTGAGCTACAACAAGCGGTTTCACATAAAACACCTATTACAGTCCATCAATGGACAGATCCTTTTCTGGCATTCAGTACAATTCCAAGCTTATAATGGTAAACGGCAGCCCTTTTGGGCAAAACAGTGCTACAATTATAACAATGGGCAAAAATGTAACTCCTTACCTTGTCGATTCGCCCATACTGTGGACCCTACCCCCGATTTCAGTTTATAAACATGTCGTCCAAATCTTTCACTTCAAACAGGAATGGCGCTGGTTCTTCCAACTCCAGTAAACCCGTTAAGACTTCACAATGAACTATTAGGTTATGAGGCAGATGAATTGAAATTGTTAGTGAATGGCTTTACATTTGGGTTTAGATTAGGCTGTGTTAAGTCCCCTTCCATTCATACTCCTCATAATCATAAGTCTACATATGAGCACCCAGAAGTTATAGAAGATTACATTCATACGGGTTTAAGTAAGCAGAGGATAGCTGGCCCATTCCCAAGACCCCCTTTACCTCTTTTTAAAACTTCTCCTCTAGGGGTTGTACCAAAATCCGAGCCAAACAAGTTTCGAATCATTCATGATTTATCCTTTCCTGCTCAGGACTCAGTTAATTCTAAAATACCAAGGGAATACTCTCAGGTTCATTATGATTCTATTGACACGGTACTCAGTTTGGTTCATCAATATGGGATGGGTTCTCTTATGGCTAAAACAGATATAAAGGATGCTTTCAGAATAATTCCAGTGAACCCAAAAATTATCATCTTTTGGGTTTTACTTGAAAAGGTCAATTCTACTACGAACGCTGTTTGCCAATGGGGGCAAGTAGCTCCTGTCAAATATTTGAGAAGTTAAGTACAGCTCTTCAATGGATTATGTTAAACAAGCTAGAAGCAGGGGGTATGTCTCATATGTTGGATGATTTCTTTTTTATTGAGCCTCCTCAGTCTGAAAAATGTAAAAATGATTTGATGAATTTCTTGGATTTATGTGGAAGGATTAATATTCCAATTAATGATAAGAAAACTTTCTGGCCAGTAACATGCATCACCATTCATGGTATTGAGGTTGATTCTCTTGATATGATGAGTTGGCTGCCACCAGACAAATTAGACAAATGTAGGACTCTCGTATATCAGTTTAGCTTCAGTCATTAATTTCTTAAGTCTTAAGTCTTAAAGTCTTAAATTTTGCTTGTTCGGTAGTAGTTCCTGGTAGGGCATTTTTACGTCGTCTGATTGACTTGACTATAGGTGTGAAAATACCTTATTATCGAATAAAATCTAATAATGAGGTAAGAGCTGATTTAGCGATGTGGCTAGATTTTCTTAAAATTTCAATGGAAAATCAGTTCTTCTTCCAGAGGAATGGGAATCTTCAGATGTCACGCGACTATTTACAGATGCTTCTGGTTTGTTAGGATTTGCTGCTGTGTTTGGTTCAAAATGGTTTGCTGATGAGTGGACACAAACTCTTCTACCTTTGCATATTGCTGTAAAAGAATTGTTTCCAATTGTTTTGGCTTTGGAAATTTTGGGTTCAGAGATGGCAAATAGGAAAATCTTATTTATGTCAGGTAATATGGCAATGGTAGAGGTAATCAATAAACAGTCCAGTAAGGAAAAGTGCCTCATGCATCTACTTCGGCGTTTAGTATTGGTGTGTTTATCAAAATAATATATTCTTTAAGGCAAAGCATATTCCTGGACAATATAATGTGGTACATGTAGCTGACTCCCTGTCACGTTTGCAATTTCAGAGAGCCAGGGAGGCAGCACCATATCTAGACCAACAACCAACTGCCATTCCCGAGCATCTATTGCAGATTTGTCCTCAACCATCAAAACAATCTTAGTAGCAGCTTTATCTCCTTCTGCACGTTTATCATACAGACGTTCATGGGAACATTTTCTCACATTTCGAAAAAATTCAGTGTCATTACCTTTGTCTACTATTAATATTTGTAATTTTATTGGTTTCCTGTTTGAACAACAATACAGTTCCAGTAGCATTGCCTCACATGTATCTGCTCTGAGTTATATACAGAAAATTGTAAATGTGCCTGATCCAATACAAACATTTATTGTTCGAAAACTCCTAAAAGGATGTCATAAGCTTCTTCCGTCACAAGATGCGAGATTACCAATAACACTGAGTATAATGCACAACATTTTCTCTGCATTAGTTTTCACTGTTCCAAATGCATCAAATCGGGTACTTTTGCAAAGTCTTTTTCTTCTTTGTTTTAACGCCTTTTTACGTTTAGGGGAAGTTGTCACAAAAAAGGTATCAGATAAAGACAGAGTTCAAGACATTACTTTTATGGGAGATATGAACAATCCTTCAGCAGTTCAACATGTTTTAAGATATCATAAATCACAGAAGAAAAATGATCCTATAATTACATCTATAGAAACCAACCCTGTTTCCAATTTCTGTCCAGTACATTATCTATATAGATATAGATCAAAATTTCAACATGTTTCAGGCCCCTTCTTTCAATTGATCAATGGCTCTCTAGTCACCTATTCTTATGTTAGCAGTGAGCTTTCAAAAGCCATAGCATTTGCAGGTCTTGACCCCAATAGATATAAAGGGCACAGGTTTCGGATAGGGGCAGCAACACATGCTGCACAGTTAGGCTATTCTGAGAGTTTTATTCAGCATTTAGGCCGCTGGAACTCCAATGCATTACACAGATATATTATAATACAATCGTTTCAACTGTAATTATTTGTAACTACCGGTACATTCTTTCTTACCCCTGCAGTTTATTTATAGCAGGCCAGTGATTAACTGCTGCTATTGGTCTGTACCAAAAAATGTCCTTGTGTTTGTTACTCTTTCCATAAGAGTATCTTGTACGTAAAATAAGGAGGGTATTTTGTTAGTTATAGTATGTTTACAGGTGTAGTAATGTGTAATGATAGGTCAGTGTTTAACTGCTATTTTTTAGTTACACATTGTGTCTTTAGATATTGTTAGTACAACTTTAAAGCTAGTCTATTAGAGTGCCTGCGGGTTTCACATTAGAATTGCCTTTCATGCTACATTTATACGGGTTATAGTATAATGAATTATATGCACTTATTGCCAGGTCAGTGTGTAACTGCTGGTAACAGTATGCCAAGTCAGTGTTTAACTGTTGGTGCATTTGACTATGAATTGTGGTTTGTGTATGTGTTCACATCAGCATCAACAGGTGCACAACTCACCTTGGATGGCACAATGGAATTGCCAATTGTCATTATGCAATTCACATTTTGTGGTATATTTTATTTTTGAGGTGCCATCTTTTTGCTGGTTTTGTATATATTGTATATAATTTTGAACTAAATATTGTTTTTCTGTAATTTAAGGGGATCAGCATATTGATAAGTTATATGTTAATAATTGTATTTATGTGTTGAATGCTATAATTTTCTATGCTTATTTATTGTATTTTTCATGTTTATGTTTTATTACATATGTTGCATTTCTTTCCCAGGCCTTGTAGAGGTCGTTGGCCATATTATGTAATTTCCCTTCAGTGGTCACTGTCCATGTCTATTTTTAGCCCAAATCCCTAGTCTTAAAACCTCCCAGTGACATATTATGTAATTGAAAAAAAATTCCATGGTGTAATTCTACCCAAATTAAATTTAATAGCCAATCAAATTAAACGATATGGCCACGTGGTTTGATGCGGTCAGTATCTGACCAGTGAGAGTAGGGTCATTCTGTCTTCATCTCTGAGAGTGTTAGCACGAGTAATGTTTTGATACACCCACCGCCGCCCCCGTTTCACCACTCCAATATTGAAAAGTTGCATACGTGTACAAAATATTATTATTCTGCATATTTTATTTTTGAGGTGCCATATTTTATTTTTTAAGTGCCATTTTTTTTGCTGGTTTTGTATATATTGTATATAATTTTGAACTAAATATTGTTTTTTGTGTAATTTAAGGGGATCAGCATATTAATAAGTTATTTAACATTTTGTGTGAACAGTTTTGGGGTCTGATCCCCTACTATGTTGTTTATATTTTTCTTTACTTTCGTCATTTTTAATAAATGACATATTTCATCATGCACAAGTGTTGAGTTCATTTTATCAGACAACAAAAACAGAGCTGCCGTGGGGTTGTGCAGCATGAGAAAACATAAATACTATTATCAACAAAAGAACACATATATAAAAATGACAATATTCGAGCTTTGTTTACAAAACAAAGAATAATAAACCCTGTATCATGCCTATAACTTAATATCTTACTTTTAGATTTTTACATAACATTATAAACTTCTATATTTATCATTATAAACATTGAAAATAAAAGAAATCAATTTTAAAATTTAAAGTCAAATCGTGTCTTAATCCCTTTAGGCAGAAATTCAAAAAATATATTATTAAACACGTGCGACGCACGACGACGGACGAATACAGATAGCAATATATCAACTAAGTCATAAAAGGAAATAATTGTGGGTGGATGATAGTTGGTCAAAACACAATCCTGCAAATGTATTGAAGCTTTTATAAATCTAGCTTATTTATACGTGCTATTTCACAGCATATACGTTCAAATTATTTTGCTCCATTTTTGAAAAAGAATAAAAGACAACATTTTAATAGGTAAACACCAACTGACACACCGATAACCTTACCTGTACACCAAATACTGAATAGCTGGATGCAAAGCAGATTTCCTGACAAAGGCCAGCTGACGGAAAATACATTTCATAGGACTTCCTGGTCACAGTGTTTACAGCAGATTCTTCGTAACAACCTATCACAAATAGAGGTTCATAAAAGATTGAGTACATTTACAGAAGCAATGTCATGTGTCTAACTAGAGGCCATGGGACCACATCGCTCACCAGAGCAACTATAACTTTATATGGGCATTCAAAGGATATTAGGCCATATGGTCCCTCGGTAGAATAACAAAAGTAGCAGGTGAGCTAAAAAACAAAACAAAAACAAAACAAAACCCTAATTAAAAGCCTGAAATATCGTTCAAATAAAGAGATGTATGTTGCCATGTCATATTTTGTAATCTCTCATATAATGTCGTATTACAGTCTTTATTTATTTTATTTTTTTTGTAGTTGTTGTTTTTTATTTTTGAAGTTTGCTTGGCTAAAGAAATCATATTAAGGCTTAATATATAAATGTTCGAAACCACAACCTACCGATTATTTTTATCCACGCTGACAAACGAGTATAAAATGCTGTCCAAAAATACATTTCATTACGTAATGCATGTGGAAACACACTTGATATACTTCCTTTCGTCCTGCAGAGCCCCTGAGCATCTCTCCAATTTGTTTTTGAGATATTTGATACGCTTCCGCTGCATCCTGGTTTTGAATGGAAAGGATGTTTTTATTATAATTATAAGAGAGAGAGAGAGAGAGAGAGAGAGAGAGAGAGAGAGAGAGAGAGAGAGAGAATTAAATTCGCGGACGTGTGCACCGAGAATAATGGTGTTCGCATTATTTCCTTGTATTTCATAATTGTATAGAATATTTCTATTTTTGATTTTAGCATCTTTTCAGAGAAACGGGATATATTATTTTTACTGTGAACAGAATATTTAAGAGCTTAAAATTTGGTGTCGGTTGATGCATGATATGATTATCTGTATAACAAAGATGGTCTGGTCATGTTTAAAAGTTTGTTTTACTTAAATTTTTCCAATGAATATTAAAATTGTTATTCTTTTATTTCTTTTAAATCCATGAATTAGAATTCAATAATCAAAATTCACATAGAACACTAATTATACAATCATAATAATTTACAAAGAAATTGAAACAAATGCTTAATTTAAAAAAGTGCGATTTTTCTTTGAGCTGAACCCGATTTGAAAAGAATTAATCCCAATCAGAATTATTATTGAACTTTTATAAGCAAAATTCATTATACTTTGAAAAATGGATATGCATTATAAAATCAATTAATGAACAAACCATATTTCAGCTAAACAACCCTCATGAAATTATAAAAAAAAAAGGTGATTAACTGCGATTTTAAATGATTTTTCTCGGGATCAGTTTAACTATATTTTGTACAATCGGGATCAGTTCAAATTTAAGATTTTCCAATTTTACTTGAATTTCATAATTTCGTTTGAATTTCTTTTAAATATGATTGTGTCGTAATTGCTTTATGTGACTGACAATTGATAAGTATTTTTTCGCATGGATTAAAAAAATATATGCAATTTTTATTTTCAAAATTATTTTTAAAAATGCAAGGTTTATTTGGCCCTAAATAGCTTATATATGTTTTTTAGATAACAGTATGGTGCGTCAATTGAGATCAAGTTTTTGCTCTGAAATATTACATTTGCGGCTAAAACAAGTTTTTCGGTTTCCGTTAAAAATACAAAAAAGTAAAATTAAAGAAAGCTGATATTGGTCTCTTTTCTGTGAAATTTTGTACACCTACCTGTGATAAGTGATGTAATGGATAGAATGAGAAGAGGCGTGTCACTCAATTGGGCCATATATTTAAAGACTGTCTGGAAACAAAAGAAAAACAAAACAACTTAATCGCCAAATTACAAAATTAGAAACTATTTTCAATTTTCTTACTATTTTTTAAACCAAGAAATAAGATCAACAATGTTTTCAGATTAAAAACCATTTTGTTATTCTCAAAAGCACTGAGACATTACAGACGGGATAGTTTTCTGTTCTGATGTGTATTTTAATCTTCTCTTTTAAAGCTAAATTCATTTAATAATAAATGAAAAGTAGACTCGAACACGAGCCACTAAAAGCATATTAAAACATGTACTGCTATGGTATGTTAATTATCATTAATACCGATATAAACAGATAAACATATTGTGTTGCATGAACACTTTTAACATATTGCATACACATAGTAGGAAGTGAGCATTCCGCATTGCATTAAATATATGTAAGCTTTAATCGTTTTCTATTTTTTTTAATAATTTCTACGCAAGTCATACATACATATACTATAAATAACTGAAATTTACCTTAAATTGACCAAGGTTTAAAATGTAAATTAAAATAGCTTTTAAAATTACCTTCTTTTAACAACAAGTATCGAATTCACAACTACCGTCGAGTGCGTTTGTCCTACGTTTATAATTTCCTTGTTTGTTTAAATCTTGCGTTTACCATGAGGGAAGTTCTAGATTTTACAGTATCGATGAAATTGAACGTAACAGAAAGTAGACCCAAACTTAACCAATGGTTTTCTTCGGGGTCTGCTCGGGGTTTACTATAATAAACTTAAAATGAACACAAAGAGTAAACCCTGATAAGAAGTAGACTCCTGGCAGTCGGAATGAGAATTACATGAGAAAATCTTATTTCTGTATGAAATTTATTTCATGCTTTAAACTTTCAAAAAATCTACTGCAATAACTGTAATGAAATGTGGCATACTTTAAATACTATCAGTTTATCGTTACATATATATTCAATATATGCCGGTTTTTGTTCGTCTGTTTCGGCGATAATATTGTTACTAAGTGTTATCACCCACGTCGGCATGTCCATTGAAAATTTCCCTTTCAATATTGTGAATTTTTTGAAAGGTCGTCTGAAGAATAAATGTCATATTTTTTTCATATTTTTTCTGCAGAAAAATAAAAAAAAGAATTCCCTTACTTCATGACTATCATTAGACTTTTTTTTTAAAAATATGACCTCACATAATGAATTTTTGTGTATAATCTATATTAAATTATGAGATCATGCTTCATTGTATTAACATTTGGCGGTTGAATATTTGGACCTTGTTGTGAGCTAAAGCTCAATATAGGAAAACAAACGTTTAACAAACAAAATAAGATTAATAACAAAACTTTCAACCACCATTAATAATATTTTGCAACACGGGATACTAAAGGATTCCTGGCACTGTTTTTTTTTATGATAAACCATAGCGCGTAATCAAATAGGAGTTTCTTCTTTTAATTTTGCTTATGACAAAATAAAGGTAGAACTGCCATAACTCAACTATAAATACATCAATTATAGGCTTACATCAACCCATTAGTAGACGTTAACTTACGACTGTTTTTTGACGTAACGTCACACGTACATCATTTTGTGAATAACCAAAATCATACGAAAAAATCTTACGTCAAACTTACGTCTAAGATTAAATGTACGATTTTTCGTGAATAGATTCCCTGGCTCTTCAGGCAGTTGTGTACAAATGACTTATATGTAACGTAGTAACATCAGTAAGCAAAAGTTTATTTGACGTCGTAATAACGTTAAAATAGCGGAAAGACACAGAGCGAAAAGGCGCAAAAATAATAATAATAGCAAATATTACAAATGATACAATTATATCACATGCATATAATAAATTTCTCACTGAATTGGATTTAGTTTTGGTTAAAATAATTTAATAAAGTGGTCTTCCTTGGCTAAGCGCAGTATTTCATTTTCATTTGGAGTTTTATTGATGGGAATAATTTAATTAATCTATCAAAATAATTTTCCCTGGCCGCATTCAGCAAAATGTTCACAACATGGAGTATTACGAAAACTCTGGTCATTAATCTGTTGCTTGTGGACACGACACCCGCGTTTAGTTTCCCCGTCTGTCCAATATAAAATTATTTGCATGTTGGACAAATAGCACAATAAATAACATATTCCGATTTACATTTCATCGATGAATTTGTGCGAAATTCCGTCCTTGATTTTAGTAGAACTATATTTCCTTCTTCTATTTTGGCACATGTTATTCTCCGCTACTTTAACGTTTTTATGACGTCACAATGAACATTTGCTTAATGACGTTACTACGTTACACCTAAAGAGCCAGAAATGGCAAAAACGTTTGCAATAAATAGGATCAATTTGTGATTTTATTCTGGATAATAATTATTTTTAAATTATATATATATATATATATATATATATAAATATATATATATATATATATATATATATATATATATATATATATATATATATATATATATATATATCCAAATCACAAAAGTATTTTCTCAGTGTCCGGTAAAAATATAATAAAAGAAAAAAAGCAACACTAACTGCAAAACATAAGCGCTTTCATTGTTAAAAATCTTCAGACGTTTTACAGTCGTTAAAACTATGACGTAATTACGTTACCTAGTGATAACGTCAACAATAATACTATGACGTCATAATGCTTATTGAAGGAAACAATCATAGAATAAAGTTATATAGCGTTATATACAGTAAAACAAAATCAGAGACGATGAAACAGTCTATATCAAACTATTTAACGAAGGTTTTAGTGACTTTATAAAATGTTTTTCTTTTTCCCTTCGTTCAATTGCATTGTCAGTATAAAGTTTATAAAACGGAAAAACTGAAAATTGTCCGTGGCCACAAATATCAAGATGTTCACTAAGTTTAATTTTTCTGTACTCGGGTTGATTGACGTGTTGTTTGTGTATACGAATACGGGTGCGTAGGGTTGTTCCAGTTTCTCCTATATAGAATTCGTTGCATCCGCTACACGTAATGTTGTATATAACATTTTTAGAGGCACAAGACATGTTCGCATTAACAATAAAGTCCTTGTCCCCGAACTTGAACGATTTCCCGACTTTAATGTATTGGCAAGTTCCACAGCGGGGATCGTTACACTTGCTGACAGAATAAGATTGACGTTGAAAAGAAGACTTGCAAAGTATCCTTCGGAGATTCCTGGGTTGTCTTTTACTGTTGATGAAGTTATATTTTTTCAGCACTTCGGACATTTGTTCATCAGTTTGTAGAATGTTGTTAAGTTGACGTACGACTGGAATAATATTAATATCATTCGGATTATGCGTAGTTACGAGTGGTAATATCTTTAAATCAGAGGTGTTATTTTCAGGAGGATTAATAAGATTTTCCCTGTTCAGTGCTAATGCCTTTTTGATACCATCGTCTAGGATTCCTACTGGAAAACATTGTTTTATCAGGCTTGCTTTCAATTCATGTAAACGTTCATTTCTTTTTTCGTTGTCGCTAACTATGGTACATACTCGCCTTGCTAAGTTGTAAGGAATTGCGCGTTTAGTATGGCCCGGATGGCAAGAACTGAAATGAAGTGTTGCTTTTTTTCTTTTATTATATATATATACACTGCTTACAATTGTAAAAATAGAGTCAAAACAATGACACTTTGATTTTTTCTTTTTGATTTTGATTGTGTTAAGGATAACGTTCACATGTTTAATAGTTTGAGATTTCAAAAATATTTTTTTTTTTACAAATTCAAAACATGAAGTCAAAAATTGTTTTAAAAACTCAATATATCAATATAGTAATGTTACAAAAAATATCAATATTGACATCCATAATTCTTTAGGAAGCTATCCTATGACAAAGGTACATGTAGATTAATATTGAATCCGGGGAAATTCGGACTAATTTTTACATTTTTCTTATTTTTTCTTAAAAACTTTCTGTAGCAATGTGATTGCAAATGTTAGGTTTCTATGTGTTTTTTCATATCATTTTTCACATTTTTGGTTGTATAATCTGATGTATAATTTTCGATCACTAGCTGGCACGTGTTGGGAAAAATCTTTAAAATGCATAGAATTAACTCCAGATAGAATATATCGATCATTTGATCATTGACCTTATACTATGTTATTATCAACAATAAATTACAATAAAAATCAATGGTTTGGAGATCCTTTTAGTCATTTTTTTTTGTAATGCTCGATTAAAAACGGTTAGAATTTTGATAGAGGTAATTTGGACTAAATTGGATTTAAATTAATACGATTCATTGAAATATGAAATTAGTAAAGCTAGTCGTATTTTATCATGTTCCAACCAAATGGGAGTTTCAATATTTCTAGTAATTACAAATGCAAGAAAAGCTTGGTGAGAGTGGACAATCTTGACAATTTTTTTCAATAAACATTTCAAGGTCAAAAGCATAAAAAGTTTGTCATTGTCCTAGTTATTTAAAAGTAAAAAATTGCACGCCAATAGTAGGGCTACGATTTGCAATTAGTAGCTTTCCGTTCCTATAAGTGGAATTTTTCGCACCTGAGTAAATGTATTCCTTTAAACTTAAAAATAGGACAAAGTCACACAACTTCATATATTTTCCTCGTCATTGTTTTAAATATTTTAAAAGCAATCCGTAGGAAACTTTTTAAATATAAGTTTTCTCTTAAAAAAGTGTTACGTCATTTCCATTGCCAACTTTAAACAATATAAAAGCACTGGAAAAAATCATTCGACCGATATAGTTTGTGATAATCAATAAAGATCAATGTCTTGGGTTACAACCAGAGACCAAGATCAATTTTTCGGTTTGCACTATTTAAAAGATAAGTGGAAATCAGTCATTCTAACGACAAGGCAAATAAATGTGCCTATTTTATATAGTTTGCATTATACTGGGTGAACAGTTAGAGCTTTAGTTCAGTGTATCGTTAATCACGACAACACAGAATAATCAGTTTCTTCAATCGGGTGCAGATCAATATGACCATACGAACTGTATCTTACACCCGCATGATCATAAGTACTGTCTTCCACATTAAAGTGTTTGTGATCTGTTACGTCATAATCAGACAGGTCTGATAAATCAGCACGAGACGTGTGGTTATATATATCTTCAACAGGTGTTTTTCTAGCGTCTTTGTTTCCAAGATGGTCGTAAGTACCATCCTCTGTCTCATTGTAAGGACTTTCAGATCCAACAATGCACTCGCCTGCCAATTCATATGAGGGATTAGATTTTTGTAGGACAAAGTAATTGTTTTCGGTATGATTTTCTACATTTGAGTAATTTGTAGACTGAATTTTTTGGGACTTTCCCCTTCCCCCTCCATTTGTGTCCTCTTCTGTTCCTTCTTTTCTTCTTCTTTAAAAAATTAATAATTTGTTATTATGATTTTATACCAAAAACATGTTTTAAGTTTGTTAACAATTACTGTCTCCTCATTAGTTACCTTAATATTACATTATAGATAAATGAACATACCTGACATACAAAATCATTGCAACAGCAAACACGAACAGCACCAATGTGACAATTATGACAGGAACTATTATGGCAGCACTTTTGTCTGATATCCAAAAGACAAAAATGACAAATATAACTATATTATTGTACAAAAATATGAGTATATTATTACAATTGTTTAAAAAAAACTATAAAATTTAAAAATTTATATACTTTTAAAAAGCATGAATATAAATCATGAAATATAAATTGGATTTCAAGTAACTGAAAAATAAAGATCATACAGTATCAAAAACCAAACCAATTATTAGAAAAAAACCCAAACCAATTATCAGAAAAAAATGGGTAAATCGTTGAATGTAAATATTGAGATTATATTTTAAAAGAAAATATTTTTTCACTACAACTATTTTGTCTCAAAACTAGGTTTTCAGCTCTCGTTAGAGATGACACAAAAGAATAATATTAAGATTCCGTATAATTGCTTATTTTAGATGATTTACTGTTATTAAGAAACGTAATTAAAATTGAAATTGCCTAATTTATCTTAGAAAAATTTATATTTTAGTAATGTTTATATAAATTTTATTGTTTTTTAAAACATAAAATCACGTTCATTTACTGTGAGGAGTGAAATATAAAAGTTTAAGCCTACAACACAAAGGATACTATAAAATATTTTTCTCGGCGTTAATTTTAATATTTTTTAAATGTCTTCAATACGTAGTTTTTATATTATTTCTTTTTGTGTTTGAAATTTAGTTTTATATACATGTACATGTATTAGTACATGTATATGTAAGGCATGATACAATGAATTTACTTGATAGATATATTTAAAACTTTATTTAACCTTAAGACATATGATGTTGTAGACAATTTTTGTCTTGCTTTGATTTTGATACGAATAGATTGTGTCTTACAAAGTCATACCAAATTTTTTTTATTTGTATTCTTAAAGAATCAATAACATTGATTTAAAACAGTAGATAGGTATAAGTGAGAAAGAAAAGCTACTTTAATGTTATACCCTTGCCTCTAATTTTTTCTAAGTCATTCGAAACAAACGGTGTGGTTTTAGACACTGAAACAGAAAAAAAAATATTGAAAATAATGTATTTTGCAAATATCTGAAACGCCACTGTTATGTTGAAATAGTATTTGGTTTGCACGATAGAGTTTTGTATGTGCAACCACAAAAGGTACATGTTCGAATCAAAAATAGATAAGACACTCTTCCATTGCTGTTGAATATTTTTTATTATGATATTTTCCTGGTGATCTCCGGCTTTATTCATGTGTTTTTTAAATGATTAAAAATTAAAACAATTCATCTTAATTTTTCGGGGAGATCTCGCATTACATGTCACATCATTGGTTTAATAATTCGTATTGTATTTGTCCGAGGTCTCCCTTTTGGTGTTTTAATGTTGTGTTGTTGTTAGTTTATTATTGGGCATTAATTTAGTTATTTCTCAAGAAGTAGAATTCAAAGAGCTGCAGATCAAAGATTAACTTGAAATCGATAGTTGTCGATCGATCAATGCTTCCTTGACAAACTTAAAAAAATAAGGGATATGCAAAAATTAGTTTTTGGTAAAAAAAAAAAAAAAGCAACGTTTTACAAATTATACCTTTGCTTCCAGTTATTTTTAAATCAGTGGAAACAATCGATGTGGTTTGAGACACTGAAGTAGAAGAAATATTGTGTTTTGTAGAAAAGGTTCTTGTTGTGGTTGCTGAATAATTTGTGTCTGTATTTGCTGGTACTGTTGTCGTAGACGCATCCTTCTATAATATAACCAATTCACACAAATGCAATAATCACAATAAGACAACAGAAACAAATATTAAAATGTATAGATGTTTGTGAGAATATAGCAAGGATTGTTAGCAATTCATATGAACATGTACATGTTGGAACTGAAAATAATAGTCTTTTCTCGATAATGCTTCATTAAAAATATATTTTATTACGACAGCATTGTGCTATCTATAAATGTACATGTATCTTGCAGTGATTTTAATTACCATTTTGTTTAAATTTGCATCTTTTAGTTTGTCTTAAAATATATTTTCATCATAAATTGATTTTACCTTTGAACAAAATACCTCAGTGGCTAGACTTTTATTGCAGGACTTATATTGACACTCATATTCGTTAATACTGGCATTAAAATAGCATAGCATACATCTTTTGATTAGTAACTGCTCGGATTTCGGCATCAGTTGACCTAAATAGAAGGATAATAAAGTCAAGTTAGAAAATTAGTATTAAAATAAACAAACTACTTTATTTGTCGAAAAACTAGTTATACATTAAAAGTGTATATGTAACAACTGTATTTTAATGAGGGTTGTTTGGAAATTTTTGAGACACAGTGTTTACCATCCTTTTTAATCGACATAATTTAGCAAAGTCAATATACACGTTGAACAAAATCCAACCATAAAGTAGTTTTATACTCTATCCCGAGTTTTTGCTTCCACCACATTTTGCTTGATATTTCAATAATAGTAAATACCTTTGTGCTCAAACTGCGTTCATCCACTAATATTAAAAATGTCCAGATTATCTGTTTTGAAACGCCCCCTCTACCGTTTCAGGTTTCAATACTTATCCAAAAATTGAAAGTCTACGGAGATTTTGCATTGCTTCAGCCATTAATAAGCCTGGATGATAATATTAAACAATTGCGCGATGTATTCCGAGTGTATTCCGAATGGAGAAAAGATGTAAACATTTCCCATTACAAATCTCCGTAAGAAAATTGTTTTCGTTCCTGTGAAATTTTATGAGTGAAAAGGGATAATTGCTCAATGAAGATATCTTGGATATATTCCCTTTCATCGATTTCAATTGTATTTCTTTCACAGGTATGTGTATTTTTGTTAAAAATCATCAAAGTTGATGGAAGCATTAACTTGGGACAGACTTTAGTATATATGAAAAAAAATTGTTGAAGTTCGGAGTACATTGTACCAAACAAAGACGTTAGCTGGGAGAGCATAAATCTAATGTTAAATATTTTCTTCTTACAAATCAAAAGAGGCCTACACTTAAAGTTAATAATTAAAGAAAAATATCTGCTCTTACTGCAAACCACGTTTGTGCAGGTTTTATTTAGTACTTTAGAGGAAAAGAAGATATTTAATGAATCATTTGAATTGATAATAATGAAAAGCACATAAACCATATTATTTAAATCCACAAATGTGTAAACAAGTATCATGTATTTTCTCTCGCATTATACTGAGTGCATAGTTGGATTTGAACATCCTAAAATCTGTTTGATGTACATTATGCATTACCTTACAAGTAGGAATTAAGCCTTGCAAGAAAACGTGTAGCAAATTACATTATAGATTGTAGTTGATAGGCAAATTAAAAAAATTTGTTCCTTTTTCAATGAAATGAAATTCTGATGTATTTTGACAATATCAAAACTAAAAAGGTCATACCTTGTTCTTTTTTTTCGTAAAGATCTCTAACTATCCCAGTCCAAAGCGGAGTTGGGTTTGTGTGCATTGATTCCATGCAAGCCATTGTTGTATTTGATAGTGTGAGGTTTCCGATTGGATAAACTCCAATACTCTTACAATATTCCTTCATTTTCTTCCAACTTTTAGCCGTCGTATTATCATCAACTAATAAGAAAAAAATTATAAAATGAGTGCATTCCGTATATACGTTTACAGAATAATAAAGCGCCTTAAAGATTTATACATAATAATTACTTCTTGGTAAATCATTAAACAAATAATATAAAACTAAGAAAAACATCTTTCTAGCCTGAGTATTATTAAAATTTTGTGTGCTATCACATCTTGAGAATGTTAACATAATTGTACTTGCATGTCACATTTGCAATACAAGTGATTAAAAGCGCTTTATTGTTTGACGGAAAAATGTATGACACTATTTTGCTTGCCTGTCATGTTAAATGAAGAGTAATTTTGGCTACTATTAAAAGGAAAACTATTCAGTGAAAAATGTAATCCAATCAAATGTAAAAACAGAATCACATTCCTGAAACACACATATTTGGTTTGAGGTGATTTGAAAAATAACATGATTATTAGGTACTCAATATGAAACATAATTTCCCCCCATTTTTACTTGTCCTATTCAAAGATTTTTATTCAATATACATATTTAACCCAAAACCGTTTCCTTTATGACTTATCAAATTTGTTAAATATTATGACCATTTTCACTTAGGATAAAGAATGAACAATTTCCAGAACTTTGCGACGGAAAATTGTGTTGTTGAAGCATACTGTTTCATAATAGTTCTACAGAAACATGCGGTTACTTAAGACTTTAATATTTCTGTTGAACAGTAATATCAATATTCATTTTAATTATGGTTATTCATCCTATCAACAAAAATACTGGCCCAGAGTCAGTGTGCTCTCTTTTTATAGTTATGCATGTTTATGCCTAAACCTGATTCATAGGTTATTATCTGTGCTGCTTGGACAAATACTAAATGAATATTTATTTTGTCAAAGGATTCTGTTTATTAAGTGGCTATGATAAGTCTTGATCACTGTTATGCGAAACCAACCCTAAGCACATTGACATTAGGAACGTTTCTTTTTAGTTTTAATTAAATCTATACAATTACAGACAATGTTCAAGTAACCTTGTACAGACACTTAAAACAATGTCATAAAATAAATATTTTTCTTTACAGAAAATCAAAATTTTAAGCTGATATGATTTTGTGCTTTATTACAAAGCCATTTTTTTGTCTTTTTTTCACGAAGCAACCAATATTTTCTTGGACTTTGCTTGGAAATTATTTGACCTATGTAAAAGGTTATTTTAAAAGCTTGATAAACCTCCAATCTGTGTGCTACATTACACCATATATTTGACAATGTTAAGTAGGTGAATACATGTATTTACAAACAGGACATAAAATAATCGTATTTATTTAGTGAACTTTTACTTGTTTAATATGATAATGAAAGAGACTAATAAAAAGCTTTTACATTCTTAAAGTGTCAGAGGTGTCACTACAGAACTATAAATGGGTTTATCCTTCAAACTATTTTTAGAATCGGTAGGAAAACAAAGTGGTGCCATTAAGCAAAATAGTTCCCATACTTGCAGAGTGTTTATATATGTACATTTATTGGGAAATTTTAAATAAAAATGCTTGACACATGTCAGAAAAGAGGATTTGCAATTCTAAATACAAGTGTCAAAATTGAATTATCATCTGAAGGAAAGAATCGAAATTGACGTACACCCTTTCCAAAGTTGTTAAAATTCCTCACTTTTACTTTCATTTTCAGAGTTTTTCAAGACAGACTAATTTTCCCGGAAAACAAATCTGACTTCACACCACGAAATTTTAACAGGAAAAAAATTCCGAAAAACAATCACTTCGGAAATCCTCTTGAAAGTCAAACGTTTCGAGAAGCAAATTTTAAATCGCTTAAGCGTTTTCAATCAGGAATATACTCGACGATAATACACAAACTATTGACGTTCATCACTACGTGTCTTATAATGACGGCACGCCGTGCAAGAACTGTTGCTTTGTCACAAGGCCGGGAAGGGGGGGGGAGGGTGTTAATTTTTTTCTAAAACAAATCTAGTAGTGGAAATATTTTGGTTTTTACAAAATATCATCAACATACTCCAACATTTTAAGGTCAGTAGCGGGTTTGAAATTGTGCGCCTTCTGCACAGGTTATTGCGCATTATTGTCGTTAAACACAAATGCAAAGTGAAATGTTCAAATGTACAGGTTATCATTTAATATTTATTAGTTTGATAAGCTATTGGCGCTTTTGATTGGTCGAACAATTTCTTTGATGCCTGAATCAATAAAATTTTTGCAGAATCTACTTTTCTCAACTGTTCTGATTTAACACTATTTATAGAACGGGAAGTTCCCAAATAAACACTGTCAACAAAATGTAGAGTAGAGTCTGTTAAATTGTCAGCAAACTAAATGCAACATTATAAAGATAAAAATTTTAAAGTTTAACCTTAAAAAAATACATATTATTTTATTCACTATATAGAAATTAAGCGTCCTCTCACGATTTCGTCTGCTTGAGATCAACGATCAACATTTACGGCAAGGCTGGCTGTCCTAATTCCAGGAATAATCTTAACGAAGATATAGGTTTATATACTTTCATTGTAACACTGCTGTTCAAATTTGGTAACGATGAGAATTAACATACGTACTTGATCGGTCATCAGAATAAGCATCGCAAAGGCAGATATACCATTGACGTACATCATTGGCTATCTAAATACATGTACCATAACATTTACAAAATTTGCACATACATACACATGTACTATTCTTTGTCGACATATCAACTATTCTCGTCTACGATCGCGTCTCCTTGCATGGTATGCACAGTACTAGTATATTACAACGATGTAACTCACATTAAACATTATGTTGAGGAATCTCACTCCCCACGTTTTGATTTTATTGCGCAGATGATCATTATATTTATACGAATATAATTTTATTTATTTAATTATCACAGAAAGAATAAGCATGCATATTTACACAACATTCATGAAGTAATCTATTGAAATTTAAAAAAAAAACAAACAAAAGATTTTTGGGGAACTATTTTTTCGTGCGGAAGATTTTTTTTTAGATTTAAATGACAGAAGCGAGCCATTTCATTAATTTTCAATATACATTTCTTTTCATTATACTTTATCATTATTCACAGTTTTTATATTTGATAGGTTTATAACATAGTCTATAGGTTCTGTGTGACATGTACAGAACTAAATCTTTAGAGTGTGATAGACGTTTAGCTAAAGTCTTGCAAATATATACAAAATGCCTGAGTTTTTGTAAGCCAAATTTTTCGAGAATTTCACCTTTGAAGCCCTGTATGTATAAACTGACATCACTGACCCCATTGTTTTATTAAGTCAAAATAATACTGAATACAGGATAAACCTTATAAAATTCTTGACATTCAAAAAGTTTTTATTTCAAGTCAAATTGTATCCATTATAAAAATTGTCTATCTTTATTGCAAAAACAGAAATGTTGATGCAGCCTCGTACATATTTTTTTTTAGTAATCCCTCAATTCAGTATGACCGCTGTCCTTAATTAAAAACAATATTTGATGAAATTACTTTGTTTTTTCAAAAATGATTACAACAAATCCTAATCAGGCTGAAATTGCATTTTAGGTGCAAAAAGGTCAAATTAAAAGGGCCATATCTTAGAGGGATGAATACTGACCCCCAACTACCTTTGCATTTTTTAAGTATGTTTTGTCTACAGATTTCAATGATATACTTATCAAGACATTCTTAATACAAAAACATTGAGGAGTGGGATAGGTTTCAATTCTACACATGGTAACCCTACTCACACCCAAAGCAGACTTTCCAAGGAAGAAATACTTCAAAACCATAAATTGGTTATAGATATCTTTAACATCCCCAATAAACAAAATGAATTTGATTTACCTTATTTGAACTGGATTCCAAAGCTTCATAAAAGTCCTTAGAAACAGAGATATATAAATGTAGCAGGTTACAGTAAATGTTCTACCAAACCTCTCTCTTTACACCTTACTAAAATTCTTACAGTAGTGAAGGAGAAACTTCAAGAGTACTGTAAAACAATATACCCCAGATGTGGTGTGAATCAGACGTAGATACTTAAAACATAAATAGCATTATTAGAAACTTTGAGGTCACAAAATCTTACCAAAATCAATAGCATCAAAACGTACGATTTTTTAACGCTTTGTGCAACCATTCCCCATGAGACATTAAAATCTAGACTTTTTGTTATCATCGACACGTGTTTCTAAATAAAAATGGAAGTCGTAAAAATCTTGTCATTGGAAATATAAAAACTTATTTTGTTAAAAACCATTCTGATTGCACACACAAGTACTGTGAAGTTGAAATTAAAAAGATGCTTGAGTTTCTGATAGACAACATCTATGTTATTTTTGGAAATCAAGTCTTCCAACAATCTGTTGGAATTTCCATGGGTACCAATTGTGTCCCATTGTAAGCATACCTATTTTTTGTAATGAAGCAGAGTTTGTTCAAAAACTTGTACGTGAAAAATATAAATCACTCGTTGTGGCCTTCAACTCAGCATTTAGGTAAATCGACGACGTATCACAGGATGAAGTTCTGCCATTCAGTCAACTGAATGATATCTGAATGGTCTGAAAAGGTGACTGAATTGCACAGACATGCCATTCAGTCACCTTTCAGTTACCTTTCAGTCACCTTTCAATTGACTGAATGGCAGAGATTCATTCTGTGTAGTATCAATTTACACTTGTTATTTCCATACTTTTGTCGACTCGACATATCGCAGTGAACTTGGAATAAAAGATATCACAGAGTCTACGTCATCTGTTTCAAATTTATATATTTAACTGGAAAAAGACATTGAGAACACTTTATGATAAACGCGATGACTTTAATTTTTCTACAGTCGATGTCCTTTCTTATAAAGCAATATACATTCATCACCTGCATATGGTGTTTTTGTCTCTCAGTTAATTCGATAAGCAAAAGCATGCTCTTCGTATTAACAGTTTCTAAGGCGAGGCAAGCTACTGACAAACACGTTGATTAAAAAAGAACTACCAACAGTCTCGTGTGAAGTCATCTTTTCGTAAGTGCTATGGTCGACACAACGACCTTGACAGCAAATACAATCTTCTACTGGTTCGCATGCTGACTGACGTTTTTCACACTAATTGTTAGACCACATTTAATCACCTTATTGTCACCGGACTTTTCCGTTTTTCCCCGATTACGACAAGGAGCAAAAAGCGGGTGTGACCGTTCAGCAGAGGATTCTCACTCTTCCTAGGCACTTGGTCATGAGGGTTTCCAGAGGTACGTGATTGCTCTGCTCTGAACTATTGATTGAATACCGAATTGTACACGAGTTTTTTTTTCCCCCGATCATGATATATTCCCAAATTACGACAATGACAATGGGCGAACGGCGGGTGTGACCGGTCAGCAGAGGATGCTTACTCCTCCTTGGCATCTCTATCTTTTTAGATGTCCATGTTGCTCTGCTTTGAATTTGTATTTCGTTTTACGGATTTTTGAGATTGTCGACAGATGGTTGTTGTCATTTTGTCATTGTGGAGTGGAGTACCTTAAAACAAGTTTTAACGAATCTTACTGCAGAGTGAATGATATTAAAAGACATTGCATGTATTTTCCTTTCGTACTCAATTTAGCCAGTTCAGATTTCAACTCTCTATTTGTGTTTTAGCCATTAAATTCAGCTCAATCACTCTGCATCAGCCGAAGGCGCATCCATTCTGAATATTGGCGCTGTTTTCGTTTTGTATTCACACGATCCGCTTCATTTACATTGTTTACATTCTTTATCAATGACACTTTACATTTTATGATTTTAAAACGTTTTATTAAATGAGAAAAAATAAATTTAATAATGTTTTTATCGATCGACGTATCAGAGGAAAGATTGAACGGAAAACTTTTTCATCAATGCCCTATGCAACTGTGACTGTGTTAATTTAAAACTCGTCGTTACCAAATATGAACATCAGTGTTACCATGAAAGGCCTATATGTTCATTATAATTATTCCTGGAATTGGAACAGTCGTCGTCAATGTTGATCGTTGATCTCAAGCAGACGAAATCGTGAGAAAAGACTTACTTTTCTATTGAATAATGTGTATTGTATCTTTTTCAAGGTTAAACTTTTATTTTTTTCTATTTATAAAGTTGTTTTGTTGGCTTACAATTAAACAGAGACAATTTTGCAGTTTATCGCTGGTGTTTATGTGAACATTTCCGTTCTATAAGAACTGTTAAATCAGTTTTATTAATGCAGGTATCAAATTTTTTTTTCGATCAATTGAGAGCGCCAATATCTCGTCAAACTATTAAAAATTAAATAATTGTAGCTTCAACAAGTAAAAGTGAAAACATAAATTGCAAAATAAAAACATATGAGCTACCCTTTCATGTTCTAAATGATTGGAAAGGTATTTTTTCTATTTCTCTTATTATTAGCTCTGATTCGTAAACATTCTTTTATTCTATACAATTGTATATGTAAAACAGACTGCAGGGCACGTTTATAGAACCAAACTATGATGGCAAATAGCATACACACTATCCGGTCAATTTTGTTTTAATTTTATAAAAAGTTTACTGATACTGTAACCTTCGATCGCTGAAAATTTGAAGACAATAGCATGTTTGTAATGTTTTATATTAAATTGAAAATGAAAACCCACCTTCTCTATGTAATCTTTAATAAAATGTCGGGAATGATTTGGACATACGACCAAACTTTGAGCGCGGTAGAAAGCTAGTGGTCAATTAACTATATATTTTGCACATAGTTTACTCATTAGCTCACCTTTACTGAAAAAAAATAAAGGTAATTGTATGCTAGAAAAATTCTCCCCCGAGACTGCTTAAAGTAAAAAATAGATGGTTTCATACCTGGTTTAATGCATATTGTACGTAGCGAATCTTTACAGCCGTGATCACTAAATATAGGAAAATCACCGCATTGTAAAGAAAGACATCTGCTTCTAACACTCAAATCTGTTGTATCTGTAAATTCAGAACTTCCTCTAATTTTCTGTTGCTTGATGATTATGAATTATTCGTTCCACTTTGACTTTTGGAGATTACCAATTTCTCAAATATTCTTTTAACAACGGTGTTCTCTTTTTGAGACATTAAAAACAAAAACATTTTTAATAAAAATATATTTTCATCATTTTTTTGTAATATATATTTACCTAAAGTTTGAAAACATTCACACCTCATATGAACGAAATATTCTGTTGACATATAATTATGAAGTTAATTGGACAATGATTTCTTTATCTAACCTGTTAGAAAAACATTGAATGCCGATTTTCCTCCACATTCTGTTGACAATAATCCACTTCCGTTACATATGTACGTGCAATTTGATGGAGTTAGCCAATTTTGAAAGTAATCAAAACTATCTGATAGGCAAATGCATTTCTTTGCCTACTCAAAAGAGAATATATTTACAAGGTGCACAAGAAGGCCGATAGATTGATATATAATAAAGAGGTTAATATACTTTAACTTACATACCTGAAGAGCAAACAAATATTGTTTTTCCTGCAGGCAACGTTCTTGGCATAGTGGAGGGGACGATATTGAGAGTTCAAATGTTTTATTAATAACATTTTGTATTTCTGATGTTGCGTAACAACCTGCAAATAGATGTGCCGTTTTGTTGCTTAGTCTTATACGAAAGCCGATAAGGATCATTCGAGATTCGAGATTCGAAATACGAAATTCGAAATACGAGATTCGAGATTCGAAATTCGAGATTCAATATCTAAATTAACCAATCAAATCATGAATCTGAAACCTGTATCCTAGCAACATCAAACTGTTCTAAATAAAGATCATTCGTACATGCTCTTTCCTACAAATAAATGTCTTAATAGCTCTTATATAGTGGTTATAAAATGGTTAAATTAACATTGATGAATTAACCCCCCACAGTATAAACAATTAAATTAGAAATAACACTGTTGGCTTTGCGAATCTAAGTGGTTTTGTTTGCCCTGTATGTATTTCCCCCCGAACAATTTTAACCCGAAGTGTATTCGCCCCAACTGTGTAAAAATCGGCTCGCGAAGAAAGATCTGTTTAATCTAAATGTTTTAGCTATGAAACGAAACTCAAAAAAATAATCGACATGTCAAAATATAGGTTATGATAAAGTTTTAAACCATAGAAGATATAATGATTTACAACCTCAAAGACAAAAATCCAGATAAGAATAGTGTATTGTAGGGTATGGCAATGCCATTATCGATATGAGAGAGAGAGAGAGACAGAGAGAGACAGACAGACAGACAGATAGACACAGAGAGAGTTTTGTAGTGTCAAATTCAGTTTGATTTAGAATTTGAAATTGATTTGATTTGTTACAAGCATATATAGACAATAATTAAGCCTCTAAAACGAGAAAAGAGAGGAGGTAGCTAGGGTAGGGCAGACCAACTAGCAAGCTTTAATTTTAACGGTGTTAGCGCACCTGTGATTTACATCGACTCTCTCTCTCTCTCTCTCTCTCTCTCTCTCTCTCTCTCTCTTTCTCTCTCTCTCTCTCTCTCTCTCTCTCTCTCTCATCACCTAGCATTTTCTTTTCCGTGAGGGGCTTTGGGGTATTTGTGATGTCTTACATTAGCTAGCAAAAATGATTAAAAAAAACATGAAATTTTCTTTAAATTGTGTGCGGATGTTGTACGCCAATAATCTGTTTTCAGTATATACATTTCAAGAGGGGGGGGGGGGGCTATATAGTCCTAATTAAGTTGTCAGTTATTCTGTCCCCACTTTGTTTTCTCTTCGTTTTCCAGGTTTTTTTTATTTGGCTCGGCAAATTAATATAAAACTTTCTGTGTAGCTCCATAACGATGCACTGTAGATAAATTATGAGTAGTTTTACTTTTGATAAACAGGTACATATCCGTACTTGATTTTTAATTTGACTCTTATAATCGGATTTAATATTCCAATAATTATAGGGTAGGAAAGAGTAGACGGGACTTTTTTGCGCATATTCTACTGTACCATTCATTCAACACAGGTATTAGCACTCATCGAGTTCGACTTGCTTTCCTTTTCTTTCATCCACTGGATTTCAAGCTATTCATTTTTGAAAATATTTTGAATTTATGGCCTGATTATATATAAATTAGAGCTGCGCTGGTGCATATATTTACCCAAATGGACCAACATATAACCAAATGAATCTAAAAGTTTGACAAAATTAGTTTTAAACGTACGACTCTTTTTTTCAATTCTAATCGGGTATATCTTTTAGAAAAATCTTGAACCACACATTTTTGCAAATAAAACGACAATTGTTTCATTTTTTTATGGGGAGGGAGGTGGTGCCGGTAAAGGACATGTATTGCTTGTGGCAGTTGTGCTATACTCTCATTTGTTATAATAGGTAATACTACATATTGATATAAAATGAAAGTTTCCAATTACACTGTACATAGCTTCTATCACGCATTTTGACCCGTGCGATAGTTTAAAACAATTTTCAAAGCATTTAATGTAATTCAACCGATCATTTTTGAAATTTAATTTTCTGGATCCCCGCCTGATACGTCCGCCTTATTGTATATTAGAATTACATGTACGTTGACCATATGTACACATTAACTTAATCGGCTATGTTATGGGACGATAACATTTTTTATCAATGTTTTTGCAGGATATGTAACAAATAACAGCCTATTTGTGGGTTTTTGCACTGATTATTTTAGATAATTTGCCGCCATCTTTTATGCATTCCACACGCCACTCACAGTTTCTTTATTTGGTGTTCTGTGTGTATGGCGACAAATTGGTAAATTTGCACCACTCACCCCTTGTGGCTTCATCCTGATTACATTTTATCTGGCTAAGTGTAATGTAGTAGTATATTAAATACACACATCTTTGTTTGCAGTGCTTATTTACATCTTTAGAGATTTACTTACAAAAAAAGTAAACATTTGTATGACTTATATACATGTAATTATTGTCAATTTTGGTGCGGTGGGGGTAGGGGGGTAGGAAACTACAGAGAAACTTAACTTGGCTGTGAAACATATGCTTTAATTCATTTCTTGTTGATATTTCAATGAATGAATTATAACAAAATATATGTACAACAATTAATTTTGAAATATTCATGCACAATCAAATAAAGGGTTTTACTGTTCTCCGCACAAGAAATCGGCAATGTGAACAAATTGGCACCCTATCATCCCTACCTTTAATTGAAGAGAGTAGGTATCCTTCTATATTGAAAACAATTCCAAAAGTAAGACTCATCATAAGTTGTTTACTGAGGAAAAGGAAAAAAAATGTATTTATTAATAATTCCGTATGATGTGATAAGATCTCAATGATTTGTTTATAATCATAGTACTAGTGTATCACTGTATGCATACATAAAAACGATAAGTAATGCTTATATTTATTAGTGAAACAGGACAGATTATTTATATTTAGATTATTTAGATACATGTACTAATCTTCATGCGGGGATCTAGAAAGGAGGGGGTCAGGGGATCTGGACCCCCTCCTCGGGAAAATTGGAGCTTATTAAATTTACATAGTAAAATTTTTTAAAATTGGCCTAGGACCCCCTACAGAAAAAATTAGCTACGCTTATGAAGTTCTCTACCATAACCGCATTTTTACACAAAAGGGGTGAATAAACCCGGGTTTTAAACTATTACTGGTGGTGAAATACCTTAGGGTTCAAACGCATCAGGTGGAAATGCACCAGGGCAAACAAAATCACTTAGATCCGCGAAGCACACTGCATTATTACTAGTCTACTTAGATATTCTGTGTAAAAGTAAATACAAATGATTATTTAGTTAGGTAGGGAGAAGTGAACATAGCATTTATTTGTATATAAGAGCATGTACGTATGATTTTTATTTAGAACAGTTTAATGTCGCTAGGATACATATTTTCAGATCCTTGATTTGATTGGTTAATTTAGATATTGAATCTCGAATTTCGAATCTCGAATCTCGTATTTCGAATCTCGTATTTCGAATCTCGAATCTCGAATGATCCTTCTCGGCTTTCGTAGTCTTAACAGTACAAACAATAATGAGAGTCGTTGTATCAACATTTTTGTCAATAAAAATCAGAATAATTTATCGAATATACTTGACTTGGTCTCTGTTGTGTGTATATTTCAACCATTTAAGGTCAATACCAATTGCTTTTGACTATTTCATACGACTAAAACGGTGCTTAAGTTTACTCAGAAAGAAAGAAAGAAATCACCTGATGATTTTGAATAAACATCTATTGTATGTTATAAACCTTTAATTGTATAGTTATTTTTCACTTTGAAAATGTAGATCAATGTCATAATTTTTAAGGTAATGGCAAATGAATGTTTTTGGAAATTTTTTTTATAAACCCTCAAATTTTTATACTATGATTGAGATTTTCTTCAGTGTAATAATTCAATTCTTCAAAAATGAATACAGTTTATGAATGACAGCAACACTAAATAGATACAAAGCATGAAGTTTTCAGAACAATTCAAAATAACAAAATTCAGTCAGAATTTCCTCTATCAGTTTTCAAATCCCTAACAATTCTTGATTTAATTGAAAAATTAAATGATGATTACACTTAAACATTTATAGAATAAAACTACTTCTATTGATCCTATTCCGCTGGCATAAAATTTATGTAGTCAATGATAAAAAATTTTGAGATTTGGTGTCGTTTTACGTTTTTGCATTGCGTGCAATACAGATATCTTAATGAAAAATTAAGATAAACCAACAGAAAATATAAAACAGTATATTAACTATGAAATAAAATCTCAACCTTTATTATAATAATACTACAGATAAATTTAAGCGGAAACAAAATCTGAAAAAATTAAGTCCGAATTTTCTGTTTTGCTATAAGTCATTTTTGTTTTAGCTAAATTCCATAATATAGTATAGCTATCAAATTTTATGTCAATAATAATTCATTTTATAAATACTTTTTATGTTTAGAACAAATTTTACTTATGACATTGAACTTTATAACAATCAGAATTTGACAACTTAAACCGTGAGTAAACAACATCCTTAAGTTAGTTTTACCGAAACTTTTTGCAAGCTAATCATTGTCCGCAACTAGCAAGTTAGGCAAGTTAATTTAGATTCATTAATTTCTATTCTATTTGAAGTAACCCAAGTCATTGATTTATTTAATTGTCTTATCAAACTGTTCAAGCTTAAAATATTGAAATATTTAATATGCAACACACATGCATTGACTTATTTGAGAATGTCTAGCGATCCATTTATTCAAAACCATTGCACTTACAACTTAATCATTCCTTCACCCACTATATTAAACCCTTGGTCTTAAATTAATTCAACTATTGCTAACACAAAATGTAAAAAAAAAATGTGCATTTAGGAAAATATTTTTAAAATGCTTTTGTTATCTGTTATTTCCATGTATAAACTTGTCTTTTTTCAAGTGGCTATTTTATATATGTATATTACCATGTGTTTATCAATTGTTTTGTATGTGTGAATAAGCTGCTAGCTGTACAGCTTACTGACACAGCTAAAACAGTCAATAACCACACAATACATTTGCTTGTTTCTATACACATGCTAACATTGTTGAGTGAAGATGGGAAACAAATCAAGCCAAATATTTTACAAGAAAATCAATTACGGCATAATTTATTTTAAACATACTTAGATACATGAACAAACAGTTGATAATTACAAATACTTGTTCGTCGAAATTATTTATTACTTTCTAGATTGATAACTTGTTTAATAATATGCATGTATGAATGCTTGGCATGTTAAATGTCGATATACATTTGTGATTAACTTTACATAAAGGCATACACTTACATTATTATCATTATTAGCTTTTGATAATATATGAAGTAATATTTCAGTCATGCAAAACTGATACTGCATTGAGGATGAACTCTTATGAAGTATTAGATAATTATGTAAAGTAATTAGAAATGTGATATATAGCTAAATTAAGGCTAACTTTAAAATCAATTCTAACTAAAGCCAATTTTTTTAAGTAGCAGCACTTTCAGAATTTGAAAGATAAATTCATTCAATTTAAAAAAAAGAGATATATCATTATAATTTCAAATGACCATGTGATATTAGAATTTGTATTAAATTTCATCTGAAGGAATTTTCAATATATACCACATGACTTTCAACTGAGGTTTGTATCCGAGTATTTGATATGTTGTTGCAATGAAGATTTTGAAATGTACATAAAATATTTCTAGAGATATTTTGTACGCTACTAATAATTGAACGGAATATGTCATTTCTTCGGTAGGTGTTTTAAAATATAACGCCTTAACAAAAGTGCTTAACATTTCAGTTAACAGGCATGACTATAATAATCAGATACATGTAATAAGATGGATAGTCTTATCTTTCACCTATAATTTTGATCCACTGTGATCTCTTTTTGTACAATCCAGTCCAGTAAAAACTTGTCGATTCATTTTCCCTCTGCGTAAGTGACTGGTTCTTTTCCCTGCATTCTTTTTGTGCATCAAACCAGGTAAAAGCTTTTGATTGAGATATTGCTTAAAGAAATCAACAATAATTAAAGGAATAGTCTCTTGTTGCTATAGCAACAAAAAGGTCTTCCGTTCTTCATGTATCAATCTTTACAAAAACCATTTCTCTTGTAAACAGAAAATGGATATAATATATACTGTAAGAGGTTTCCCAAGTAATAAACAAAACAAAAAGACAAAATGTCAATTTTTGAGTACTTTCTGTGACGACAGGAAATTACGCCGAATCATAAAGAACATAGTAAAGATATCATAAACTTTGTCTTTCATCAACGTTTGGATGTTCAAGTTCTTTTTAGTTATAATATCTCGTTGAGAAAAGGTTTTCGGAAACGAACAAAGGGAAGTAATTTAAGAAATTGAAAGTAGATATTTTAGTACATTTACATACGGTTCGTTACTGTTCATCAAATTGAGTAAAATGTAAAAAAAAAAATCTAAAGTTAAAAAAACACTTCTATTGCTTGAACGCTTCGAGTGAGAACCGGAAGTGACATACTACCAAAAGAAACCCGTTAAACACATGTTCAATCAAATGTCCATTATCAATATTAGTTTTGTATCTTGATCTCTCACAGTTTCTGATATCTTGTGGGTTTTTTTGGGTTTTTTTTAAAGAAGGCTACCTGAGATATTTGAGATGCCTCACCGGAAGTATAACTCTTTTTGGTTTTTTTTTTACCATGTGTAGATGACAAATGTTACTTCCATGCTAAATAACCAAAATATTTTTAAGAAATCAAAATAGGGTGTACTTCCTGTGACGACCGGAAGCTATGCGGGATAAAACAACAAAAGTGTTAACACATGTTAACAACAAAGTTTGATTGTTAAGGTGGTTACCGTTTTTGAGATCTCGTCTACATACGGTTTTTTGTCTCGGGACAGAAATCGGACAAACGTAAGTGCTCAATGTGAATTGCTTTCAATATTTCTTGTATACTTGCCTTTTGTACATTATTGGTCATCGAGCTAACTAAAAATATCACAGGAATAAAGTTAGACTGATAAACAGCTCGATTTGATTGAACTCTTCCTGTGTGGACCGGAAGTGACGGAAGACAAAATAAAACCGGTTAAACACATTTTCAATCAAATGTATATCATCCATAAAAGTTTCGCTTCTAGTTCCTGAGATATCGTGGGTACAAAACGTGTTTTAAAAAAGCTACCTGAGATAATTGAGATATCTTATCGGAAGTAGAATTTTTTTGTTTATATAACATTGCATAGATAACGTATGAATAGATTTATACTTATATACTTATTCTATGGAAAAGGAATTTAATGTGTTAAAATAATTATTTTAAGTGCTTCCGGTGACGACTGGATGTTACGACGAACAAAACAAAATAGTTTAAATACCTCTACACACAAGTCTTTCATCCCACAAAGTGTGGTTGTTCAAGTCTGTACCGTTTTTGAGATTTCGAGCTGACAAGCTTTTCGTTGCGGAACAGGAAACGGAAGAACGGAAGTAAATTTAGATAAAAAATTTATTTAATACCTTTTTTAATATAACAGTGCGACATTTAAGTCCGGACATGACAAGGTCCAGGCTTTTCGCTACCATTTCCGTTGGACATAGCTTACTTTTGTTTATATATCTTGGTGGGACATTTTACTTTGATCCTATCATGTCAGCATGAATGTACACATTGCTCTAGTTTCCTTATAATTGTCTCTCAAATATCAAAATCCCATGGGATTTTGGTGGGATTTTTCATCCCATCTCAAACCCCACCAAAATCCCATGGGAGAAAAAAATCTTTGTGGGATATAAACTTCCGTGGGATTTTTTCTCCCATCTTTGGTGTTGATAGGATAATTAATCCTATAAAAGGCTGTTATAGGATTTAAAATCCTATGAATGACCATGTTGGGATATTTTATCCCAGAGGATAAAAAGTCCTCTAAATACATCATCTTGATTGATTGTATGTTGGGGTTAACTAAACACTTATGATTCAATTGTCTGATCATATAGTCTAGTAAAACCAATATTCAAACAACCAATGTATTAATTTATTAGATAATGTCATTATATCCATCTAATGAATTACACATGCTAAATTATATGTACCATCAATAACATATTCTTCTTGAAATGACTTTAATAGAGCTTATAACAAAAAGATTTAACAAATTCTGAGAAAATAAATACCAAAAATTACCAATTCTATTGAATATTAATGAAAATATTTCTGTTTATGTAAACCTATAAACTCTTACTTTTCACTGCTGCAAGGAGACTCATTTTTGTTTTCAATTTTGATTTGATACTGTACATCAGATGAACCGGCATGACCCAAGGAACAAGAATATATATGATTTATGGGCGGGGATCTCAACTGTTTTCAAGATATTTGGGCACTTCCTGTTCAAAGGGGGGGAGGGGGGGGGGGGCATGACCACCCTTGGGGCCCATGACCTATATACTATTTGATGCTCCTTGACACAAGGAACAAGAATTTATTTGGTTTAGGGGTGGGGATCTCAACCGTTTTCGAGATATTTGGACACTTCCTGTTCAATGGGGGCCAGGACAACCCCAAGGGCCCATAACCTACATACCATTTGATGCCCCTTAACACAAAGAACAAGAATATAAGTAGTTTGGGGTTGGGGATCTCATAGGAATTTAATGAGATATTTAAATTAGGGCACTTCCTGTTTCAGGGGTAGACGGAACCACCCCCATATGGCCATAACCTATATACCATATGATGCCCCATTGCACAAGGAACAAGAATTTATATGGTTTAGGGGTGAGGAGTCACGGTTTTTTAAATATTAAGTAATTTCCCAAACCTCGGGGTTGGGGAATATATATAGTCCCCAGAGATCATATCTATAATGTACCATGTATTGACCATAATTAACACTCAATATATTTAGCATTTGAAAAATCCATGTCAATATCTTTAACGGTTTTCAAGTGATAACCATTTACAATATAGTGTATAATTTTCCCCTATGGATTCAGTGTTAGACCCCACCCCTATTTGACCCCCAAAACTATGGTTGCCCAACCCCAATTTAAAAACAAAAAATTTAAATTTTAAAACAGGGTATGTAGGCCTATCATATTCTAGATCTAGAGTTGTGTACAACTCTGTTCATGCAGCCATCTCTGAGAAAAGTGATGGACAAGTTCAGAGGCAAGAAAGAAGAAAAAGAAGAAACCGCTAGCTGTCAAAAACAATGTCTCCAAAATTCTTTTGGGAGACTTGATTACAAAAGGTACAATGTAAACAATTATTTTTATATACATACAGAAGGAGAGTTTATTAATACTCCCTCTTCGGTTACATGTGTAGAATGGCCACCACTTGAGTAAAATTTGGCCTACCCAGAAAGTTGGAATTTCCTATTCTGATGACAATTTATAGGCTTAAGTTAATTACTGAGATAAAAATAAATTAATACTTTTAAAACAGTTTTTATCAATTTAATCATTAAATTTATAGATCTGCAGTGAAGTTGCTCTCTGGTTTTATGAAATACCAATAAGAAACCTGACAAATTATAAACCCATTTTTTTTTTTAAAGAATATGTTTCTTTCAAATGTAATACAAATGTAATTACATGTAAACAAATGTAGTTATTATAGTATCAACCTTAAAAACCCAAGTGTATGTATCCTGTGCAAAAGTGATATTTAAGATGTTTTTACATTAGTTAAAAAATCATCTCCCTTCTTTCATTACGTATACATGTATGATATGTAAAGGTACACTTGACCTTCAAATAACATCTAGCTACTATAATTACGGTACAGTGTACTACTATTGAAACGAACAAGAATCAACATATTTTTACCCTTTTATTGTATATATATATGCGTCAAAAATGTAGAAATACATGTAAAAATTGAACATTTTTCATGAAATTCTTATATATATATCCATCTCCAGCGTAACCCTGGTGTGTTTTAATTTTATTTAAATTAAAGGTAGGTATATCATACTTGCAGGTCCTACTGTTTATCAAAAGGAGACTAGAAACCAGAATAGATAAGATATTCACTAAATATGATTGTTAACTTCCATTTTCACGGAAACAAAAAAAAAACACATGCAGGATGGCATGTCTAGTTGTGAATAAAAATGCTACAAATCATCCAATTTACCAAAAAAGAGCAATTTCTTAGCATCAGTGATGATTATTTCAAATATGTGTAAGAAATGACCCAAGAAAATTGCAACAAGTTTTATAATATTAGGTAAAATATTTCAAACTATAAATGCTTTTTCTGACAATCAAAATACGGGGAGTGTAATACATGTAAGAGTATTTCTAAGTGATTTGATGCTTTTATCATGGTAATATTATGTAGATGTATGTAGTACATGTACTGAATAAGGTTTCTTATTCAAGGAGGTTGAACAACAATTGATGTTTAAAAGATTAAGTTAATATGTTTTACTAAAGGAGAGCCCCATGAATCTGTGTTAAATAGAGGAGTGGGGAAATGGTAGGTTCACTTAAATGGCTATATTTTTCTTAAACCTCAATGGAATTGGCAATATGATGCATATTTTTTCTCAGAATTGCATAAGCTTTCTAATTTCATCTTTTAATAGAATTTTAGTGTAAATTAAAGAGAGCAAGTCAGACAGTTTTGAATAATAATGGGAGTAACTCCCTCCTAAATTATTATTTTTTTTTTTTAAATAAAATATGTTTAAAGATATTAATTGTTCCTCTTGAGTTGGAAATTGTAACTTATTTTAAAAAAGTGTTCATCCCACAGGTACTTAATTAATACTAAGGAAGTTTTTGTCCCATGCTTTTCCTTTATGAAAAAAGTCATTGCCCCATGCCTGTTAAATGAACTGGGTCCCATCATTGTGATATTAAATTTAAGGTTCTCAAAAATTACAGCTAATACAGCCTCAAAATATTAGATTTGCTCATCTGACTTATATTGGAATCATTATTATATGATTGACATTTATTATTATTAGTCAAGATTGTTTTAAAATATTTACTGAATGGCGGATCAGAGGCTAGAACCCATTAATTTCTTAAATAACATTTATTTATCATGCAGTTGTATTATGTTGGTCTCAGTGGTACTTTTATGGATATTGTGAGGTTATACTACAAACACTTAAATGTTTATTCAATAGTTATGTTACATATTAAATTTTTCCTAATACTCTACTCAACAATGCTCAATGAGCTTAAATAAAGCTCTGAATACATACCAGGTACATGTATTTTTAACCAGTGAACCCTAATGTTCAACAACTCTCTCTCTCTCCTAATGAATGATTTTGGTTTGTTTCAAAGTTAATTATGAACATAATTATATATACCGGGTATGTTCTAGCTCTTTCTCTCTCTCTCTCTCTCTCTCTCTGAAAGTTTTTGGCCATAGGTTTTAAAGGATTAATTCTGATTTTTAACTTGCAGTTACCTATATGTAGTACTTAATTATTTCTGATCGACTTCTTCTATTCATTGACAAGATGTTTTAGTAACTAAAAGCCTTGTATTTATGTTACTCATATTATTTACTGAAGTTGTTGTCTTTCTGGGCAGTCATATGGTATATCATGTACATAAATTGTTGTTTGACAATTAATACACGTATTAAAATGTACATGTAGTAGTGTGACAAGGACTATTCATAAAAGCACAATGTCTATTCTAGATGATGTAGATATACTAGCTGGCAACCTATGAAAATATGCCCCCATGTACTTCATGTATTATTAGCAAACAGCCGTTAGAACATGAACTAAGATGGCAAATGGATATATCCACATTAAATACTCCTAAATTAAGAACATACAAACTATCAAAGGGGAAAATGTTTGCCTAGAAAATAACATCTCAATGAACATTCCTAAACATATTGTTAGCTAGATCAACAATGGCACAGTTTCGGTGTGGGGTATATAGTCCTAATACTACCCCTGAAAATAGAAACTGCACAATTTCAGGGTGAACTTGTCTAGACTCAGAGTGCACATGAAAACTCTGTAGACAAAATACATGTAGAGGACACATTCCAATTTCTTCTAATATGAACTTAGATTACAATCTCAGAAAAAAACTATATCAAATTGTTATTTTTCCAAATAATCTCTCTAATTTCTCTAGTTTCTAAATTCAAACTCTCATTTGTAATTTTCCAAGACAAGCTGCAAATTTTATTCATTCTGCATTTTAATTAAGACAAATTAAGTTCTTGCCCATGCATAAAATCATAACTTAGTGTTAACAGTGACTTATCATAGGTCCAATGGGCAGGTGTTTGATTTATGTAATTGTATACTACTTAGTTGTAAAAGATACACATGTCACAGTAATAAATGATTTACTTACTTACATATAACTTAAATCATTCAACGGACTTATATAAAAATTGGTAAGACTATCTTAGATGACCAGCTCATTCAATTAAGTTATTCAAGTTTTTACAATCATCATATGGTATATGATATATATTACATCAAATTAATAACTTTTGGTAAAAATATGCTTTGCATAAAGACATTAATAATTGATAATTTTATACACATGTATAATATTTTTGGAAGAATATAAGTTGACATATTAGTTTACTTTGTAATAGGAGTAGTAAAATAATTTGACTATAACGACAGAAACGGGTCCTGAAAAAAGTCTCCACCCTCCCCCCCCCCCCCCCCCCCCTAATGAGAGAATGCAACAGTGCACAGTCTATAATAGACATGATGCCAGACTATATAATGTTTTTTAAAATGTTGCCAATTGTACTAATGACAAAATTGAAATATGGATCTGTTCATATTACTTATAAATATTTCCTTAAAATGAAAACAATACAAGTGTAGTTACAAAACTGTATTTAAACTTTATCAATATAGATCAATGCATATATAGTTTTGTGAATGCAATGATTTGTATTACATTGACTATATATGATAATCTACTCTTTCAACATTTTATTACTTGCACATTCATTTTATTTATAATATCATTTTAATAACTTTTAAATATTGTGTTGAAGTCAATTACAAATAAGCTTTACATGTGCCAGCTGTGTACATGTAGCATTAAAAGTCTTTGTTGTGTTCATTATGAATTTCTCATAGATAAGTCAACTGACCAAGGAGACACATTCTGTGTATACCTAATTACTATCCCATTGTCCTAAAGCATCTACCAATTCACATGGCAGTATCTACAGGTGTCAGTCTGTGTATATTAATTAGCACCCTATTGTTCTACAAAGAATGGAGATATACACGTGTAAGACACGTGCGAGCAGATACCATATTGAACAGAAACACGTGACACAGGTGAACTCGCTGTAGGCTAAAATTGGATGAAGAAAATAATTAAGAACATACATGTACTTACTGCTCATGATAGCAAAATTATTCCCCTCGTTTGTCTTCACTCCACTTCCGAGTTTTGGAAACTGGCTGTGAACCAGTTTATCAAGTTGCATGATAAAATGGAAATTTGGCACATACAAGGAGTGAATTGTGAATCTTTATATTAATTTTGGATTGTTTTTCATCCATTTTTAAGGTTCTGCGTTCTTATTTTTTTTTTTTTACTGGAAGTTCAGAAGCGAGAAATTTTTACCGAACACTTATCATTAAGGTCTTCCGTCTCTACGAAATCAAACACGGTTTTTATTACGTGAATGTAAACATTATTAACCAACATTTATTCGTTACTATCAATATTAATGAATTTTTGAATTAATTAATCAGATAGCTTTTGGCATAAGATATTTATGTGGATCAATGCGACATATATCATTTTAAGTAAATTGGTAGTTTTCTTGCCAGTGAGACACCAGCGTCCCTGGTTTTGCTAAGCCCGTTACAATGCCATCCCGAAACGAAGATTATTATATTCACATTTTGCCAATCAATACAAATGTGCGTAAGTTTTAAAACACTGTTAATTATCGGGCTTCTTAGCATGTATTAAACGGGATGCCACAAATTTGGGCTGATCATTCAATTAAATTATTTCGTGTACATGTAAAACCAAGTTAAATGCAATACATGCATGATTTTGAGAATCATTTTCAAGAATGAACAAGTGCTTCGGCTATAATAAAAAAAATATCATTGGTTTCTAATTAGAACATATAAATGATAACGAATTTCAACGCTAATGCTAAGCTGAGTATCAAACCGGCAGTGACAAAACGCGTATCATTGACCGGACGGACCCCCTTGAAAATTTAAATTTACATAAATTTTTTTCGAAAATATGCCTCTGACCTCCTGGCAAACTAAAATGTCACTCCGAACCCCCCCCCCCCCCCCCCACCTCCCCAAGGAAAAAAAGCTGGATCGGTGCATTCCGTGTCAGGCGGTGATATACATAAATGTCCCTGGTAGTACTATAAAACATCAAAAAGTAATTATTCAAATTTTGAATAAAGAACCATAACAAGGGGTGAAATACTCTATATTTTTAAGAATATATTATTCCGAAGAAAAAATTAGCTTTACTTTTATTGATTTTCAGTTTTTTTCCTTTTTTAAAAGATAGCCTTACCTTATATTTAAAAAAAAAATGCAAATAAAGCGCGAGTGGCGCAGTGGCTGCGCGGAGGGCGATGTAAGTAGCACTATTGTACTAACGTGGGATCAAATCACGCTCGCGGCACTGATTTTTCTCCAAAATTTCTTCATAACTAATACAAGTTTATAATTGAGAGCAAAATTAATCACAACTTGAGAGAAAACAAAAATCTAGACAAAAACACTGACTTGTGTGCTGTGTACACAATGACCTTCTCGATATACATGTACATGAATATTAAATATACACAGATAAACAAAGCAAATATATAGGAATTGATGAATAATATATTTACTTATTCAGCATCACAAATAAAGCTCTATGAAATGGAGTATTTATGGCATGAATGCTAGCAGTTTGATATTATAGAAAATTATTTGTTGTACTTACATAATATAACTATAATTAAGGCGACATATTTAACATTATTTTATTAATTTGCTTATTCAACATGCGGAAGAGAGGTTATGAGATCAACAGGAAGTAATTACCTTAAAAAGCATTACAAAATAAATTCGATTTTGCAGTCAAAAATTAAAAAAATTGATAGAGCTCTGATGTTTTGACGTATCTAGTTATTTAAAGTATTGTAGCTTTAGAAATTTGTATCCGTAATTATTTTGTTACAATCAAGTTTCTTTTTAAAGGATTTTGGCTATTCTCGTCGGCTTTTTTACCGATGATTACGATATCTTAAATGCTTGCATGGACAGATTGATGTTCATTATTCAGTTGTTGATTACATAATCTCCCTTCACACACGATTGACCTGAGACGATGGCACAGGTAAACTAACGAAGCTACTGCTCCAGACACGTGTGTGTCTGGGGTATGTATACACATGGTACACGAGTCTGGTGAACAAAGAGGAGGTTTCACACCTCTAGACTAGTAAATTGATTTGTGTATAATTAGCTACTCGATTATTGACAGCTAAAACAGAAATCAAATTAGACTGTGTAAAATAAGCATTCATTAGCTAATACACGGGTATAGTCCGTCAATCAGTGGTCAAAGAATCATGCATAAGACTATCAAAAAGAAACTAATGTTCAAAATATGCGTTAATTGTTACTTATCTTTTAAAAAATGACAAAACTCACAATTCAGCAATTTAAACCTTGTTTAAAAAATGCAATCAAGTAATAATGAAGTAATAATTTCGGAAGTAATTACGTCCCTGGTCTTAATTTCTTGTCCAATAAAGAACACCTTTCTTTCGAGCGCTATAGTCAGCAATTTAACTCCAAATAGCTTAATTAAATTGTTATACTGACACTGAATCATTATTAAAACTGAAAGAAACTTTAACATATCTTGACAAAGGATGTAAATAAGTGTAAAATAAAATTCCATTATCGTATTTTCAAAGAAGTTACGAGACACACTTCATCATGCGGCCATCTTGGACTTTCTCCTTGATCCGTTAATAATCCCTCGATTGTTTGTTAAAATGTGCATGCTATTTTGATTGTTATAAGTCCGAAATCAATATTAAAATGAATAATCGGGCAATATTGATGTAATTTCGGGCAGGTAGCATCGTTTTTTACCCCCCCCCCCCAAATTAAAAAACGATGCTACCTGCCTGAAATTACATCTCAGACTCATCCAAAAAATCTTGACAAGCAAACCAAAAAAAATAAAAAAAATAAAGGGGACATTGAAAATCTTCTATATCTTTATCCGTGGGGGAGGGCGGGAGCTGGCGTGGTATATATCTGTTACTTCAATTTCACTCTTAATTTCCTTAATTAATACTTACATACTCCCCCAAAAATGAGAGGGGGGGGGAGGCTCCATGATAATTAAATTTTTTATATGTAAACATGGTAAATGCAAGCCACCCCCCCCCCCCCGACTGATGCTTCGTGCCTGAATTTTATGTCTCATACGAGGAATAGACCCCCACGTCACCTTTTACAAAACATATAAATTTATCAATATCATTATTAATGTCATGAAAAAACATCCGAAAAATGTTTAAAAAATAGGTTTCTTATAACAATAGTGTCTTGATTGATTGTCAATTTGCTACATAGAATACACATGTGATGCAAAATGTGTCACAATTATTTGACTAAATTCATGAAGCAAACGTTAACAAGTTTCCGAATTCGGCATTTTTGTTCGATAAAATATGGGTTTTAACTCAAACAACAGTATATTTAGTCATTCAGTGTTGATAAGGAAATTAAAAAAAAAAATGTTCAGATATCGAAAAAGCAACGCAAGAAAACAAACAGTTATCATACGATATTCTTGTTTCTCATAATTATTATAGTAGTTGACCCCGTAACGCCACAGTTCATCCCGCGCCAAATCGACTTGATTAAAAATCGTTCTGAAGGTGTGAAATCGTGTTTTCCCCAAATATCTCGAAAAGTACTTATGCGACCGCAGTAAAATTTTCAGGATGTTTTTACACATAGATCTCCATTAAATCAAAAATTGACCGCACTATACATGTAGGTAGTCTAGATACCGTTTGTCCCTGGTATACTTTAAAGCAGTACTTAAGCAAGCAAATAATGAGAGAGAGAGAGAGAGAGAGAGAGAGAGAGAGAGAGAGAGAGAGAGAGAGAGAGAGAGAGAGAGAGATTTCAAAAAATGAAACATTTGGAAAATGATTAATTCATTTATAATTTAATTTATAGGGAAATAATATTGTAACCAGTAAATTGAATTTTAAACAAAAATTTCACTTTTGTGTTATCCTAGAACCGTACATCGCGGATTTAATTACAGGTAACAAGTCTTAAACATCCGGGGATATAATTACATGTATATACAATACGAACCACCGAGGGGTAAGAATATTAATCAAGGTGACAGTCTGGCAATTTATAATTACGGGTTGATGTTTGCAACATTGCCACCTTTGGTCTTCTGTACTATGTATGTGCATGTATTTTTAAAATACACTTATTTGATCTACTGTTTGCAGGTAATATACACAAGTACAGAAACTCGCTCAAGCTGAGCTCGGTGCAACCAACCTATAGAAATAGCGTTTGTGAAATTTATTAAACTTAGCGACAATTTGAAGTCTTGTTACCTTCTTACATGTATCAAAACAACAACAATCACATTGTAAAAAATAACAACCCAAACAGTCTCACTTTAATGACTTAATTAAACTACAAAACTTGATACAGTTATTTTAGCATGATTTTGAAGTCAATATAAAACATTTTTTTCCCAAATGTTATATTTTACTCTCTTTTATTTAAAAAAAATCCGTTCAATGGGTAACAATGCGGCGTAGACAATCGCCGTTATTGACGATGTGGTGATGTGGTTCTTGTTCTGTGCACCTGACTCCATGAAACATGATATGAGATTGTCTTAGTATTCCGAATTCTTTTAAAAGGGGGGGGGGGGTATTTAACAATCGGGTTCGTAATTCAACATAATTATTACACTCCAAGATGGAAACTAGGAACATCACTGGGAACATTAGTCTGATCATCAGAGTTGAGAAATGACTACATGAAGTTTATGAGCATTAGATATGAAAAAACGTCATCATTGGGTAAACATTTGGTTGCTTACAATCTGCATAAGGTATTTTTTAAGCGTTGCATTAGTACTGCACAGCAACAAAGGTCATTCTTATCTGCTGAGGTAAAGAACCGCACCTGTTAAACGCTCACCATCTATACATCATTGTGCCAAATATTCATCTCTTTTCGGGATGGATTTTTTATACACTGATTTTAGGTGGGAAGTGCCTATGTTAATTACAAGAAAGAGCTATATAATATGTAATGAAATTATAAGTTCTTAAGAGATAGATAACGAGAAAGTCTAATTAGATGGATTAAAAATGAAGAACCAAATAATAACTATCAATTGAGGATTAGAATCTGCATTTTATAGCAAACATGCACCTACAGTATTTTGGAAAATCAACACAATACATTCTCACATGCCTTTAAAAGATTAATATCAGATGAAAACATGAAATGTTTGTACAGTTCTTGATCCAATCAATTACTATGAGACAGAGTTTAATATTATGTGCAAATTAAGGTGAAATAACAAAAGAAAATAATTTATTATGAGAAATCATGAGAAAAATATCTGTGATATATGGGAACATTTATCCTATGTGAAAAATCATGGGATATATCCCATTTTCTTTATTTTGTGGGATTTTTTGTCCTATATGGGAGAATTAATCCCACCTTTTAACAATTATGGGATTTTTTCTCCCACATGGGACGATTTATCCCACAGTACTTTTTCTCCCATGGGATTTTGGTGGGGTTTGAGATAGGATGAAAAATCCCACCAAAATCCCATGGGATTTTGATATTTGAGAGACAATTATAAGAAAACTAGAGCAATGTGTACATTCATGCTGACATGATAGGATCAAAGTAAAATGTCCCACTAAGATATATAAACAAAAGTAAGCTATGTCCACCGGAAATGGTAGCGAAAAGCCCGGACCTTGTCATGTCCGGACTTAAATGTCGCACTGTTATATCTTTATATTTTCAATCCGCACCAAAAATTTTAGGAACATCTATCCAGACATCTCTGAGATATTCACGAGACATAAAGGGAGAAAAAATACTTAAATAACTAGAGCAAAGCTCGTTGCTTTGCAACGAGTGGGTCTTCCATTAATGTCGAGAGTAAAGCTAGATGTTCCTGTAAGAAGCAGAGTTCTTAAACCAATAACAAGGTAACTCAAACAAACAAAAATAAAAGAAACGAATAATTCTTGGTACGACTTTAAAAAATCCGAATGATTCTCAGTATGAATTAACAAAATTTATTATGATTTCAAGAACGACTTAACAAAAAAAATTCGAACGTGTCAAAGTAATTAACAAAAATCGATTTGTTTTTATACGAGTTAATAACGCTATTTTTTTAACCTAGAACGCGGATTCAAAATTTCCGGAAATATCGATTTTTAATCCCCAATATCTCTTAAATCAACGTCCGATTTTAAAACAGATTTCTGATTTGAATTCATTATGTCAAATTCTATAACACTGTTGTATTTTCTTATTTTGTTAAAAAAAATTTCAAAAAATTGGAACTACTTCCGGTTCTGAGCAAAATTGATGAATAAAATTTTAAACCCCCCAGTACACCATAGAATTGATATATCTAACATCAGTAAAAATTTCAAAGCGATATCTTTTAAGTTTATGGAGATTTCCTCCGGGCAAAATCACTTTTTTAAAAATTAAAAATGGCCGTCAAATTGGAACTGAAATGACTAAAACCTTCATATTGTTGAGGCAGGGTAACTTTACAAAAGCTCTAAAAATCAGAAAGGTCAGTGAAAAAAATATTAATAAAAAGAAACCGAAGAAAAACAAGAGGGTCTACGAAAGACCCTAATAAGAAAGAAAGAAAAAACCTTACAATCACTATAAGGTCTTCCGTTGGATACGAAAGCCCTTAATTACGTTAAACATGCATCAAACATTTGATTAGGAATATAAATAAATAAAAGGATTTCAGTCTTACCTGTTAGAGTTATAAGAAAGTGAATTAACCAACACGCATACATCGTGACAAAACCGCGATACCTGGAACAAGTGAAGAATGTATTTTGCAAACTTAAATTATTTTGAACAGTTACACAAATAGCTACGAACATTAGGAATAATACAATGAAAATGCTACAATTAATGATTGTCCGTAAGTATTTTACAGAACATTTAATGCATAATGGTTTTCAAATTTGTAAATAAATTAATTTTGCTTTCAGTATAGCAAAACCAATAATTGTTATGTTATGACTATGAATTCATGTGAATATTTCAAATACCTTTTAAAAGTTTGCAATTTGTGATACTGCGTATTATTGTTTACATGTACAGGCTGGAGAATATTCTCAGTAGGTGAATTGTTTCATCTTCTTAAAACTAGTGAACTGTTGAAAAGTTTCTTTATAATTCGGAGCTGTTTCTCTCTTATGGATGAATGATTTAAAATATTCTGTGTAAATTCTTAACTAGCTTGCTTAAAATATCAGTGGGATGGAATAAAAATATTTAATGTGCAGCTAGTAAAAAACATAAAATGTATGCATGATATGTAGCAAGTAAATGTTGTGTTTACATATATCATACCCAATACTTAATCTCGTCAGTGGTGTACTACAAACAATGTACCTCTAAATAAAGTATATACTGTCTATTATGGCCATTCAAAGGACCGATAAAAAAATCACACAAGACAAGAAGTCACATAACGCAGTCCAAGACTAACTTCACAATCTTTTGAGCTACCTTTTGGCTATTCATAATAATTTGTACCAAATACAAATGTTGTTAGTTTATATATCTTTTAGCTATCAACTAGTTTTTGATAGACTGAAATTAGAATTTCTTCATCCTAAAAAATAATTTTGTACAGAATCACGAATTATATAAACAAAGGGGGCGAATTAGTAAACTCAATATTTTATTTTGTTTCCATCAAATGGACTATGGCAGTATGATTTAATATTGTTTTGTATTATGATGTTTCCTTTACGATGTTTCTGTTAACCAAGTAACTGTAAATATAATTTATTTCGGTTGAACTCGGTGAATTAGAATAAAATTACTTCCTTTTGTGGAAACGCCAATAAGAGATGGTGGGGGGGGGGGGGGGGGCTTAATGTTTTGTAGGTAAGTCGTGTTCGATATGTATCCATTCTGGCGTTCAAACTTTGCACGGGAAAGTTTAAAGTGTATGGTTGTGGTAATCAGTACTTGATAAGGTTCTTATTGAATATACCGGTATTATGGTAATGTGCTCTTGAGCATATATTACAAGCTCCTTGTCAAATGAAAACTTCAGAGGTTTTCAGATGTGGTTGATGTTGAATATTGCAGAATATTGATGTAGAATATTGCAGATTGTATGGGAGGGACTTTCTGTAAGGCAAAAACGCAAATGCAAAAAAAAAAAATATTGTATTTTGTTTTTGGTGTTTAATTCTCTTTTTAAGTGCAAGTACAAAAGAAACAGCTTTAACCATGCATAGTTTTACACACGTTTTCATATCTATTAATCTGACCCTAAGCTTGTGTTTACTATACTCGTACATGTATGATGTCGGACTCGTTATCCGCCATATTTGTTTATTTGACTAAGCACCTTCCCAATTTATTCCTTATACACGTGTTAATTACACATTTTTTTTTAGTAGTGTGGGCGACGAATAGCCTTATTTAGATCTCGTGGGTCTAAACAAATTCTAAGTGTTCCGTTAGGTTTTTCAGCAATAACCAGGGAATTAACCCATTGGGTTGGTTCTTTGACCTTTGTAATTACCTTGACCTTTTCCATCCTATCCAAGTCTACCTTAAGCTTTTTAGATATGACGTGCGGGACCCTATGGGGTGGGTGAATAACTGGTTGTATAGTTGGGTCAACTTCAATTTTAACTTCACCTGGGAACAGACCTATACCTGTAAATATATCTCGGTATTCGGCAAGTACTTGATCTTTATCAAGGGACTTGGAAGGTGTGGTCAGATTAACTGAGTCAACTAGTTTTACAAGTCCTAAGTTTAAACATGATGGTAACCCCAAGATAGGCGGAGCCTTTTTCCCCTGTGGATCAATGGCATGAAAGTCTGTCTTTACCCTTTGACCCTTGCAATCAATATCTAGACTGCAAACACCTACTGACTTAAGTGGGGAACCCTCATACCCCAAGAGATTTTGAGCCGGACGGAGAGGGCATGACACTTGCATACGTCTATATACACTGATGGGGAGAACATTTACTTGTGAACCTGTGTCTAGTTTACAATTTACAGTGCTGTTTGACCCTGCATGCAATACATTCAATTCAGCAAATGATTCAGTATTTGTGACACTTGTACATGATTTTGCAATACAATTAATAAAGAAACCATCATAATGATCATCTACATCATCATCTACATCAACATTTTCAATTGATTGACACACATCATCATATTCATCTACACTACTATATTCATGAATTTCACAAACACTTTTGCACACTTTTGAGAAATGATTCCATGGTCGGCATTTGGTACACTGCTTTCCTTTTGCGGGACATCGGACATCTTTGTGATGGTCGAAACCACAGTTCTGACACTTATCTTGATGCGCGTGTGCGTTGTCTTGTCCCCGGTGATCGTCTCGTCCTCTATGAGAAGTTCCTCTCCTGCGCGACGGTACTGTAGATCTGTGAGCGCGAATGTTTCCTCGGCCGTGTCTCCTGGAATAAGGTCTTCCACGAGTCACTGCATTGACATCCTTCGGAATGGTAGAATTATCTGTTCAGGTGGCCCCATCGTCTTCAGCTGTTGCTGCGAGTATTCAAAATTCTGAGCAACTTGGATTGCCTTCTCCAGTGTGAGTTGTGCCCCTTCGTTGATCAGTCTCTCTCTCACCTTAGCTGAGTTTGTGCCAAATACAAGGCGATCTCTAATCATCTCATCTTCTGCTCTACCAAATGCACAGTCTTTAGCTAACAGACGCAAGCGGGTAATATATTGCTCCACTGGTCGTGCACCTTGTGTCTCGTTATTGAAAATATATCTCGAAAAAACTGGATTATGCTTGGGCTGAACGTATTCTTGAAATTTCTTGAAATGTACTTCTAGCGATTTACCTTCATCTTCGCCGAGGGTCCAAGTACTGTAAACATCTCGGCCCTTTTCTCCTGCCCATAGAAGTAAATATCGAATCTTCTGCTTCTCCTCTTTTTCAGCAAGAGGTCCTTCAAAAATGAGTTCAACGTGTTGTCTGAATTTCTTCCACGCCTCGAGTGGGTTTGATGCGCCCCATTGCATCTGCGGTTGCGGAATACCTGCTAGATCCATTCTGCGATTATTTTACTATGTAAAACTATAATTCTGACACCATGTTATGGTAGGTTAAGTCACGGATGCTAGCGGATTTTAGCACATTACAAATAACGCCATTTCTAACTTTTCTAAACTTTAATCTGCACATGCTCAATAAACAAATCAAGTCGTACACATAATATTTCTTATAATATGACAATATCCATTAGTCAACCCGTTTCTAGATACCCCGTTCTTGAAAGTTCTTTCCATTAATATTAAAATCGTATTAATTGTTCTACTTTATTTATTAACTTTCCGATCTAAGATATCTGCCCGTTCGTTAATAAATCAATCCGCGTTCTTGGTTACCCCGTTCTGGAAAGTTCTATCCCATTTTCTCACCAAAGGTCGCGCATCGCAGACCAATGACTATCAAAACTAAAACTGCCCACTTATTCAACATTTGTCAAATCTTAACTTTCATGATAGGCTCACAGTAAATACATTCACTCTATACGTAATCATTCAATATTATTTCATTGCAAGTATATATTTTGATCGAGACTATCCCTGATTTAGATCCACTAAAGCGTGTCCACAACCTTACTCTCATTTTTTGCTATTTCGGGCTTGCTTGTCGAAAATGAAAATATGTTTTTGAATTATTTCACAGTAGTAACTTCTCAGTTAAAATTCAATTATACCTTACGGACATCGTCTCACATGTGTTGAAATACCGAAGATGTAAGCAAGTACTCTGGTGCACGCAGTTTGTAGTTTATTTGCAAAATGCCTTCATTTATAAGTATAGAATATGATATTTTAGGACCCTACCTTCTGTTGCAACTTATATGTATGTAGTCTCAAGTTTTCATGTTCATATTCATTATAACTTCATCTAAAACAATCCAGAAATACTTTTATAAATACATATACATGTACATAACATGCTACAATAGTCTGGTTACATGTAATGAGACATTTTAAGTTTGATTTAAAATGTTACATGTCGTTAACGCGAAAATAAAAATAAAACAACTGTAATGTGATCTGTTACGAACACAACGATTGACAAATTGTAACTATTCGCAGAAATTTTCAATAAATTTACGGCTAGGCACAGGGCGATGCAATTTGATAGTCCTATGCAATTTGTTAATACGGTACGGTCGACGTCATGATATATACAATTCAGCTGACGCGATATGAGTGTCACGATTGTACAATGCCCATTCAGATCGGAGACAATTTTTTTCTACTAGACAGACATATTTTTGTTTATAGCCGCTTACAAAATTTGGTCACTCAAATGTCCAGATTGATATCTAATCTATTTAGCCCCAACTGACAATACTGACACATCTTAAGTGAACGCGGTGGCGCGGCATGGCGTTTGCCTCACCAAAGATTAGTCAAGATCAACACGATAAGGGGCCTCGATCAAATGCGATTCGTTGCGCTTGGCAACGATACGATAATAACATATACATTGTAATTGAAAATTTATCGTGTTGATCGTTGAAGTTTGTTGACTGTTAAAAATGTCTTACGATTAACACGTTCGTCTCGACATTATTCAAGATCTAGTGAGATTTGGTGCTATTTCTTTTATAACGATTTAGACCGAGACATAAATCGCGCTCCGAATCGGGACAGTGGGCACGTACTCGTATACAATAGATATACAACGATTAGTACTTTTTTATTCAAGTGATTTCCAAAGAATCGTTAAGTGATAAAATGAGAAAAATATTATATATAAATTAAAACATATGATGCTATATATGTTAAAATAATTTTTCTTTTTCTTCCTTTTGTAAATACTAAATTATTTACACAGGGAAGTGAACTATTATGATTAAGCTCTCCATTTTGACAGAATTATGACCATAATCGTAGCAGTCATATTCACTAACAATGAATATTATACTTACATTAAGATAAAGTATGATATTTATTGTTGAATAACGGATTCAAATTAAAAAAAATAAGAAAGAACATGTCACAACAGACCTGTAAAACTTTGCTTCCATATTGCTAGGCTAGGTACTTCTTTCTGTTTAAAATTTCCTTATTGGCTCGCATATTTATATCCCGTCCCTTCACCCCAGCGATATTTTAAAGGTGTCATGAATAGTGTGTAGAAGTTGTAGACAAAAAGAAATATGCCTTCGTTTTTAAATAATCCACAATATATAGTTCATTCCATCTATAAACAATTGAAGTGAGGTGTTTTGTCTAGCTTTTCATTGCAGATGTCTACATGTAGTAAACAAGTAATATCTGATAGGAAATACTGAGAATATATGTAAGTCTACTATGTAATTTACATTTGTCATGAATTTAATACCCTTACCTTTTCGCTGAGCATCTAGAGAAACAAGTATACAGTAAACATTTTATCTAAACTCAAAATTGACACTTCTTTAAAAGACATCTATGTAATTTCTTAACAACAAGTATTTGTTGTACTAGATTGAATGATCAGCCGTTTGGTGATCATTCCAGTTGGAAAAATATTACTTTACATTATTGCTTATGTAAGGTAAGATAATAAAGTAATTCAATACTGCTGTACATGTAGCACACAATTTAAACTTTTCTATAAAATAAGCAATAGTCATGAGGATGTTATTTCCGCACACATTTTTTTCTATATATACTTCCAGGTGTTTTGTTAAATTATAGGTTTTCAAAGCCGAGCTGTATTGTTTACCTCCGAGCAAAACCCATAAAACCATTTGACATAAATTATTTTAGACTTTACACTTTTTATTTATCTTGACTTAAAATCACTTGTTAATATAATTCAACTTTTTTCCTAAATAAGGAAATTAAGGATGTATTTATATTAACTAAGATATTAAGCTTGTCATTAACGCTATTTTAAGTGGTAAGATAAAACTGACATAAGTATCTCCCCAGCACTGCATCGTTGTACACAGAGAAGTATATATTATTACATGTATGTGTACCTGGTTGATTAAATATTAACTAGAATTTTTATTTTTCCTTAGATTATTATATATCCTGCGTATGAATAATAATTTCAATCATATGGAAGTTGATGTTGTCCTTGGAACAAACTGTCAAGGCTTTTTTTATGAATGCATACACTAGATGATTGTCATTTGTGTTTACATGTTTATATCTCATTACACCAGCTAACTTTATAGAGCACGTTTGATGTTGTATCTGCTAATTAAATTTTAGATGCCAAAAAATATAAAGAATATCTGAGGGAGCGAAGATAACTTTAGAGGCTAATAAAGAAACGTGAATTCAAAATGAAAAAAAAAAATCTTGCATCTTAAGGCAATCAATTTAAATGCTCGTCCATCTATCTTGAAAAAAAAAATATCCAAATGTCTTATATGCAGAATGTGAAGTTACAAATTTGCATTAATGTTCATATGCTATTTTGCAGTTAAAACGTTAAATTCAAAAAAGAAATATGGACAATGAGGAAATAAAATAAATCAATGCTTCTTATAAGTTACTTGGATGTGCTAGAATAAAATTCTATTTAGCAATGCATAATAAATGTCACTTGTATACTAAGTTAACAGCAGGAAAAATATTAATAAATGAAGTTCGTGGAGAAAGAAAATGTTTATAAAAAAAACTTCCTGGCTACGTTATAATTTGCTATTTGTTCCTGAATATTAAAATAGTTTACTTCGCCTTTTTAATAATTGTACAAAGACTTGAAACATAGCATACAGAGCGTACTGATTAAGACTAAATTATTGGACATAAATTCCTAATATCATTTTAACAGCCGCTAAGTTTTCACATATCTTTTATTCATAATTAGATATTACATCATTAATTATTAAATAAGACAATGATATAAAATAGTATTAAAAATATCCCTCTAACAGCGATTTTTAAATATTAACCCTTGTCTTCGCTGTCTCATTCATTTTCTGTTAAAGTTAAAAATGATTGGTTTTAAAAGTCAATATCTTATAAAATATATACATGTATATGTACCAAGTTGACAGACCTGTCTAAATTGTTGCCTCTATACGGCTGAAATACAATTCTTCTTTCTGTTTAAAATTTCCTTGTTGGTTTCAATAACAAGGCCAAGGGATTTTTTCTATTCACATATTTAAGTCCCAACTACTTGAAGATTTTACCAGTTACTAGTAATTAAGCTATCAGGAATATGGGTAGAAAATGTGTCATAAACTATTGGTTAAGCATCTAAGAATAAAAGTATGCGCCAACAATTTTACCATTTGACATAAGCTTTTAATTAACACTACTTAGATTGGAGTGTTTTCTCGGTCTATGGTCATTGACCGTTACGTATAATGTTCTTATATTTATCTCCAACAAACACACATTGATATGGTCACGTTTACACTGACACTTCTTATTGTACTTTATTAACATAAATTTTGAGTGAAACCAAACAAATAGAGGGATCTTCAAATATAAAGAAATTTAGTAAAAGAATGAATAGCTATACGCGGATCGGGTGTGTGTGTGTGGGGGGGGTTCCGAGGGATAATTGTTTTTGCCGGGGGGTGGTCCGAGGCCTTTAAGGTAAATTTACATGTACTATAGCTATGTACTTCTAATAAACATGAATTTTCCCTGGGGTCCACCTTCATCCCCACCCTATTTCCTCTAGATCCACACATCTACACTATTATATTAAATTAGTAGACTCGAATGTTTGTACTTTAATACCGAGAAATCGGAGTAGTAATCAAGCTTCTCTTATTAATAATCAACGAAATTTCCTTTAAAAAATCCGGTAATCATCTAGTTTTGTTGGATTTTACAATCTTGCGCATGCGCTTTACATTCAGGCTAAATCGCGGGAGGCCTTTTAATTAATGTTTCCACAATATCACATTTGCATGGATAAACTCAGAAGCGATATTAAATGTACTACAAATACGTGTAAATTGTAATTGAAATTTGCCATCAAAGGAAATATGGGAGATAATTCTAACTCTGTGCGCATAAAAATACTTAGGTGAAAAAGTGTTGAATTTTTCATTTCTATAAATTAGATTTTTAGATGTAAGGTATTTACAGCTTCAAAATGGTTTGTTATGAATAATTTGACTGTTATTATCAATGCAGCTTCATTAATTTTATCTACAATTGGAGCGATTCTGCAATGTTTTGCAACATAACGGGTATATGGGATCCGATGCATTTTATAATAACGGTGGTGAAAGCCTGTCCCGACACACAGTTAGATTATTCTAACTAAGAAATGTGTAGTGAAATTAATAGCATTATTTTATGCTTAAAGCTTGGTTTTATAAATGTCAACAAAACAATGAGTCGATGTATCTATTCCGTAAATGGTCGATATCATAGGCACTGTCAACCCGTGCTCTCAAGGGTCAAAGTCTAGTTGATTATATAAAAAGAGATTTTCAGGATTCCGTTAAAAACGTACCATTTTGCAGATCAGTCGTTCGTAAATATGAGGCTAACGACCAAACCTTTTAGGATTACGTGTAGTAATATGGTTTGCTATCACAATTATCTTAATTGAAGATTTTAACCACCCTGTAATTGATACAATTCCAATAGTAAGATTAATAAATAAAAAACTTGCTAAAATAATCTGTCCAGCAGTACATAGTTGTTAGAAGTGAATTGTGTATATATTTGTTTCATTATATGACATAACAGTGTGTGCTAAATTTGTAATGTAAACAACATATAAAAAAAGAGCAGACAATAACCGAAAGTAGGAGAGGGTTAAATGTACGAAAGTATGGCGTCCTTGATAACAAACTGAACACGGCTTAAACTTTTATCAGTATGAATGCATACAGTAGATAGTTGTTATTTCTGTCTCATAACACACATACAGAAAATAGAATACGATTTTGTTTTTAGTAATTTAATTTAAAAACATGGTGACACTTTTTCAATATCAATTAAAAGGGCTGATAACAAGAACTGCTTTGGTTATTGTGCGTATACAATATAATAAAGTACTACCGTCAATAAAACTGACTGATTGAAATTTAGAATTTGTCTTTTTAATTGTCAATGTGTTTATATTATTCCAAGACGAATACTTTAATACAGTTTAAACTAAATGATTTAATTTTTTCCGAAGATATAGCACGTTTAATTTAAGAGTTGCTACTTTATATAATTAAACAATGATATATAAAAACATATGCATGAAAACTAAAGTCTATTATAACATTGGATTCTTTAAAGTCCCAAATCTCTTGGAGACAGATGATTGTCATGTTTATATTTTTTTTTACTCTGGGTCTGCTATTTGAAAATTTGCGTTCACTTGGTGTTTCCTTTGGTTCCTTTCGAGGTTTTGTTTTGGGGTCCACTGTACGCACTGAAGTGTAAAGCAGACCCCTCTTTTATCTAACCATGTTTCTGCTTGAAATGCCTTCCCTTTGTATATTCCAAATACACATGTAACTTCTGCTTTCAGGGCTATACTTCAAACTAAGTTGACTCTCTGTGTCAACTCTGGGTTTACTTTTGGGTCCACTCTAGTACACCTGGAGTAAACCCAGAGTAATCCCCGAAAGTACTTAACGCATAGTATAGTAGGTGTTTACTTTTTGATAGGTTGGGTCTGATCGGTGCTGTATTTGTTCTATTCGACAGAATCAGATTAACAATATATTAAGTACTTTGTTGTGTGGGGAAAATTCTTATTTCAACAAAATTGTCTATTTAATTTAAATTGAGAGGCGTTTGTGTAGCCATGAAATCAGGATATTTTTCTATTAAATAATTCCTTTTAGTTCAAACAAATTGTAGGCATTTATATTGGTTATGCGTGTGGATTATATAAATTTTCAAAATTATTGAATATTTACAAAAATTCTTAGCAAATTAGTGATTTACAAATATATATTTTTCTTTTTGTGGTACTAATTTTGAAAAGATTTATAAAGTTCTATTATTATTTCTTTCATTCATATCATTATTTTTGTTAATTTATGTTCATGTAATCAGACGTTTTAGATTGCTCAGCACCATTTTCCAAGTGATTAGAAAAGCCATATTTAGGCTAACTGTCGAACTGCAGCTGAGAATAGTCTGTCGACCCACTGGTGGAGTAAGGTTGCTGAAGTTCACAGTAATTGTCGCTATTTTGAGGTTGAACATTTGAGTATATTCTTGAGTCGTTGGTTGATGGATTTGTGTCGACTTTAGAATCTTTTTCTTTTGACAACTTTCTCCTTTAAAACAAATTAAAATAAAATAGACTTGGAAACGTTAGTCATTGTGTATTTTTTGTATGAACAATGTAATTTTGACATTGAGAGAAAATGCAACAGTTTTTGTATGAAAGATTTTAAAAAATTATATATATATATATATATATATATATATATATATATATATATATATATATAACACATTAACAATTGAAATTGGTTTAGTTTAAGATTTCAAGTACATAAGTTTAATTCTCTAAAAAATAATTTTTATTTGACTACATATATAATAGTACCTGATATACAACACGACTGCAAAAATTAAACCCGATAGAAATAACAGAACAAGCACCACTGGAACAACTATTTGAATCAATAATATCTCTGTAAAAAAACAGAACAAAGTAATAAGTGGTGTGGTGAGTTTAAATGTTAACATTTAAAAATACAACATACTTAAAAAAACAAAAATCTCTCAAGAAACCTTTTCCTTTTTCAAATTCGACGAAAGATCAAATTAACATCATGCTTTAAAATAGGTGTTTAATCCAAATAGAGGAGTGAATAAAAATGACGGCATCCTAACATCCAGACATATCTTAAACTTATTAGAACCCGACACTCTTGATGAAGCATTTGGTCAATCGCTTATATGTCATACATGTAGCTAGTTAAGAGTGTATCGGCGGTATTAATAGCACATGTCATTTCAGAATTCATCTCGAAAAAAGAGGTTACAAACAATAAGAAATTGATCCTATTATACAAGAAACTCTTTCTGCAAATAGAATGGATCTTCTCAATAAACAAAAGGAGAAAAACACTAAAAAGACTGTACCGAACGTTTTGGTGACCAAATTTAACCAATGTATTAAAGAGTTAAGGAAGCGACTAATGAAATACTGGGATAACATACAACATGACGAAGTATGCAAACAATTTTTCACAACACCTCCTATGGTTGCATAGGGTAAACACAAAAATATAGGTAATCTATTCATTAGATCCCAATTAAAACCAAATGAAGTTCAAAGAGACTAATTAATTTATGCAGAAGGTGAACTCCTGACGAGGCGGGCCTTATTACAATTCTGAAATGACATGTGCTATAAATACCGCCGAAACACTCTTAACTAGCTATGACATATAAGCAATTGACCAAATGCTTCATCAAAAGTGTCGGGTTCTAATAAGTTTTAAGACATGTCTGGATGTTAGGATGCCATTTTTTTGCGCATTTTTATTGTATGATTTTAAACATATGCACTTGATTTATCCAATGTGTTTAAAATTGTGTATATATTCGCGATGCTTGTCGTTGATTTTTTAAAAGCCTAAATAATGATGTGACGTTGTGTTTTGCGGTTTTTGTTGCCTTTTGCGAATACTGAAGAAATACTGAAGACTTAATAGTTCCGTTTGTTGACATGAACAAAGATGCGAATGTTCGTAAGTTTGAAGTGCCTCGAACGAGAAACGTTTTAAACAAAACAAATACTATGGATTTAAAGTTAAAAGTATTGATAAAGGATGATCTACTTAAGAAGATAAAAATGCATTGTAACCCTTTTTTGGTAAGTTTTGAGTATAAAAATCAGACTAGAGTGTTCTGATTTCGCCGCGTCGGCATGATTGATTTCTTAGCTAACGTGATTTGTAGTTATTTACTACATACCTATATATTTTCTTCATTAATTATGCAAATCTTCATCAAAATCTATTACACCCCTGCGGATGTTATTGTCATTTAAATTTGAACCACGTGATTTTATTTGATCCCTTCAGTTTTGCAGTAAAAATAGTGCCACGTGATTATAGCATATTTCCTAGAATCTAGGTACTTGTTGTCAACTGTAAAAGTTAGACGTTTATTGATTCTACACTGTATATTTATTAACTTGTGTATAAAATTTGTTCTAGAAATGAATATGACAATAGAAAATATAGGGTTTTTATGCTATTGAAGCAGTTTTAAAATATGCTTAGTAGCGATCCAATATAGGATTAATTTTCGATCCGCGCCTGACCTAGTAATATCATCAGTAGTGAAACAGACTATACTATTTTATGCAGAATGTTCCTTAAAAATGGTTCGATATACTTAGGTTTTATGCAAAACAGATACCCATTCTTTTTTTTAAAAAAGCATAGTATTGCACACCAAAAGCCTCATACATGGCTATGATTTTATTACCTAACTTAGCGTTTATTCTTTCAACCACGGGTCGAGTAGTTACACATGAACGATAACTCTGTTTTGAATACAATCGTTCAGTGATAATAACCAGTAGATTATGAAATAAGACATATATCTTTATTTACATAAATCAAAGTAGGATACATGCATGATATAAATAACGGCCAGTGCTTACGTATACTGAGAATATTATCCGAACATTTATACTAAAGTCTTCCATTCGAAATTATACAGGTACTGAACAAATCTCTGTAAAGTCTCGTGAACTTTCATTAGAGCATCTCTGGATTTATTACATACTTAGCAACGATAAAGAAAACATTCCAAACACATTTGCAGGGGTGTATTATAAATTAATTTTTGATAGTAGAAATAGTGATAATATCTATACATGTATATGTCAATCTTCCCAAACTATGTCCTTACATGTAATATAAAGCGACATCGTTTATTAGGTCCGATTTAAGATTCTAAAATCCAATCCTAAACAAACGTGAAAACCTTGAAACTGTCGAGAAAAAATGTTTGCAAAATAAATATTCAGCTCACTCTATGCATTGATTTGAAATAAAATATGTCATTTTGTGTATTGTTAGCAAATAACTTGACAAAATCATAACTTTTTTTACAGAATAAAATCTAAAATATAATATTGAACTTACTTCAGTTTTCAAACTAAACGTAAAAATAACTGTACTACATTTTTATAAAAAGAATGATTAAATGATCATTAAAAATTACAATACCTCTGCAGAAGAAAAAATCCTTTAAAACATTACATGATTAAAACAAAATTGGCAACATAAGTAATGTTTAAAGGATAATGACGAGATTTAAAGTCGGAAAATTTATTGCAAATGGTGAGTACTTCAAAATTTGATTTTGTATTTAACAAAACGGTGAACTAAAGTGTCTTTATGATCAACACTATAAAACGTTAACAAACATATAAGTGAAATCATGAATTACTTTCAGGATATCTTAAAATATACTTTGAATGTAATAAGTTTTTTTTGTAACTAACCTGTGCTTCTTGCTTTTAAGTCAATAGGAAGACCTGACGTGGTCACTAATGTAGAAGATATTTCTGAAGTAGTGTCTGTATACTTTCCAACTGAGTTATTCTTTGGTGGCATGCATTCAAACAAATACAATCACATTAGATATTAAGACGAAAGCAAACTTTGTTTATGCCAATTTTATTATCTACAATCTCCCAGGCATAAAATTGTGTTTGTCAAATGAGGTTAAATATGAATTATTTTTAATCAAATTAAATTAAAACTTTTGCTTTTCTTCCGGATGAGACGGTAAGTGACTGTTTACCTTTGAACAATAAACTTCAGAGATTGAATTGTCATTGCAGAATTCATATTGACATTGAGGTTCTTGTGTTGTGTAATTTACACGGCATTTCATACAACTGGTGATAAACTTCTGATCGGGATAAGTGATTAGTTGACCTAAAGAAAATAAATATAATCTTTTATTACCAGTGGAAGATAAAATATTATGTTTTACTACAGGTATATTATCAATGAGCCACATCCTATCACAAAGACCATTGCATTTATTCCTGAAATTCACAACTTTAATATAAACTCTTTTGCTCATGTACTTAGTTTCTCGACTTAATCAAAGAAGTATAGAACATTTTGATTTTAAAAAATGTTACAGATTTTACCCATAGTCTCGATAACTGGGATTCAATGGAATTTAAAATAAATTTTAAAAAGAAATTGCATTTAGGACTATCTATTTTATGTTACGATAACATCAACCTACCCTTAAAGAAAGAATTACGTAAGGAACACACAAAGTTGGTTGGTTTGCAGTGTCTAGGACTAGCTATAGATGGATGACCATTCGGCTTCCTTACCTCCCTACTAATTTGTTTTGTCATATAACTGAATAAAATACGTGAACTGATTGAAACTAACAAAATGCTTCCTTTGTAGAATCTCATGGTTTTTTGGAAGCGTTTGTTATTTCTTTTAACTTAACATATAAAAATGTGCTAATTATGTATTTATACAGTGTACACATGCAAAGGTTAAAAAGAAATACCTTGGTCTTGTTTATTGTGAAGTTCTTTAACTACCCCAATCCATCCTGGACTTGTATTGCTTAGATTATACTCAATGCAAGCCATTGTTACATTTGATAGGGTAAGATTTCCAACTGGGTAGGCCCCGGTGCTCTTACAATAATCCTTCGTTTTCGTCCAAGAAGAATATAACCAGTCATCAACTTATGACAGTTAAAAATATGAACCAATTAATATTGTCTTATATTGCAGACTTTGTCAAAAAAATAGGATTTGTCAAAAACCTGATTCGTGCGTAAATGTAATTTTTTTACATATAAACTATAGTCTAGTGCTTTTATTACCAATTCATGTTCTTCGTAGAACAATAAAGTATTCAAAACTAACAATTATTATCTCTCGTGATAGTCTAAGAAAGGTTGTGATGTATCAAACAGTAAACAAAACTCCAACAGATCGCTGTACGGCACAACTATTATTTCAAAATCGAATTCAGCAATTTTAGAAACAGAACAAGCGTTTTCTGCATTCTGCACCTGTCTCTTCATTTTCTTTTGTATTTTTTTTTTCGTTAAAAATTTGATAACCAGTGAGACAATTATACATTTTTCGATCGTTTATTAGTGATTGCGTACAGTATATAATATGTATTTTTTACTTGAGAAATTGATACAAATTGTTACCACATATTACACATTGAAAAAAAGAAATTAAGAAACAATCGATGTTCTTACCTAAATTACTGCATATTGAAGAAAGCAAAAATTTACAGGAATAATCAGTAAATTTGGGAGTTGCACCGCATTCAACGGAAAGACATCTGCTGTAAACATTTATAATTGTTGTGTCTGTAAATATAAAAAAATGGTGTATTGTTTCTTTTGTTTGTTAATACAATATCAAACACTGCATGTTTTTTTCCGACATTTGTAGTTAACAAATCTTTGTTCACAGCGTTCATAGTTTAAACTTTTAATTGTATATATAGACAAACATATTTTCTTTGATCATTACATTTTCTAAATTTTTCGTGTGTATTCTGAATTATTTTCATAGGCATGAGTCATATAAACGAAATAGTTCCTCAAAATACCTTGAGTTTTTAGAATGTTAATAATGTAACCATTTTAAAATATCACCTGTAAGAAACACATTGAAACCCGTTTCTCCTCCACAATCTGTTGACAGCAGTGTAGTATCGCTACACATATAATTGCAGTTGGACGGATCCAATTTGCTTTTAGAATAATCAAAACCATCAGAGAGACAAATGCATTTCCTCGCCTGGACAAAAGATAAGCAGATAAGATCACTTGGTATTCCTGAAAACAGGTACTTCAATATAAACATGAAATGTTTTTCTTTACTTTTACTCACATACCTGAACAGCAAATAAAGATATATTCTTCCGAAGGCAGTGTTCTTGGCAAAGTTGTGGAGAAGAATCTCGTAATTCAACAAAATTAACATTGCCATACTGTATCTCTGTTGCATTGTAACAATCTAAAAAAAAATTTAAAAAGGAAAGAAAACTCTATGACTCTTAATAGGATAAGGGGAAAATAACAATTATATTCATCAAATATATTTTTCATCATATATTCAATAAATAAAATGAAAATTGTGTTTGTTATTCAAAATAATTAAAAAAATATTGTTAGAACATCTTTAATGAATAGATTTATTTTATTTTAAATTATTGATTTTTTTTTAATTTAGGTTCTTACAAGAGGCCCATGGGTCATATCGCTCACAGGAGGAATAGGTATGATAAAATCAGCTTAATGGAGTCATGATACAAACTATCTGGACAATGTAGTATAATATATGTAGATCCTGTATGAATAAAAATCCATTCCCCCCGAATATTCTTACGATTTTCATTTGTCCCTTTTCTAACAGGGTGAGTTTTAGTCATATCACATGTTTAGAATTGCATTTCTCAAAACGATCCTAAACAATTGTCCATATACGGGCTATAAGCCTACATCAAACTCCAAACCCCTTGTGAAGCTTAAAAATTGTCCATTGACGAAAGTCAAAACAATTTTAAATAATCAGTAAAATGTCAAAATATATTATAACATTTCAACTTTCGTGAATAATTAAAATACTTTCCCTTGTAAAATTAGATCTCCAGTGGGGCCCCACCTTACTTCTCATGATCAAGATTATGATTTGGACAAATATGAATCTACATTATCTGAGGTTGTTTTCACTAAAGTTATAGCTTTTCGAAGCAAATAGTTTCTAGAGGAAGAATTTTAATGATTTTGCCCTATATATTCCTAGATGTAAATTTGCCCCCCTCCCAAATTGTGGCTAATTCTACCCCGGGGATCATGATTTGAACGTACTTTAATTTACACCACCTGAAGATGCTTCCAAACAAGTTTCAGCTTTTTGGCTAATTGGTTTCTGAGAAGAACACTTTTTAAAAAGAAATTTACTTTACATATTCCTATCACAGGATGAATGGCCATCTTTACGTTTTCCTTAAAGGTAGCTTAAAGGTAGCTTAAAAATGGTCTTTAAGCCACCTTTAAGCTACCTTTAAGTTTCAATAAGGCTTAAAGGTGGCTTAAAGATGGCTTAAAGGTGGCTTAAAGATGGCTGCTAGATCCTTAAAGGCGGCTTAAAGACTGTCTTTAAACCACCTGTTGTGTATATCCTGTTTATTCTGTGTTAGTTCTAGAGTTTTTATGAGGTTTATTAATCAGCAGATTTTAATTAGATATACACAAAGAAATATAAGCGTGTCTAGACACACAACACAGTGATTTTAACAAGTGAATTTGATTATACATGATCGTGTACAATAGGTAAGTAAATAATGTATATTCTGTTGCAGGTTTTTATGATTCCAAGACAGAAAAGATATCAAAAACGGTTTTTGCTCTAAAAAATAAAATGAAAAAAAAAAAATCAAGACCAGGAGTGAACCCGGGACCCTTCGTTTAATAGGATCATCCCACTCCCTCTGCGCCACCGCATCTTATATGTTTAGGATGTTTTAAATCCTATTATTAGGTAGCTATTGAATCAATGTAATGAGTGTATTTTTTACTTGATAAGATTTTGACTTCCATTAAGTTTGTAACCATCAATTATATCTAATTTTTAACTTACATGCATGCCTGTATTTAGAATGAAATACAGTTCTTATCCTTTAGTAAAAAGAAGATGAAACTATTTTTTAAAAATGCATTGAAACTTTTAGGGTGTTTGTTGTACGCATTTTCCCGATTATCATGATCACGGTACCGTTCCAGCAAGTATAATTCTAATAATATTGGCTATTATATATTTACAACAGATCCAGAATAACAAACGAAATGATATATGTTTATATATTTAATTGTATACATGATTTTTAAATTATCAATCCTATAACAATTATTATTACCAATAACCGATGACTTATTTACTGAATGTGACAATTGCAATTAATGTATACATATACGTGTATATACAATTGTATGATGTTACCGGCCGAGTATGTGACATATTATAAATTATAAATATATCTAAATAATTACCTCCCATTTATGATCACCGCTACAGTAATTGATTAGCTTCTGGATTTTAAGCTTACATGTACATACATGTATCTTTAATTTGTAGACATAAGATTTTTTAAACCAAGATTTAGGATATAATACTTTAAGAACGAATTACAAATGTAAATAAACGTTCACTGCACTTAACGTATTAACGTACATACTAAGATTTCTCTTTACGTTGAGGAAAAAGGTAGTGACCTTGACCTGACCTTTATTCGAAAACAAAAAGGTCAAATTTAATTAAACTGATAGAATCATTAAGTAATATGATCCGTTTGACTGTGTCAAAATTTCATGCATTTCTTATTATAAGAAGTATGTTTGATAATGAAAAGACTCCTTCCTTAAAGGACATATAGCATGTTTCTAAAGTATACGACATTTTACATTTTTTGGCTTCCTTGTGTATCTAATAATTACTCCTAACAGTTTGTTAACGGTATAAAAGCGGTAATTAGCCATAATATCAATTTAAATTATAGCCCCGGTCGTTTAAAAACTCGTTAATTAGATAGCGTGTCACGTGGTACAGTGACGTCACATGCAACGTTCTTCGAACAGCTGATTGTAAACAAATTGTAGGATTAGCATTATCTTCTTTAAATTTTGACATTCATTCACCATGTAAGTTGGGGTTTTTTTACATGCTGACTAAATTAAAAGAATCTCATTATTCAGTCGTACATGTTTGAGCCACTAGTACGGATAAAAAACGATGATATTGTCGAAAAAGTGACGATGAAGTCGGCAATGACGATCAAATTGATCGACGTGTAAACATTGTAAACACAACTTAGTAAGGATTGTAGCTCAAATAAATCGGTTAAAGGTGTTTATTTATTAAAATCTACAACAGTCTTGGTTTTTGGCGTTCATTATTGTGAAACTGTGGTGCACAAGAAGTTTGTTTCTTCGGCAGTAACTGATCACAACTTTCTAAGGTTGTTTACTCTATATTACACTTGATTATAAAAGCAGGCAAGAACGTTTTCCTTAATTATTGTTTATTTTTGTAAGATCCCATCTCCGTATTTTTTTTATCCATTTACTTATAAATGTATATCAACAAACTTTGTCTATTTCTCGCGTAAACAATCAATATCGACAACTCGATCCTGACTTCTCCCACAAAAAATAAAACTCACAGAAATCTCACCTACCGTACTAAAATTATGATTTCTGCGGAGGTGAGCTACATGTATGAATGAAGAAATCATGTATACAAAACCGATGCATACATGAACCTATAGTTTAACAATAAGAAAAAGAAAACAGCTATGATGAAGCGAGGCGGTATCCAAAATGGCGTCCCCTCTCGTTATTTTTCTCCGATGAACTTGCGTTTTGTACACAGGCCCCTGTGCATAAACTTCTATTTTTTCTTTTAGAGAAATGAATACGATTTATCTATGAAACTATAATTACAAAAATGTACCATATAATTAATAATATATGAATTGAATGTTTATTTATAAATCCTCTCGTCGACAGATAGACCCCTATTTGTCACAAGATTTCCGCATACTTTCGTAAGGGAAACTTAAAAAAAACAACAGTCCAAATCCCCATTTTCGGTGGCTAAATCACCCGCAGGAGGCACAGAACATCATCATGTCCCGTTATCGGCAATTTAATAGGTGATAATTAGTTTAATTGTCGTTTAAATCTAATCCAACTACAAAGATGGCTAACAGCACCTTCTCGCTCGAGGTCGCATATGACGTCACACATCATGGCGGGTAGATCGAGAGAGAAAATATGCATATCGCGACATTTGAATTTCATCGCTTTCAAACTAACGAATTAGGCAGAATATTTTATGAAAACGTTAATAAACTTCATTTTTAATGAGTATAGAATGATTTTATTTAAAAAATTCCGAAAATTGAAAAACATGCGATATGTCCTTTAAAGATTGTTTTTCGCCCTGTGTATTGAAAAGTTCCACCTGCAACCGTGGCCCAACCCTACTTCGTGGGTCATGATTTTCACAACCCTAAATTTACAATACTTTAGGATGCTTCCAGCTCTCCATGTTTCAGCTCTTCTAGCTGATTAGATTTTGAAAAGATAAGTTTTGAAATTTTACTTTATATATTCCTTTGTAAAAATTTAACCTACCCCCACATTGTGGCCCCACCATATTCCCGGGGATAATGATTTGAATATACTTAAATTGACAGTACCTAAAGATGCTTCCAAACAAATTTCAGTTCTTCATGCTGTTTAGGTTCTGAGAAGAAGATTTTTAGAGATGTACTCTATATATTCCTATGTAAAATTTCAACCCCAATTGTTGTCCAAATCTACCCTTGGGGGGGCGGGGGGGGGGCACACTTTTCACAAGTGTAAATCTACATTATCTGAGGATACATTCCGATGTAAAAATTCAAAATACTCTATTGTGACCCATCCTACCACCGAGGAACAAGATTTTCACAATTCTAAATTTACGTTACATTAAGATGCATCCACACGTTTTAGCTTTCTTGGCTGATTTGTTTCCGAGAAGAAGAGTTTGAAGATTTTCTCTTTATACAGTACCGATCAAACCCAACCTAACATCAAAATAAACCCAAACTTAATTTCGGGTTTACCTTTGGGGTTTACTTTGGGTTTACTTGGAAATTGCTTTTATGGTCACCTGTACGTACTGAAGTGTGAAGCAGATATGTCTTTAATCTTACATGTACCATCTAACTGTATGTAATTCCTGCCCTATGTATATTACGAATACACAGTTAGCTTCTGGTTTCAGGGGTACACTTTTGACTGAGTTTATTCTCGGTGTCCATTCTCGGTTTACTTTGAATTTACTCTGGATTTACTCTGGTTCACTCTAGTAAACCCATGGTAAAACCAGAGTAAACCTACAGTAAAACAGGGTTTTCGTTGGGGTTAACTTTTTGTAAGGTTGGATCTGATCGGTACTGTATTCCTATGTCAAAATTTAAATTCCCCCATTGTGGCCCCAACCTACTCCCGGGGATCATAATTTAAACATACTCAAATCTATATAACTGAAGATAATTCCAAACAAATTTCGGTTTTCTATGCTGTTTAGGTTCTGAGGCCGGGTAGGATTTACTCTATACCCAGGTATATTCCTATGTAGAAATACAAACCCCAGTGTGGTCCAAACTACCCCTGTGGGTCATAATTTTCACTAGTTTGGATCTACACCACTTAGAATACTTGCACACAAGTTTCAGCTTTTCAGGCTGATTATTTCCTTGGAAGAAATTTTTTATCAGATTTCCTCTATATATTCCGATGTAAAAGTTCAAAACATTATATTGTGGCCCCACCCTACCACTGGGGGTCAAGTTTTTTACAACTCTAAATTTACGTTACCCAATGATGCTTCCACACCAGTTTCAGCTTTCCTGGTTGATTAGTTTTTGAGAAGAAGATTTTGAATACACTATTCTATATAGGCTACAGTACTAATCAAACCCAACCTAACATCAAAGTACACCCCAGCTAAACTTCGGGTTTACTTTTGGGGTTTACTCTGGGTTTACTTTTTAAAAGGTGAGCTAAAGTCAACAGGTGAGCTAAAGTCAACAACACTTGACATCCTTAAGTGAAAGTAAAGTAAAATAAACCACTCGAAATGACGAACTACAAAAATAACAAAACAATCAAATTTTCGGGACAAAAAGTCCATCATTTAAGAATTAGTTCAATATAAAAAACTTAATCATTTGGCAATTTCTACTCTCTTTATATTTTGTTTAAAATGAGCTTCGTTTAATAGTATAGTGATGATAGATGTAAAACTTAAAATATAGTTTTTTTTTTTTTCATTTTTAGCCGGGCTTTGCTGAAAGCAGAGCTCTTGCTGTATGCAGGCAAATTGCCAATGATACTATAAATAGCACAACTTCAAAATTAAACCATAAAAAACGAGCAGCGTCAAAGTAAAAGCTTCTACAATACCAAATAGTTACACAGCGAGCCATGTTGTGTTAAATCTATTTTTTTTTTATTTGTTTGAAAATAAATGTAGCCTTGAATCTTTTTCCTTCCTTATTTATTACGTGTTTTTTAAACAGGACTGTGCGTTTTGGGAACAAATACAATGCGCATGAATTTCCAGGAACTACTTTTCAAAGCATTGGTGTTTGGCTGCACATAGAAGTAATGAGGGGAATGGGGGTTGATTTTATAACGCTTTTTTCAAATTTCAATGCAACTGTTGATTTTTTTTCTACTAGACAGACATATTTTTATTTATAGCCGCTAACAAAAAATCATCGCTCGCTCTCTGGCGCAATTTCTGACATTAAAAGCATGAGAGAGAGAGAAAGAGAGAGAGAGAGAGAGAGAGAGAGAGAGAGAGATTGCCAGTTTTTAATGCTAGGCTCTCAGTACTACTTCAGTACTTTAATTATTTGACAAACGAACCCCTGTATGAGGATGATCTGACGTTTAATTTGTTGACCATTCAGCCTCTATGAACAAAAAATGTGTACTAATAGCTACAGCTAAAGATTAGAATTAAATTTCTTTTCTTTATATTAAAAAAAATTATGTGCCAATCCAGAGTCTTTTCCAAAGGAATGGCGTCCAAGGGATACATCCGATTGCAAGAGAGGAAAAGTAAGAGATTCAGAGTACAATTTTTGGCATATTTTATATCTAGATAAATGTATGAAGTTCCCAGACCCCCCCCCCCCCCCACACCTCTTCTGGATGTGCACAGGAGCTTTCAAATTGGTTAAGAACTGTTTACAGTTTGACTCACTCTAGGTTTTGACCATTGAACATGTGACCGATTGTGTAGTTATAATTCATAATTTACTGCTTGGCATTTTTTTGGTCTTAAACAGTAAACTAATTTTAAATTATCTTGCTCTGTTAAGGTGAATTCATAACGTTGAGTTTAAATATAAATCATTCAAGTATGTAACATTGATTGACTAGCACACTTTTAATTTTAAAAAAGGCATTTTATATAAAGGGCAATCAATTATAAGACTTGGCTCTAAACCTACCGCATATATTTGTGGAGGTGATTTTAGTAGGTTTTGAATTTCTAATAAAACAATATGCATATTATATTATGATTTGTGATGACAAATTTTGGTGAACATGTAATAGCATGGTTTGAATTGTCTAATAAATCACCTATGATTTTGATCCAATGGGATGTCTTCTTATAAAATCCGGTCCAGTAGAAATTTGTTGATTCATTTTTCCACACCGTTAGTGACTGTTTATTTTCTCTGCATATTGTTTGTGCTTCAAACCATGTAACAGCTCGTAATTGAGACATTCCTAGAAGATAGCAGTAATAATTAATGAATTACTAAAACGTATTCAAATCATAAATGTTCCTATATTTACCAAATCATAAACAAAACTTTCATCCTCACCTGTGTGAAGGAATAGAGATCGTAATAGCCACCATACAGATATCATGACAAAAGCTTAACACCTGAAACAAAGCAAGAATATTTTTGAGTGAAGTAATATGATAAGAAGACATTTTAGCAAATCTTCAAACAAATAATTAACCAGAACTTATGTAGATAAGCCCTTAATTGTATTGTTCGTCGGACTGTTAATGATTGTCAGTAAGCATGTGTGATAGAATTTTGGGTACAAGATGACTTAGATTTATTATTCATACATCGATTAATAGAAGGACTTCACCTGATAGATTTTATCAAAGGCTTTTATTATCCAACATTTTATCGTTCCTGTTTTCTGTCCAAAATACAATGTAAGAACATTGCGATCCCTTATCTATTTTATTGAGTTTTAAGCGGCAATTGCAGTATATGAATTTGTATTCAAACTTATTATGCTATAATGGATATACATTAAAAACATTCACATGAACAAAACTATACCATTTTGAAGGATAAAGCAGCATTGTAAACTGATATATAATCAATGGTGAGTTACTCAAAGTCCAAAGCGCATGTGTCATACAATGTATAAGTGAAAGCTAAAACCCGATTGATATTAACATTTTGATTCAATTACTTATACACACTGCTGAAATGTCTCTTGACAAACATGTCATAGTGTAGGGAAATGCTAAAGTTATAATATAATCATGCTCGCCTCGACATCTGGACGAAAATTTACAAAGGGTGAAAACTCACCAATCACGCGAAACCCTATTCAGGAAATTTTTATCTGACAATGCACGTAAAAGAATTTAAATGTATATATCATTTCATTCATAAAATATCAATTCAATGTTTTTGAAAACCACTTCTTTGCCTACACATACATACCGGTTGGCTCAACAACAGCGTTCTTACATTTCAATAAACAATTTCAACAAATAAATTTTAGTGATTATTGTATCTGATAAAAGCAATTATTTAGGGTTGATGTTTTTGACCGTTCAAAAACGAAAGGAAGTGAAATAGATGTTCTCTATTTAACAAACGGTCTAAGCTGCCAACATCATTATTATTTGCTATTTATATTTACATTGATTGACAGTCATTGTTTGATTGGAGTTTGGTAGACTGCAGTAAGATTATAGCAACGTACCTGTTAAACATCACTTCCATATGAGTAATTGTAGTTGATTTCTGTGTGCTTAATACTTCCTTGTCGGTTCAGCAATAGAGATTTTACAGGTAGCATATTTAAATTGCGACCCTATTTATAGCTGTCAACATGTTGTATGGTACAAACGGCATGTTTTCCACAAAACTATTTGTATCCTCTGAATGATAACAGAAGGGTAAGGAAAGGTGACTTATGTCATAATTATATTCATTACCCATTTATTGGACATTTAGTTATCTTCCATTTTACAGAATGGCATACAGGCCGTCTTTTATCCTGTGTTCAATTGTTTAAATTAGTTAAACTTTGAATAAATTTATAATCATATCTGAGCTATGTAATGACGTTCTTAAAGTCTATCAACTTAAATGCTATATGCACTAATCCGTATACTAGTTACGTTGAATTAGAGTTTAATCAATGAATATGTACATGGATTGTTTGACTTATTAACTAAAGACAATCTTAAATTCATATATGAGAGATACAAATACAAGTATATAGCAATCATTTCAAATAGGCTAATTATACCTGAATAATATATACGCTATTTCTATAAGTCATTTCAACTAAAAATTAAGATTAAAATTTCTTTTCAATTCAAAATCATACAGTGGAGCCTTAACACTAATATCTTTAAAAGAATATGTACTTTACTAGCTAGAATATCCCAACCTTTGTCGTGTTTTATTTTGTAATTTAGTATAGTTATACATTTATTTAAAACATTGATGATATAAAATATCTGTCTTAATCGTGTGTAAAATACTAAATGTATGTTAAACCTATCAAAAATAATATGTCAAAGAGTACCTTCACCTAAACCTAATCTACATGTTTAAAATCACACTTTTATTATCTGCCAAAAAAAAAAGCCTTTTAGGATTTTATTTCGTCACTAGAAAGTATTTTATTTCAAATCGTTTCAAAATTACCATAAACGACATTTAAAAGCACAAAACGCAAAAAAAAACCGCACGGTATAAACATAACATGTCGAATAAACTTATAAGGTATATATAAATAAAGTATTTATAGCCAACAAGAAGTACAGCAGGAAGTACATGAGCTTAATGCTTCCTTGAAAATGTCAAGAGATTTTGATGAAATAATAAAAGTGTTATTGATATATATTCTATTATATCTATAAACAGGTATCAATCAATATTGTTTTCTGCATTGTTTATCATTTTTAAACTTCCTAGAACATTTTAGGTCTCACACTAAACAAATATTAAACATTTGAGAGTACTGTTGTTATTTGATGCTCTGTAAAGCATGAGGCCCACATACCACATTGCTCACTTGAACAATAGCTCTTGTATCTATTTTGAACTGTTGAAATATGAAACTCTTTTAACAAAATAAAAAAAACTCAAGAAAGTATGTAAAACAATACATAACAAAGCCTTCTTTTTGGATATCTTAAGATCTAAGATCCATTAAGTGACCAATCTTGTTATCCTAGGCCTCGACGTATTAAAGTTAAAAAAAGTTTTAACATGAACTTTAATTATTATTTCAACGTTAAAGTTTGTCACTGTGACCTTGATATGAGGATGTAAAGATACAGTCAGTTCAACCTTATCTTTTACCGCATACACCATAGCATAGTATAGCATCGAAATCTCATAGCATAGCATTGGAATCTCCTACCATAGCTAACAATCTCATAGAATCTTATTCGTCATATCATACCATAGCATGCCATAGCATAACATACAACATGATTTTAACTCGGTTTTAAATGATTTTATTTTGAAGAATAAATGCTCACATTGCAGATTAGTGGTAAACTTTGGGTTTTTTTTCATTTAACTTCCAAATGTGCGGAACTCTTCAGTTTATGGAGGCGTTTTTGTTAAAAATAGCATACCATAGCATATCATATCACTAAGTCCTCCATTTCAATTTCTCATAGCATAGCATTCAAATCTCATAGCATTGCATTAAAATCTCATAGCATACCATTAAAATCGCATACCATAGCATTGAATTGTAAAAGATATGCATTAAATGACTGTATGAGGATGTACAAGATCAGTATTATAACTGAACGAAGAATTGTATTTTTTGAGATTTGTAAACATGTTTTGTATATACTTCTATGTCAAACTGTTTACCAATCTTGGAATCCCAGTATTAGTCTGTGGTTGACGTTTTTGATAATTAAGAATCTACAGTATAATTATCTTAGGATGTTTGCCTAATTATCTCACACATTGCAGCATATATTGTAGGTATGTTTAAACATTTCCCAATATATTTTAGCAACAGTTTTTAATTTGAAATCTACATTATTTGACAATATTTGCATTATATTTTCACAAATTGCAACATTATAGTTCTTACGAAGATTTTTAAAGAGGTGGCTCTGGAAAATATGTTAAAATGTGAAATATTTACGACAAACACACATACAAATAGAAGGCAAACAGGTGACCAAGACCTCTCACTTGAACCTTCAGTTCAGGTGAGATAAAAACGAAAGTTGAATTATTTTTTAAATTTCTTACTACAAATTGATTACTTCCGTGAAATATATTTGGCACATTTTTGTTTAACAATCCTCTCAGTAAAACAATTACAAGAATATCTTTCCTACATGGCCATGTGCAGTTATAGTTTGAAGCACCACATTTTAAATTAGCGGTGTGTTATAGAACTAAGAATTTAAAAAAAAAAACTTTTAAATGCTTAAAGAGGCTGGGTGCTCAACAAATTAACTATTAAATTTATTATATTTTTGGCCATAAAATAATAATTAATGAAAAAATATCGAAATACCTTAGCTTTCAAATTTGAGCATATTCCTATTAAGAAAACAAATATAGTCTCAATATAGCCACAACCAACTAGCCCTCTTATTTAAACGTGGGGGAAAATTCATAAGACAAGATCATTTTCAATTATAAAAAGTAAAATAACTACAAAAGTATAAAATAATTTTATTTCATCACACGTATTAACAAATCCAAAGATGAATATGACATGTGGTGATAACAAAGAGTGTACAAGACAGGAACAGAGCACACATGGCCTCTATGTTGGAAGGATTAGGTGCCATGTAGGATAAAACATCCTCTGCTGACCGACGTGTGCTATTTGTCGAAATTGGGAAAAACGGAAAATTTCAAAAGAACGGGAAAAGAATAAGTTGAACAATTACTAAACGCTATCTACATAAATCAAACAGTGTAATAAAATATTAACATATATTAATATATTTTTAAAAAATGTAGAACAAACGATATTAAAATAGAAACAAATACCATTCTAGTTAAAATGGCAGAGTATTACTGTAAATTCCTTTAAAAACGAGGAATTAATAAACGCGTAAAATTGCGACTAGTAACACTTACTGATTTTAAATATCCGCGTTTATTTTTCAGACAGCATTGAAGTGCACGTATATATATATTATACATGTAACAAAATAGTCGTGATTTGGATTTTATATTCTCGCGATTTGATGAAAAACAAACAGTATTCGTGTAAAATAAGGAAGTTACATTATATATTAAATTTCTATGTAAAATGAAGTGAAAAGATTGCACTTTAAAATGATTATGAAAGTTAATAATGATATGAGTTTAATTTTTAAAATGTTATGTGAAAACAATGTATATTACTAAGGTATAACAGTGTGACGAATTTGAGGATCTAACAACGACCTGTTCATGAACATCTTCTACCTGATAGTTATTCGGTTTAAATGGACTTAGACACGATATTAGCTCAGAGTTTTCAATTTATTTTTCTATTTATAATGTCTAAAATGATTTATATGGGTATTTTTTATTGATGCATCCTCAGAATTTGAAAGTTTGAAATACTTTGTTTTGTAAACAAAGTTTAAGTCTTGTTATCGTTTTCATATGTACTGTTTTGGTATAAGTTTCATTTGAATTGTTCTTTCTTTTGTTGATAATATTATATATGAACATATTGAATCAATCTAATTTCCTTACTTTACATTATTGGTAAACATATGATAGACTCAAGCTTTGTTTCCATAACAATGAACCTGACCTCAATCATTTAAATGCACAAGTAAAGGATTTTATACATTAAATACAAATAAAATAAAATTAGACTATTGTTGAATTTTTTAAAAAATCGACAGGAAATATGATAATTCATAAGGTGTTAAAAATCAAAAATGATAATAAATACTCATCTTCACTAGCTAAAGGTTTTTGATTCACTCCGCTCCCAATAATGATGAATGCAGAGTGTGCCAAAAACCCTTAGTTGGCATCTGAAAAAAAAAACCGGAGCTTTGTAAATTATTCAACAAAGCTGTAGATTAAAAGATTGTTAAAATAAATTCGATTCTGAAATGAATTCAGCTGCTTGCTTTAAGAAATTAATGAACTTTTTTCAAGAAAGCATGATATGACTAAACATCTTTTTATTAGTATAGAAGTTTAGGATAAATCGGAATAATCTGATTCTCTTATAGATGCTGAATTATATTGGCCATACGTGTTTTTACCAACACCTGCATGATCATAATCATTGTCTTCTTCATTCAAAGGTTTATGATTTGCAATATCATAATCAGATACGTCCGATAACTTTGCAGACGACGTGCAATTATATATTCCCTCAACACGTCTTTTTCTGGTGTTTTTGTCTCCAAGATGATCATATGTGCCATCGTCTGCCTCCTTATAAGGACTCTCAGATCCAAGTATAGCGTCATTAGTTAAATGGTATGTAGGATTCGATTGCTGTAGAATAGAGTCTCTGTGGACGTCGTTACTTTCTGTATAAGTATAATTTTCATTTTCCATGGTTGAAACACTTTTGACTTTCTTCTCCTTTTCCTGTTTATGTTTCAGTCGTCTAAGAAAATAATAAAAAGTCACGTAAACAGATTATCTTAATTTTTGCAAAATGAATGCTCTTACATTTTGTATTAACTGCATTGAGGAAAATCATGCAGTTGATTCGATATTTGATAAAAGAAATCATTTTGCTGAAGCTCGAGATATTTTATCATAAATCAAATGATATTAATATGATCATTGCCTACTGCTACATTAACTTTTTAATTTCTATTTCCTATTTCAGACATAGTCTGGATTTTAATAGTGATAATGTACAATTATCTTGTAGGTGGTACTACATGTATAGTCTGTGATACCTATAGTAAAAAACCACTGCAACAGCGCAACAACCTAGGACAAGTATTACAACCACCACAGGAATGACTGTTCCAACTGTTGACCCATCTGCAAAAATAAACAGAAAATAGACTCATTTGTTTGAAGATAAAAAGTGTATGTTCTTTCGATAAATCGAACTGCAGTAACTATCAATTTATCAGACTGTAATAATCTAAGTTGGAATGAATGCAGACGTGAAGTTATTATAATAGTTACAATTTTCAAGACTGATTTCAGGACTTATGGTATCCATGTTGCTAAAATTGTGCCGTATTTTGGGAATTATTTTTATGTATCTTGCGCCTACAAGTAAGTTATATTTGCTGAAATATTTCGTATTTTTTCTGTATTCATTGAAGTTAGTTAAGGAATAAGGAATCAATTTTTTAGTATTATGGGATGATAATATTGGTCGTGCCATGGTCAAATCCAATAAAGCCTGAAGGGCTATATGATAGATTTGACCACGCTACGACCGAAATTATCACCTCATAATATTGAAAGAATGATTCCTTCTTACTTATATTTATAATATTTCCAATTTCTACACTTTAAAACAGCATGAATAAAAACCACTAATTTTTCATGTGGCACATGCTATGCATTACTACGGGGCACAGCCAATGCCGTTTATCGGTTATGCTACAAGACATATTTTGTCCATTTTGTGTCGCTCATCTTTTATGCAATTATTGAGTTTTAGGCTTCTTCAAAATTGATTCGTAGTGTTAACACAGACAAAGACAGTAGAAATTGTACGTATAGGTGCTTAACACATACAGTCGAACTGAACTTTCAACACTCGGAAAAAAGTTTGATAATTCATCAATTTTTCAACTAGAGTCTCATGATTAGCTAAAACACATGTAAGATAGCGGGTTAACTATTTATGTTTATACTCTCGACTCTTCACTTTCACTTTTTTAATACAATTAAAGAAGTAGTGCTATACATCTCTTTACCAATGGGACACGACTACATGTATTAAGCGTATCTTAACTCTTTTAAAATTTAAATTAGTAATGGTAAATATTTCATATGATTTGTAGTTAAATCTCAATGGTGAAACGATGACAAAACGCAGACAAAAGATTTTCTCATCTTCGTCGAGGTTCATCTGAAGTGCTTTTTTATAGACCGAACTCTTAAAAATTCTCTTAAGTTTATTTTTTTTTACTTACAAGTGGTTCCGAGAAAACGATTTAAAAATGACTTACTGTGTTTGTAAGCCAAATTACTGAAATTTGAATTACGATTGGCAATCTGATTTAATGAATACATTCGATCACAAACGGTTTCTACAAACATTTTATGTTCGAGACTTGTGTTTATGTTTGCAAGACAGTAATGTAGGATATTAGCTCTTGAAGTTTTTTCAAAATGATATCAGAATAATTAAAATTTGTTAACACATTTCTGACTGAAATGAATTTCAAAAAGGTACTTAAATTGAACAGATCTTCAAAAGTCAAGAAACTAATGCTTAAAAAAAGAAACCTACGATGTTTTTTATTAAAGGTACCGAAGGTAATACACGGTCGTTACAGTATTATACAATGTATATTGTTTACAAAATTTGGTATAACTTAGAAATTGATTGCAAATCAATTCAATTCAAAGGAAACCATTTGCTTATCTTTTTATGCAATTAAAAGGCTTTTTGGAGATCACGTTTGAATCTAAATTTAGAAATAGTATAAATTATCGGAAAAATACTTTTGTTATACCTTTTGGAGAGCGAGATAACTCTATCAGATCATGGCCCGTCTGGACTTGCTGGTAACTGCTTGAAGTTTTATAGAGTGTGGCAGGGCTGTCTGTACTCTTTGGTGAATAAAAGCTAGTTGTAGCTGTCTTCTTTAGCATGACGGTAGTTTCTATTTTAATGTCTGAAAGCGGGGTACTTGCATGTGTTACCTACGTGGAAATGTATAAAACAAAGTAAAAGGACTTGTGGTAAAACAAAAACTGTAGGTAAAATAGCTCATTGACATTCTTTCAAATTATCTAGTTCAGTTGATGTTATATAAAATAAAGAAAATGAATGACTTACCTTTGAACAGTACACCTTAGACTTTAATTTTTTCGTGCACTGAACGTATTTGCACTCAAGATCATTCTTCATCATTCTACATTGCTGACAGTAACTGATCATTTGTTTAGATTCCGTTATATCATTACCTAATAAACAATTTTATATCAATATATAGAGAAGAAAATATAGCAAAAAATGATGAGCAAACATCTTAGAACAAACCTGTAGCCCACTTTTATCCATTCGAGAGTCTAAAACTATGTTAACAATGTGATGGTTATAAAGATTATTTTAATAGTTTTAAAATGAATTTTTAGTCAATTTATTCCAAAACGTAGTTTTTTTTTATAGATTAATTGTACGTTTGAACAAATAGTGCTGTATATTGTTGCGAAACATTCGATGTATATAATAATGAACATAGCAATTTGGAAATTTGATTTTTATTTGAAAATAGTATATTTTTTCTATTAGGTGAACAAAATTGAAAAGAATTTGCCAGCTTATTACCGTTATTTCAAATCAGTAAATCAAATTTCAATCAATTTCAAAATAAATAAAAACAAGAGGCGTATGGGCCACATCGCTCACCCGAGCAGCAATATGCATTATATAATCAGCTGAAGGTAGTCACAATAGAAAATATGTGGACAATGGGGTATATTACATGTAGATCCTGTATAAAATAAAGTCTACCCCACACCGGATATTCTTGTGTTTATGATCCAGTCCCAGATGATTTTATAGTCATATCACATGTTGAGCATTGCAGTTCTCAAAAAGATCCTAAACAATTGTTTATAAACGGGATATAAACCTACATCACACTTTTAACCCTTTGTAAGGCCCTAGAACCGTTCAGGGACTAAAGTCTAAACAATTTTGAAGAATCAGCAATATGTCAAAATGCTTGCATATATGATAACATTTTAGTTTTTGCGAATAATTAAAATGTTTTGCTTTGTACAAAAATAATCCCAAATGTAGTCCCACCCTACTCCTCACAATTTTGATTTTAACAAATTTGATTCCACACTATCTGAAGTTGCTTTTACCTAAGTTACAGTTTTTCTAGATAAATGGTTTTTTTAAGAAGATTTTAAGATGTTTCTTTATATATTCCTACGTAAAAATTGCCCCCTCCTTCCCTGTTGTGATCCCATCCTACACCCGAGGATCATGATTTAAACAAACTTGAATCTACTCAACCTGACGATGCTTCCACACAAGTTTTAGCTTTCCTGGCTGATTGATTTCTGAGAAGACGATTTTTAAAGATTAATCACTATATACTGCTATCTAAAACTTCGACCCCCCATTGTGGCCCCATCCTACCCCCGGGAGTCATGGTTTTCACAGCTTTGAATCTACACTACCTGAGACTGCTTCCACATACGTTTCAGCTTTCTTTGCCAAATGGTTCATGAGAAGATTTTTAAAGATTTACTTTATATATTCCTTTGTAAAATTCGAGCCCCCCTCCCTTAATAGGCCAGCCCTACCTCTGGGAGTCATGATTTTTACAACTTTAAATTTACAGTACCTGAGGATGCTTCCACATAAGTTATAGCTTTCCTGCTTGATTAATTTCTGAGAAGAAGATTTTTAAAGATTTACTCAATATATTCCTATTTAAGAATTCCAACCCCCTCCCTTCATTGTGGGCCCGCTCTACCTCCGGGAGTCATCATTTTCACAACTTTCAATCAACACTACTTAAGGATGTCTCCACACAAGTTTCAGCTTTCCTGGCTGATTTGTTTTTGAGAATAAGATTTATAAGGATTTACTCTATATATTCCTATGTAAAAATTCGACCCCCCCCCCCCCATTGTGGCCCCACCCTACCTCTGGGGGTCATAATTTTCACAACTTTGAATTTAAACTACTTAAGGATGTCTCCATACAAGTTTCAGCTTTCCTGGCCAAATGGTTCTTGATAAAAAATTGTTTTAAAGATTTCTCAAAAATGTTCAATAATTCCTAATTACCTCCCCTTGTAAAAAGGTGTGATCCTTAATTTTCACTTTGAATCCCCTTTGCCTAAGGATGCATTGTGTGAAGTTTGGTTGAATTTGGTCCAGAGGTTCTGGAGAAGATGTTGAAAATGTGAAAAATTTTCGGACTGACGGACGGACAGACAGACAAATGGACAGACGGACGACAGACAAAATGTTATCAGAATAACTCACTTTAGCTTTCAGCTCAGGTGAGCTAAAAAGTAGTCTAACATTATTATAATATAATCCAAAAGAAAATATATTTCAAAACGTAATTTACTTAAGTAATGTGTTGTTGTAAATAAGGGAGAATCATAAAAAAGCATTCGTATAAAATATAATAGGAATATCTTTCTGACGAGTATATTTTCATGAATGATATTCACTGAAGATTTTATTACATTTATGTCAATATTTAATTGTAGTAAAGTTCAGTGTCGTGTTTAAAAATTGTTCAAAACAAATATCATAATTTGATAATTAAATGCTATTGTCACAACACAAATGATGTTTTGTTCTTCAAATGCTCCAGCAAAAATATGTGGCATAACATAAAAAGTTGGGACTAAATTTTCTTTCTGCTAAGAAGAATTGGCACCATATATATGATACGATTTTTTTTGGTTAGTCAGAAAACATTGTTTTATTTCACTCATTAATTCAGGTAATGGGGGACATGCTGTGCAAAAAAGTAATGCACATTTTTAGCATTCTCAAGTTCACATCTTAGTATAGTTAATTTTTTGAGGTTTTTTATTCAGCTTGAAAGAAATGGCATTATCCAGCACAAAAGTAAAAAGGGAATATTCGGTAAAAATAAAAACATATTTAGTAAATACATCAACCTGAACATGGTCTTAAATTATTATGGCGCATAGCGAAGCTTGAAAGTCATCTTGGTATCGTACGACCGAATATTGCCAAGTTTTAAGGAGCTGAACAACTCATACAATCAATAAATCCGCTGAAATGAGTGCAAAGTTTTCGTATATGTTTGAAGAATAAAACTAAATGATGCCATTTAGAGCAGAACTGAACGTTATTTTGACTTTAAAAAAATGTTCAAGTGTTTACTTTTTAAATCATCTTTAACCCGACGCTCTTGTGGCCTTTCAGGCCTTTGATTTTCCTTTACCTTGATCGTATGATATATAATTTTCCTTGACAACCCCAATCCAACGTGGAGTATGTGTATAGGTTTGACATGCTGATACTATGTTTGTTAAATTTATTTTTCCGATGAGGTAAACTCCACTTGATTTACAGCGATTCATTCCATCTCTCCATTTTAGATTATTATCTGTCGTAGGAGAACTTCCATTGAAGTGAGATGAAGCTGAACAAAAATAAGAAAACTGGTGTTTTAACGATGCAAACATGTTCTTTAAACAGTACACAAACGGTATGTGCATATTTTAGACAATTGAGATTTTAGTTTTAGCTGTTGTTTACCACATTTGCTAAAAAAAACTCAACACTTAGAATACATTGATCTCAATCTCATATACAAATGTACACACATACGAAGTTTTATTTCAAAACTGAGAGAGGTGTGCAGTGCGTCGTATCTCTTATCTAAATTTTGTTGTTTTTTGCTATTTCAAATTACAAGTTCCCTCCATTAAAACTAAAATCGCTCGTTCAAGAAAAGACATAGTTTATTTTATCTATTGAACATTTGTCAATTTTTTGAACTTTCATGTATACTCTAAATAGTAAAATATAGGTAAATATGTATTTGTTTTTTACGTAATATTCTGATGTTATTTCAGTGTAAGTATATATTTTGCAAACTTACACTGACTTAAATTCATCAAAGCGTGTCAGCCCCCTTATTCTAATTATTATCTCGCGCAACTTGTTGCAAAGGGGATTTAGCATCGCTGCTGTGCGTGTGTGGGTATGTGTATTTGTCCATTTCAGCCTTTTAAGCAAGATTTATAAAATCATCGCATAAATGTTTATCAAAATTTGTAAACTTCAAAAGCATGTTAAAAAACAAACCTTTATCATTTTCAAGTAGCTCTTTTAATTTGTTTTTAAAAATATCATTAAAATAACAACACTTAAAATAACAAATGTATTTACGACTTGACAAGAGACATTTCCGGTTCGTGAAAGTAAACATTTCAAATCAACAATTTGATGTGTTATTTGATTTAGATCATTTTAAGAAAGAAAAAAACCAAAAGTATTTTAGATATAGGATGTAAGACGGATGCCCTAAGTGACAAATTGATACACGCTGGAGATTATGATCATCCGAATTAAATCAAAACAAGTCGAATGTCGAGCTAGTTTCCGAATTATTAGAAGAGAAGAACATGTTTATAAATCAGAAGAGACTTTGACGAATATCGTCAACATCATTTAACAAAATTTTTATCTTATCTTATTCACAGTAGATACGTTATTCAATTTTTAAAAATGTGGAAATTACGACACGTTAACTCGCCCCCATAAATACATCCCAAAGCGTGGGGATAGGAGTAAACGAAACAGTTGTATTTCAGAATGGTTTGAAGAAGATAAAATATTTGGTCCTTTCAATTACATGTTTTTTTCGAAATAACACATTTTTCCCCACAACATTTCATTTTGCGAGAGAATGCTCAACTTTTCGGTGTCTTTGTTTGGATGTCGGGATGGTTTATCGAAATTCACAATAAATATTGTATTATCAGGTAAAATTCAAGTATACTTGTAGTTTATGGACACATCTAAACATGATATGGGCAGTAACTGTGGTGCAGTGCAAGCATTTTGTAGTTTATTCAAAACGTCTCTATTTATAGCTAAAAATAGTCATAATATACCCACTAATGTTGATGAAATGCGTCATTAAAGCTTTCTGAAATTTCAAATGGATGTTTTCTTTTATCTTGATAAGATTGACGTTTACTTTTGGCATGCTCTCTCTTAAATTGATTACTTTCGTTCCTTTTAATTAATTATTTCTCAATATTTAAACAATTAAAAAGTTCATCTGAATTAAACACAAATCGCAAACGTTGTCCTAATATTTTGATTTTCGGGGAACTGTTTACGTTTGCTTAGCAACTGCCTCTATGAGTTGCGAAGTCGACGTAATTAATATGCATAATAATTGCACGCGACGCGAGGGCGATAAAACAGTTTCAAAAGGGCAATAACACTATTTTCTGTGAAATATAACTCTACAATAAATATGTAAATAATTGCGTGTAAATGTTATATGAAGAAGAAATATACATACTTATTTTACGGTCGCTGCATATAACTGGCAGATGTAACCGACAGTCAGTGTCCACAAGTTTTGAATCCGTACCACATTGTAAAGATAGACAACGACTTTTAATATCCAGAATACTTGTTTCTGTAAACACAGATGCATATATATATATATAACATTTTGAATACAATTAAAGCTACTATATATAATAAGAGTCAAATTTGACCCTTAATCTGCTTTTCTTTAAAGAGTTTCAAATATATTAAATTGTATGTTATTTTTAAAAAGAGTTGATAAAAGATATATTTTTTTCACATATTTATTTAATTCCATTTACTGGCAGAATATGACGTTAGAAACGCCGCTATTTTAATTATTCCATCAAAATTCGTAAAAATTGACATTTTTCTTATCGTTTTTAACCGGAAATTTAGAGCGCAGTTTTGAACAAGCAGACTTTTTTTGTCACTTATTAGTCTTGAATAGATACATCTCTAATGAAAATATTTAGTTTGTTCAAACATGTACTCTATGTTCTCTGAAAGAAAATGCTTAAAACAAGCTGTTTGTGCAAAAAAAGCGAAAATAGCGGGAAATGATTATCTGTATGGTGTCATACTTCTCAATTGTGGGCACTTGAATTAAAATGGAAATTTTGAAGAAACCCCCCCCCCCCCCCCAAATAAAAATAAAAAATAAAAATGCCCCCCCTCCCCCCCCCCCCCAAAAAAAAAAACCAATGAAAGACAGTTAAATGACGTTCATTTTAGGGGCCATTTTAGGATAAAAACATATATTGTCCTTACAATAAAGCATCTGTTAAGATTGCCCAATCTTCATCAATTATCTAGTCAATAAATTATATTTCATCGGATAAAAATGTAACAAAACTGGTAACTTCAATCTATCTTGCAATTGAACAAAACTGGTAGCTTCTTCGATCTATCTTGCCATCGAACCGATTCAAATTTTCACTTTCAGGAATGCAATATCTTCTTTATAATATTGACCCGTTATCTAACTTTTGCTACACGATGATTAACAGAAGACTAAAAATGATGGATTGGAAAATATAACTGATAAGGTTTGTTCATATCAACCTTCAAATTTACACGTACAAGCTTTTTTGCGAAGTTCATTCAGTGAAATATAAACAATTTTATACCTCTTGTTGTTTTTTATTTCACTCCTAGGGTTTACAGTATGTGTAAGGTATAACTCATGTATTTGATTTTTTACGGTACATGATATTTACAAGGTAGCAATGTTACTTTTATCCAATAATAATCCAGTACATATTATTCATATAAAACTACAACATCCGAAAACTTAATTTCCAACAAACATTTTTGTTATTCCTTATATTTATCTACAAGAACATTTTGTCTGTTTCGGATAAATATCACACATTAAATCCCCAATTTTGGAAAGGTTTTTTCTATGCAGGTAATTTTATATGGTAAAACCATAATCTTTTTTTTTCCTGACTAACAGATAACATACTTCAGTTTGCTGATTTACGAAATTATTCATGAGTTACTGTGGAATCATTTAAATTCGCGGGGCCAATTTTCGTGGATTGTGGGTTTTTTGCTTATCACAGGGATGTAATTTCGTGCGTGCGTCGGTTTTCAGTTTCAGTAACAAAAATAACTCTTTCTTGCTTTCATTGAGGGTGTGGAATTCGTGGGGAAGGGCTACCCACAAATACCATGAATATTGAGCCACCACGAATTTTAATGATTCCACAGTAGTTTGCTATTGCATGAATGAAATAAAAAATGTTGTTGACTTTATGTACATGTACTACATCGGTAAATTGAAGAGTTTTCACAATTTCTGCACAAATTTGAACAAATTGAATACTATTTGTAAGCCGTTTGTGACCTCAAGAGTCTTGGTTCGAATTTAATATACTCTAAATAACGTTCTTTGTTACTGTTTTAAATTTCTTCTGAACTTTAATTTACTTTAGCAATTTGTTTAACCAAAAGGTTATTTCTATTTACCAAAGAATGCTTTGTCCAAAGTTGGCATAGGTTATAATTATCAAAATTGGTTCAGAATCAACCAAAGTTTTTTTTTAAAAATACGAAAAAGCAAGCCATAGACTTAATAATTATGCTCAGAGAAACTTGAAAAATATATATACTTTCTTGTCATCTTTCAACCAAACCTGTAGAAAATATATTAAATGCGGATTCTCCTCCACATTCTGAAGACATCAATAAAGCTTTGTCACACATATACGTGCACTTTGATGGAGGTAGTCGATTTTTTAAGTCATCAAAGCCGTTAGGTAGGCATATGCAAGAATTTCCCTGATGATTGAAAAAATAACAAATTAGTGAATGAATGACAATAATGTGGTAAACGGTTTATTTAGCATCAGCTAAATAATAAAAATACCTTAACGGCAAACTCAAGGATATTTTTCTGAAGGCAATATTCTTGACAGAGTGGAGGTGATGATATAGAAAATATAATTTCGTTCTCCAATTGCACTGATGATGCATTGTAACAACCTGAAAAAAAACGAAGACAATACTTTGTGTTTAGTGCTTGGTAAAACTGATAACTAAATCCTTCGTACTTGTTAACAGATTAAGGTAATTGCGTTGACTCTGCTTACTTCCACCAGGTACATTAAGGATGTTTCTACGATGATTTTTTATAAACGTAAACTAAGGCACATCGGTGACCTGACTAACAACCCCATTTGAGAACAGATCGTGATTTGTTCGTAACATAATTATCCTCTTATCTGTAGACAATTATGCCTTTTTAAAAACTGATTACAAATATTTAATTCCTCGAGAACATCTCAAAACATATTTAAAAAAACCTGAGACAACCATCTGATTTTTTTTTTAATTTACGCTCAGCAATTGATAGCTAATTCACTGTCTCAAAAAAAAACACATTATAGAATGTGAAATGATAAAAGAAATAAAGAATTGTTTTGTAAAAATCTTTCCAAAATTTTTATCGCTTTCACTTTATCAAAAGTATGATTTATTTCATATTTTTAAAAAGTTAAGGAGGCTGGGGGGGGTCAAAAAAAAATTCTTCAAAATTCACCAAATTTGCAGAAATGTTTCATATAATCTTAATTTACATTTTGATGCGAAAGACCACATCACAATATTCATAAATTTTATCATTTATTGCATCTGAAAAAATTGCACATTATGTAATAAAAAAAATGATGAAAAATGTATGAAATATTAATAAGGGCAAAAAACATACCAATAACATCACAAAAAATTAACACAATAACAAAAACTTGACAATATTTTGTTATAAAGAAAAATATCACAATTTTACCAAAAATGTATTTTTCACACAAATGCAAATATGCAAAGAAAAAAAAAAGTAGCCACAAGATTATTTCCAAATTTTAACATGATAATAATCAATACATATGTAATAAAGATTGAGCATTAAAAATACTTTCGATGGTGAAACCAAAAAAAAAAAAAAAAAAAAAAGAAAATATCTGAACAAAATATTTTGAGTTTTACAAGTTACCTCCCTTTGAAAAGTTAAAAAGGTGCTGAAAAACAGCTAAAATGATTTTTTGGCATCTTGTATCCCTTGGTTACCATCAATTAACTCTTTAAATAATGCTTCAATACCATCATATCCATTTTTTCAAAAGACAATTTCAGTACAATGTAAGAGTTATAGAACCTTAAAGTGAAAATCTTTTTTGTGTAGAGATAAAAACGCTTTAATATGGCAGCCAACCCCCAGCCTGTTAAATCAAGAAATACCAAAGGCAGCATTTTTTACATTATTTGTCTTCTGTAATTGATTTATTCGGAGGGATTATCGAAAGGAGTCTGTAATATTATTGATATATTACCGTACCTAGAAGTTTGATCCAATGAGATGTCCGGTTGTAAACTCCTGTCCAGTAAAAAGTCGACGATTTATTTGTACAAATCGTAAGTGCTTGATTCTTGTTTTTGCATTCTGCTTGTGCTTTAAACCATGTAATTCCTGGCATGGACCAACAAAGTCCTAAATGTTAAAAAAAAATCTTTATGTATGTTTAATTTAAGCATGTATCAATATAATTAAAAAATTAATTCGTATTTGTTTATTTCTCTTACCTGGAAGTGCTGCTATAAACAATGTTATCACGAAGATTGATTTCATATCTGAAAAGTGTATCTGGAATTTATAATAAACACATTTTAGAAAAAGAGATATTCAGATTACTATTCTTTCTTTCTGTTTTTAATTGCATATATCTATCTATCTATCTATCTATCTATCTATCTATCTATCTATCTATCTATCTATCTATCTATCTATCTATCTATCTATCATTCATTTTGTTATATAGGACAAACATTTTTACTTTCAATTTTATATTGTTACATGTACCTAAATTATAAAATAGACTTGCTGACATCATGTATCACGTTGATAATCAGACTTAACTCAATATGAGTTAAGTCCAGTTATTGAGACGAATAGAAAAGTAGCTGATCCAAAAAAGATAACTCTCAATTTCCTCTTGGTTTCACATGTATAATTTAGATAATTAAGTTTACGCGCGATCGTTCATGCGCAACAGTCAGCTTCCTTTTTGGATTTTGCCTTCAACAGGTAGTCATTCATTCCCTCCCTCCCTCCCCTTTATGAAACATTTATGCATTGTATTATATAGTACTGTAGTGTTGCTGTGTGCTGCTGTTTTTTCTTATATAATTTCAGGTAATGTCGTGTCGTACTCCTTCCTGTCAAATCCATGTAATAATGCATTGTGGCAACGCATTTTGAAAAAATTACGCGCTTTGGAAAAAACCCAGTCAAAGTGGGTTAATTTTGGGACCAAGTTAACTCACATTGAAATTAAGTTTTATACCGGCATGGAGATAGCTAGCGTTGCCGAATGTTTGTAATGCAACAAAGCATAGACCCTAAAGTAAAAAAAAATCATTTTATTGTTTTTATTTAGAATCATTTACATGTAATAGATCATCCATTAAGATAGACTATTTTCCACCAGAACGTTATTCAAATAGAAGGACCAGTTATTTAAATTGTGTGTGAAAAGGACTTTGTGCGGTATGGTCAAATATCTGCCCCCGATTTCAACCAATTTTAAAATAGTATCGTATAAAAATAAAAATCTTCACAAATCATTGTATAGAGGTTGCCTATAAATTTAATCTTGATTTTAGTCATCTTTACTCATTCGCTGTTTATCTATGACGTCAACTAAATGAACTAATTTCCGCAAATTTGCAAACAAATGAAAATATTCTCATTTTTGCTCTCTTTTTTGCATTCGGAAGTATAGAGCACAGGTCTGCTCAAGTGCGATTTTAACATACGTTTTTCTTCATATAGTTATACACATTATACTAAAAAATGGTACTTGATCAAACCTGCGCTCGATGTTTCCCAGTCGAAAAACCATCGGAAAACACCCATATTGTGCTACAAAACACCAATTTATCAAAATAGTGCAATCTTCATGACGTCATTTCTACATTATGACGTCACTGTGGTGATAACCTTTTACACCTTTATTTCCAATATGATTTTAACTATCTTTCACCTTATTTTTAAAGCTCTTTCTAAAAATTGGATTTTGGGGGCAAAAAATGCATAAAACCGCACATAGTCCCCTCTTAAATAAGTGATCTCTAAATCATTTGTGCCTGATAATAATAGTATTAATTTCATATATGGAAAAATGTCTTTAAAAATCATTTTAAATTACAAAATTTTTAATATGCCCCAGAGAAACGGAGGGAGGTTTTTTTTTTCAAAGCCCCTCTCCCTTCTCGGGATCCGTTAACAAACAATAACGATGGACAAACACTGTTTCACCATTATAAAGGTCATACAAATTTTTCTCCTAGAATGAAGGTCTATTATTACATTTTATATTGAATCACTTATTTATCATTGACTACACAATTGATGATAACCATGAAATAAGATAAACAAGAATACCTGTTGAGCATTATACTTCCATTATCAAGTTCTCATACTTCCTTGTGTGTATGTGTTTAAATCCCTTGTAAAGACGCTTATCCGGTGTAGCACTAAAGCATGTCATTCAGTGATTATAAATGTACAAAGTCTATAGCCAAAATTTTCTACGAACGATATGATTAGCTGTGGTTTAAAATAATACAGAATTCACAATTAAAGCTCTCTTGATAATGATTTAAGTGTAAGAATTATTTTATTCAAAAATATACATATAAGTATATAATTGAACATGGATTGAACAGCAGACGAAATTAGCCTAGTATATTACTTCCCTCCATTAAACATTTTAATGAACATAAGATTAGCAAAATCGGTATTAAAGTTTACGAGAATGATATTTGTTTTTTAGATCGTATATATAAAACCTTTTAAATAACAATGAGATTCGAAATAAAATATGTTTTAATAAAATGCTGTAGATAATTTGCAATACATAGATGAGATTGCAGCCTTGCGAAACTGTGCAATGTGGTTTTTTTTTTATAAAGAAAACCCTATATACTAAGTTTACACAATACACAATACACCAAACAAATTTATCTGTTGGATTGAACTATAAAGTTCAATGCTAAAAATGTCACACAATTCATCCTGTTTTATTAGTTTTCAAGCATATAAGACATGACAATACGGAAGTTTACGCTGTCTAAGGAAGGAAATGGGAAGGCAAATCAAATGCTTTATTATGGCAACTCACATAGCTGTCAAGTGCGTGCACGATGTAAAAATGTAATCTAGAAAAAGTTTGTTTCAATACTGGTTTTATTAGGCTAATCTTGCCAAACTGCTGATGAATAAATATGACATACATGTACGTCTTATGTATATCAAATATCTATGTATGTAACATGTATGTCTCAAAAGCATTAAGCATTCACACGCTTTTAAAAAAAAACACAAATGGCATCCACTAAAACCCTCATTTAAAAATACAAGAAATATTTTTTGAATTTTTAGTATAGACTATTTAAAAAAAAAATAATAAATTAACATTCATTGTTTTTCTCTCTGAAATGAACAAAACAGGAAGGCGAATAAGGAATAATCTTAAAAAAAAAAAAGATCCTGCAAACGATTTTCTCTTCAAATTGAAAAATGATATTTGATATAAAGTGTATATTATGTTTGATTTAACGTTGAAAAGCATATTTTGGCATATCAAATAACGGCAATGTCAGTCACTGTATGTACTATTGCAAGTGTGTATTGATAACGTAGAATAGTTATTTATTGTGATATAAATGAATTTAAAACGCAAGCGAATAAGGTTCGTCGTCCTCAATTTCCTCGATCAACTAAACAATTTGTACAAAAATGTGTATTTAACACTGATGAAACCACAGTTATTACTAATGTTTTAAAAAATGCGATTTAATTAATGTCTAAGTTTTTTTTCATTTATGTTCTATCATCTAAAATGAAAATGTTATTAACACCTAACATGAGTTATCCAGGATCATTTTAAAAAAAAATCATGATCCTTATATGAAATAAATCAAATGAATACATCGAATATTATAATGATTAAACATAGAAAAAATAACAATGAAATTTTTAAAGAGTAAAATATCCAAACATTTAATTATTTTATTCAAAGACATCACTGACGTCCATTCAATATTAAAATCGGAGTTATATGACATACTGTTAAATTTGAAGGTACAATTATCCTTTAACGTTAGCTCAATTGTGAATAATCGGTTTCCTTAACATGAGATAAGTTGAATTTTCCATAAGAATTGTCTCCAGCTTCTGCACGATCGTAAGTACTATCTTCCTTATTTAGACGTTTACGATTAGCTACATCATAATCAGATAAATCTGATTGGAATTTTCCATACGAATCTTCTCTTACACCTGTACGATCGTAAGTATTGCCTTCACTGCTCTCATTTTTACGATTGGCTACGTCATAATCCGACAAGTCCGATAACCCTCCAGTTGACGCGTGGTTATATATGTCGTTAGCAGGTCTTTTTCTTGCATTTTTGTCTCCAAGGTGATCATAAGTACCATCTTCTGCCTCGTTATAGGGACTTTCAGGTTCAATTTTAGAATTGTCCGCTAACTCATATGTAGGGTTTGACTGCTGAAGGACAAAGTAGTTTTTGTCGTTTTCAATTTCTGTGTTTAAATAAGATCCTGCATTCTTTGTAGTCGGAACACTTCCACCTTTTCTATCATTGTTTTGGGAATCTTTTTTTCTCCTTCAAAGATAAAAACATATTTTTTCACAGAAAGAGAGATATAGATAGAAGAGAGAATTACAGGGCATCTTTAAAACTATCTGAGGTTTTGTTGAGTTTTATGTTGTTGTTTTTTTTTTGGTTTTTTTTTAGGGGGGGGGTATTAATTCTACTTTCTTTTTTGGGAAGGGGGGTGTTGCAGTCATTTAAACAATAAAATGCTTTTATTGGTGAGTAATTCGGGATATGAAGGTAGCGACATTGCAGAAAAAATACATAACCCGCGTTAGCGGGTTATGTAAATGTTTTCTGCAATGATCGCTACCTTCATTACCCGAATGAATCATCAAAGAAAGCAGTTTATTGTTTATATTAACATCTATCTTTTAGCCAATTGATGAATTGATTATGAAAAGTAAGTAAAATTCACAAAATTACTGTTAATGTACGTAAGTATGTTAACTAAAAGAAACAGCTAAATCGTCTCCTGTGAGACTTTGAGTCTGACGTCGTCATGATTATTTCGTGCAGTCCGTGATTTTTCCTAGGTAGTTGTAGGTCTCGACCAATCGATAATCTTGGCGTATCAAGTTTGGTCCTGTCACTTTCTTGTCAGTTTCAGCCGCTGTAGATGTCGACCAATCAATAAACGGGGCATGTAGATTTCAATCTGGCTGTTTCTATAGAGCTATGAATTAGCTATAAGTTTCCGTAAGAAATATAGGGAATAATACTTGGTAGATGTAAATATTTCCCTATGATTTAATTATTCTCAAAGTCTACAATCGTGTTCTTACAATTTCTATACTATCATTTGATATTTACACGTAGCTATGGCAATTTCTTTTGTTTCCCACTGATAGCATGCATGACAAGGTACATGATTGATAATGTATTTATTGAGTGTTCTCTCTTTAAAGGGGCATGGTCACGATTTTGTCAAGTTTTATTTTTATGTCTTTGATATTTAAAATGCTTTATGAAAGCATTTCTAATTATCAAATAAAATTTGAGAGTATATCTTAGAGTTATGAGCAAGATACAGAGGTCACAGTTCTTTGTCATATAAACAAGGCTCGTGCCCTGTTTTTGTTTACATAGGTTCAATATACCGGTAAAAATCTGTTTGAAGCTGATTTGTCTGTCTTTTTATTCATTTTAAGCATAAATAAACAGTTCATATCGTTTAACACATTCACTTTAAGTCTAAAACTGGAATGTTCTCATCAACATTAAAAATGTAAACAAAAGCTTTGTTTAGATAGCAAAGAATTGCAAGCTCTGCAACTCGATTATAGCTCATCAAATAACACTAAAATTTTGGTTGCTTATTAAAAATGTCTTACTTAAGCATTTTAAACATTAAAATGAAATCTGAAAATAATATTTGACCAAAATCGCGACCATTAAGATAAAGGGTTAAATACTATTCAAATAACAGGTCACATGAAAGTTTGAAAAATGTAAAGAGATGGCGAATCTTTATTTATTTATTTTTTTTGATGCTCAAATACCTGATATATAGGAAGACCACCACCGCAATAACACACAAGATTACTAATAAAGCAATCACAATGGGAACTACAACTTGAATACTTGAGTTATCTGCAATGAAAAAAGCAAAATTAAACCGTTCATTAAATGGAATCTACAAAAAACAAAATATCGTTTAGGTATTAAAGTGCACAATTTGAGATTATTAACAAAACACATCTAAATTTTGTTCTTAGTTCTAAAAGTAATCATTGTGAAAGAGTTTTAAAGAATTTTAATATTATATCACAGTACGGGTAATAGTCATATAACTAGTACCATTCTGAAGAGTATTGATGATGCTCTTTGTGGTAGTTTCAGTACTACTTAAAAGATCTGTTGTTTCTGTTTGCGGGATTGCAACACTCTACAACCAATTATAAAAAAAATATGAACATTTTAGCAGAACAATCTTTAACTTTTATCATAACTAAATGTACTCTGTAAAGAACCATTCATACAGACGCGGAGTTTAATGATATGTTACATGAATGTAATGAAAAAAAATATTCTGATGTTAATAGAGAATGTACTTTTGTGGCTTATAGAGGTTTTGAAAATAACGTTATTCGAGTACTTGTAAATGTTATATTTACTAAACCACGTACACGTGTCTCATCACAACAATTGTGATGAAAATATGCCATGTCTTTTAATGGATACAATTGATTTAAACTAAGTTAATTTTCAATAAGATTTTAAAATCAACAACAGTATGGATTCAAACATAACATAAATTTTATACAGCTGGTGCGATATCGTTTGCCAGTGACATACATATAAGACTAATATTTTAACAGTTGAAAATATTGCATGTAGTGTGTATATCGGGATTTACCATGTTTTTGAGAAAAATTTTGTACAATTCATTGACAGTGGTAAGTAAATAACCTTCCTTATTTATAAAGTTTATCATCGAAAACTTTAATGAAAAGAAAAACTATTTTATGTTTAAAAACTTAACTATATTTTCTTGAAATTAACTTTCTGTTAATACTATAGATTAATTGTAGTTAAATGCAGTAGATAATATTTTGCAAATAACGAAACAAATGGCGAGTAAACAAAGTTTGGGGGGACCAATTCGTGAATAAATACACTTTGCAATGATGTAGAAACATTCAACCATTATAACAATTCTCTGAAAACAATTTTTTTTGGGGGGGGGGGGGGGGGGGGGGGGAGGAGGCACATGTTAGGCAAGGCACAATTTATTATCAACCGTCAGATGGCGATCAGAAATATGCTATGAGAGTTGTTATAGCTTCTACGGATCTTGAATGAACAAGTTGCATCAAGCAGACTCTGAAATCGTAGAATCTTTGTGTAAAGAGAGAGCGTCTGGTTAAATGAAACTTACATTGATCCTGGTTTTTTTTAAAAATGAAAATAGAAACCAATAAAAGTTAAATAGATAAATTTAATTTCTTTGAGGGGATTTTCCGTATTTTGCAATAACTCTATGTTTCTATGTTTTTTAGTTGTTATCCACTTATTAAGGTCTTCCGTTTCCAACGGAAGACCTTATAGTGATTGTAATGTTTCTTTTTATTATTAGGGTCTTCCGTCTTCAGCGGAAGACCCTTCTATTATTCTATTGTTTCTTTTTCACTTTTCTTATTGTTATTAGGGTCTTCCGTCTTCAGCGGAAGACCCTTCTATTATTCTATTGTTTCTTTTTCACTTTTCTTATTGTTATTATTATTATTATTATTATTATTCTTTTTTTTTCTTACCGATTTTGTGCAGACGATTTCTCGGAGATGGCTGGGTCGATTTTGCTCAAATTTTCAATATAAACGTGTTTTTATCTAAACCTGATATATAATTTTTATTTTTTTTAAAAACACTTCCGGTCGGAAGTTATCGTCCGTTTACGATTTTAAAAAGTCAATTTTGTCTGTCGGGTTTCTCAAAAACGAGCAAAGATATAGAGCTGAAATTTTCAGAGATGATAGATCTACCGTTTTTCTAATGTACCTCGGTCAAGAGAATGTCCGCCGTCACTTCCGGTCGTCACCGGAAGGACATTTGAAAAATTGAATTTTTCGACTTTTTTATTTTTTAAAATTTTTTGTTGAAATTTTTACACCTTATAGTGACCCTTTTACTGATTAAGAATATGTAATTAGTTTTAAAATCGATCAAGGCATTCTCGAGAAATTAAGCGTCAAAGTTCGGAAGCGGAGTCCGAGTAGCTCAGTCGTTATAGTCGTGGACATGGCCCAGGCGACCCGGGTTCAAGCCTCGAGTGCCGCAATTTTTTTTTTTTCGCTTAGATCTACGATTTTATCTTTGAATTGATAAGTTTAATCTTATCTATTCAAAAATCGGACGGAAGACCCACTCGTTGCTCGCAACGAGATCGAATCTAGTTATTATTATTATTCTTTTTTTTTCTTACCGATTTTGTGCAGACGATTTCTCAGAGATGGCTCAACCGATTTCATTCAAATTTTCAAGATTAACGCGATGTTATCTGAAGTTTATCGTTTTTTATCCATTTTTGAAAATACACTTCCGGTCGGAAGTTATCGTCCGTTTACGATTTTAAAAAGTCAATTTTGTCGGTCGGGTTTCTCAAAAACGAGTAAAGATAAAAGGCTGAAATTTTCAGAGATGATAGATCTACCGTTTTTCTGGTGCACCTCGGTCAAGAGAATGTCTGCCGTTACTTCCGGTCGTCACCGGAAGGAAATTTGAAAATTTGAATTTTTCGACTTTTTTATTTTTTAATATTTTTCTTTGAAATTTTAACACCTTATAGTGACCCTTTTACTGATTCAGAATATGTAATTAGTTTTAAAATCGATCAAGGCACTCTCGAGAAATTAAGCGTCAAAGTTCTGAAGCGGAGTCCGAGTAGCCCAGTCGATATAGTCGTGGACATGGCCGAGTCGACCCGGGTTCAAGCCTCGAGTGCCGCAAAATTTTTTTTAAATTTTTTTCGCTTAGATCAACGATTTTATCTTTAAATTGATAAGTTTAATCTAATCTATTCAAAAATCGGACGGAAGACCCACTCGTTGCTCGCAACGAGATCGAATCTAGTTATTATTAGGGTCTTCCGTCTTCAGCGGAAGACCCTTCTATTATTGTAATGTTTCTTTTTCACTTTTCTTATTATTATTAAGGTCTTCCGTTTCCAACGGAAGACCTTATTGTTATTGCTTTGTTTCTTTTTCCCTATTCTTATTATTATTATTTTTTTTCTTCCTATTTTTGTGCACGCGATTTCTCAGAAACGGCTCGGCCGATCTCAATGAAAGTTTCAGATATGATAGATATTGGTCTGAACCTGATTAAAAAAATTTTGTGTTGATGACGTCACATCCGTTTTTGAGATATTGAGATTTTTCTAATTTTTATATGGGTATTTTGTCTTCTGTCGTTCTCCTAAAGTATAAGAGATATTAAGCTCAAATTTCTACGGTTGGTAAAGGAAAGATTGAAGTTTTGCATGGTTGTTGTTTTGTAAGTTTAGCACTTCTGGCGCCAAAGCTCGCTAGGGCTCGAAAATTGACATTAAAAAAGCGTCGTAAATTTTTGTGCTTTTCTCTCTTTATCTTTTTTCTGGAAAATATTTTATTAAGACATGTAATGTAAAAAAGGCTTATATTTACAAGACCTTTCGGCTGATATCAGGAAAAAGGGGCTGGCCCCTAAAATTAGGGACCTAGAAGGCTCTAAAGTCTTTTACCCATAGCTCTTCACCGAGGGATATTTTGTAATAGATTATAGAAGCAAATATGTTTATCTCACAGTTATGTATTCAAGCAATATAATGATTTTATCATGTGTTACGTAATTAAGGGTTTTTAGGGGCCGAAAGTCCAAAATTTCGATCACCAATATCTCACAAAGGAAAAATATTTTGTAATGCAGTACAGAAGAAAAGTTGTTCAAAATGATATTCTCAACAAAATGCAACCGTCAAAATTTCGTTAAACGGCCCCTAAAAGGAGAAAAGGGACCGGCCCCTAAAACCTTCTTTCTCATATATCTCCAAAACGGTAACGAATTTCTAAACACTTGTTGAACAAGATTTGTATAGAATTAAATGACCTTTTATTTGAAATCAAGAAAAAGGGGCTGGCCCCTCAAATTAGGGGACCAAAGGACTCTAAAATCTTTGATCTGTAGCCCTTTACTGAGAGATATTTTATGAAATATTATAGAAGCAAATGTGTTTATCTTATAGTTCTGTATTCAAGCAATGTAATGATTTTATCATGTGTTACGTAATTAAGGGTTTTTAGGGACCAAAAGTTAAAAAATTTGATCACCCATATCTCAGAAAGGAAAAATATTTTGTAATGCAGTATGAAAGAAAAGTTGTTCAAAATGATGTTCTCAACAAATTGCAACCGTCAAAATTTCGTTGAACGGCCCCTAAAAGAAGATAAGGGACCGGCCCCTAAAACCTTCTTTCTCATATATCTCCAAAACGGTAACGAATTTCTAAACACTTGTTGAACAAAATTTGTGTAGAATTAAATGACCTTTTATTTGAAAGCAAGAAAAAGGGGCTGGCCCCTCAAATTAGGGGACCAAAGGACTCTAAAATCTTTAATCTGTAGCCCTTTACTGAGAGATATTTTGTGAAATATTATAGAAGCAAATGTGTTTATCTTATAATTCTGTATTCAAACAATGTTATGATTTTATCATGTGTTACATAATTAAGGGTTTTTAGGGGCCAAAAGTCAAAAAATTTGATCACCCTTATCTCAAAAAGAAAAAATATTTTGTAATGCAGTATAAAAGAAAAGATGCTCAAAATAATGTCCCTAATAACATGCAACCTTACAATTTTTTTTCAGCGGCCCCAATAAGGAGATAAGGTCCGGCCCCTAAAATATTCTTTCTGAGATATCCTAAGAACGGTGACGAATTTCTAAACACTTGTTGGACAAAACTCTTACACCTGAAACAAAATAGTATCAGGCACCTAAAATGAAGATCCTCTTTTCCTGTTTTAAATCATGTATAGCTGTTAAATAGCAAAATCAAGATCGATCATAAATCTCAATTTCTAAAATCAGACGGAAGACCTCCTCGTTGCTCGCAACGAGATCGTGTCTAGTTATTATTATTATTCTTTTTTTGTCTTACAAATTTTGTGCAGGCGATTTCTCGGAGATGACTCGTTCGATTTCCTTCAAATTTTCAGGGCTGATGCCTAGTCATATAAATTTTATACCGCAGGAACAATTTTTAAAAATTCACTTCCGGTCGGAAGTTAACGTCGTTTTACGATTTTTAAAAGTCAATTTTGTTGGCGATGTTTCTCAAAAACGAGTAAAGATAGAGAATTGAAATTTTCAGAGATGACAGATCTAGCAATATCCTCGTGCACCTCGGTCAAGAGAATGTTGGCCGTCACTTCCGGTCGTCACCGGAAGCAAATTCAAAAAATGAAAATTTTCAACTTTTTGTTTAGATATATTTTTTCAAATTAGATGATAGTGACCCTTTTACTGATTCAGAATATGTAATTTGTTTTAAAATCGATCAAGGCATTCTCGAGAAATTAAGCGTCAAAGTTCTGAAGCGGAGTCCGAGTAACTCAGTCGTTATAGTCGTGGACATGGCCCAGGCGACCCGGGTTCAAGCCTCGAGTGCCGCAAAATTTTTTTCTCTTTTTTTCGCTTAGATCTATGATTTTATCTTTGAATTGATAAGTTTAATCTTATCTATTCAAAAATTGGACGGAAGACCCACTCGTTGCTCGCAACGAGATCGAATCTAGTTATTATTCTTTTTTTTTCTTACCGATTTTGTGCAGACGATTTCTCAGAGATGGCTTAACCGATTTCATTCAAATTTTCAAGATTAACGCGATTTTATCTGAAGTTTATCGTTTTTTATCCATTTTCGAAAATACACTTCCGGTCGGAAGTTATCGTCCGTTTACGATTTTAAAAAGTCAATTTTGTCGGTCGGGTTTCTCATAAACGAGTAAAGATAGAGAACTGAAATTTTCAGAGATGATAGAACTACCGTTTTTCTGGTGCACCTCGGTATAGAGAATGTCCGCCGTCACTTCCGGTCGTCACCGGAAGGAAATTTGAAAAATTGAATTTTTCGACTTTTTTATTTTTTAATATTTTTCTTTGAAATTTTTACACCTTATAGTGACCCTTTTACTGATTAAGAATATGTAATTAGTTTTAAAATCGATCAAGGCATTCTCGAGAAATTAAGCGTCAAAGTTCTGAAGCGGAGTCCGAGTAGCTCAGTCGTTATAGTCGTGGACATGGCCCAGGCGACCCGGGTTCAAGCCTCGAGTGCCGCAATTTATTTTTCTCTTTTTTTCGCTTAGATCTACGATTTTATCTTTGAATTGATAAGTTTAATCTTATCTATTCAAAAATTGGACGGAAGACCCACTCGTTGCTCGCAACGAGATCGAATCTAGTTATTATTAGGGTCTTCCGTCTTCAGCGGAAGACCCTTCTATTATTCTATTGTTTCTTTTTCACTTTTCTTATTGTTATTATTATTATTATTATTATTATTCTTTTTTTTTCTTACCGATTTTGTGCAGACGATTTCTCGGAGATGGCTGGGTCGATTTCGCTCAAATTTTCAATATAAACGTGTTTTTATCTAAACCTGATATATAATTTTTTTTTTTTGAAAAAACACTTCCGGTCAGAAGTTATCGTCCGTTTACGATTTTGAAAAGTCGATTTTGTCTGTCGGGTTTCTCAAAAACGAATAAAGATAAAAGGCTGAAATTTTCAGAAATGATAGATCTACCGTTTTTCTAATGTACCTCGGTATAGAGAATGTCCGCCGTTACTTCCGGTCGTCACCGGAAGGAAATTTGAAAAATTGAATTTTTCGACTTTTTTATTTTTCAATATTTTTCTTTGAAATTTTTACACCTTATAGTGACCCTTTTACTGATTAAGAATATGTAATTAGTTTTAAAATCGATTAAGGCATTCTCGAGAAATTAAGCGTCAAAGTTCTGAAGCGGAGTCCGAGTAGCTCAGTCGTTATAGTCGTGGACATGGCCCAGGCGACCCGGGTTCAAGCCTCGAGTGCCGCAAAATTTTTTTCTCTTTTTTTCGCTTAGATCTACGATTTTATCTTTGAATTGATAAGTTTAATCTTATCTTTTCAAAAATTGGACGGAAGACCCACTCGTTGCTCGCAACGAGATCGAATCTAGTTCTTATTAGGGTCTTCCGTCTTCAGCGGAAGACCCTTCTATTATTGTAATGTTTCTTTTTCACTTTTCTTATTATTATTATTATTATTCTTTTTTTGTCTTACAAATTTTGTGCAGGCGATTTCTCTGAGATGACTCGTTCGATTTCCTTCAAATTTTCAGGGTTGATGCCTAGTCATATGAATTTTATACCGCAGGAACAATTTTTAAAAATTCACTTCCGGTCGGAAGTTAACGTCGTTTTACGATTTTTAAAAGTCAATTTTGTTGGCGATGTTTCTCAAAAACGAGTAAAGATAGAGAACTGAAATTTTCAGAGATGATAGATCTAGCAATATCCTCGTGCACCTCGGTCAAGAGAATGTTGGCCGTCACTTCCGGTCGTCACCGGAAGCAAATTTAAAAAATGAAAATTTTCAACTTTTTGTTTAGATATATTTTTTCAAATTAGATGATAGTGACCCTTTTACTGATTCAGAATATGTAATTTGTTTTAAAATCGATCAAGGCATTCTCGAGAAATTAAGCGTCAAAGTTCTGAAGCGGAGTCCGAGTAGCTCAGTCGTTATAGTCGTGGACATGGCCCAGGCGACCCGGGTTCAAGCCTCGAGTGCCGCAAAATTTTTTTCTCTTTTTTTTGCTTAGATCTATGATTTTATCTTTGAATTGATAAGTTTAATCTTATCTATTCAAAAATTGGACGGAAGACCCACTCGTTGCTCGCAACGAGATCGAATCTAGTTAGGGTCTTCCGTCTTCAGCGGAAGACCCTTCTATTATTCTTCGGTTTCTTTTTCACTTTTCTTATTATTATTAGGGTCTTCCGTCTTCAGCGGAAGACCCTTCTATTATTCTATTGTTTCTTTTTCACTTTTCTTATTCTTATTATTATTATTATTATTCTTTTTTTTTCTTACCGATTTTGTGCAGACGATTTCTCAGAGATGGCTCAATTGATTTCATTCAAATTTTCAAGATTAACGCGACTTTATCTAAAGTTTATTGTTTTTTATCCATTTTTGAAAATACACTTCCGGTCGAAAGTTATCGTCCGTTTACGATTTTAAAAAGTCAATTTTGTCTGTCGGGTTTCTCATAAACGAGCAAAGATATAGAGCTGAAATTTTCAGAGATGATAGATCTACCGTTTTTCTAATGTATCTCGGTCAAGAGAAGGTCCGCCGTCACTTCCAGTCGTCACCGGAAGGAAATTTGAAAAATTGAATTTTTCGACTTTTTTATTTTTTAATTTTTTTCTTTGAAATTTTTACACCTTATAGTGACCCTTTTACTGATTAAGAATATGTAATTAGTTTTAAAATCCATCAAGGCATTCTCGAGAAATTAAGCGTCAAAGTTCGGAAGCGGAGTCCGAGTAGCTCAGTCGTTATAGTCGTGGACATGGCCCAGGCGACCCGGGTTCAAGCCTCGAGTGCCGCAAAATTTTTTTCTCTTTTTTTCGCTAAGATCTATGATTTTATCTTTGAATTGATAAGTTTAATCTTATCTATTCAAAAATTAGACGGAAGACCCACTCGTTGCTCGCAACGAGATCGAATCTAGTTATTATTATTATTATTATTATTATTCTTTTTTTGTCTTACAAATTTTGTGCAGGCGATTTCTCAGAGATGGGACGATCGATTTCTCTCAAATTTTCAGGACTGAAGCCTCGTTATCTGAAATTTATACCGCTGAAACAGATTTTGAAAATTCACTTCCGGTCGGAAGTTATCGTCCGTTTACGATTTTAAAAAGTCAATTTTGTCGCTCAGGTTTTTCAAAAACGAGCAAAGATAGAGAGCTGAAAATTTCAGAGATGATAGATCTATCGATTTCCTGGTGCACCTCGGTATAGAGAATGTTCGCCGTCACTTCCGGTCGTCACCGGAAGCAAAATTAAAAAATGAAAATTTTTAACTTTTTATTTTTATATATTTTTTCCAATAAGATGATAGTGACCCTTTTACTGATTCAGAATATGTAATTTGTTTCAAAATCGATCAAGGCGTTCTCGAGAAATTAAGCGTCAAAGTCCTGAAGCGAGAGTCCGAGTAGCTCAGTCGATATAGTCGTGGACATGGCCCAGGCGACCCGGGTTCAAGCCTCGAGTGCCGCAAAATTTTTTTTCATTTTTTTTGCTTAGATCAACGATTTTATCTTTGAATTGATAAGTTTAATCTAATCTATTCAAAAATCGGACGGAAGACCCACTCGTTGCTCGCAACGAGATCGAATCTAGTTATTATTCTTTTTTTTTCTTACCGATTTTGTGCAGACGACTTCTCGGAGATGGCAGGGTCGATTTCGCTCAAATTTTCAATATAAACGTGTTTTTATCTAAACCTGATATATAATTTTTATTTTTTGAAAATACACTTCCGGTCGGAAGTTATCGTCCGTTTACGATTTTAAAAAGTCAATTTTGTCTGTCGGGTTTCTCAAAAACGAGCAAAGATATAGAGCTGAAATTTTCAGAGATGATAGATCTACCGTTTTTCTAATGTACCTCGGTCAAGAGAATGTCCGCCGTCACTTCCGGTCGTCGCCGGAAGGAAATTTGAAAAATTGAATTTTTCGACTTTTTTATTTTTTAATATTTTTCTTTGAAATTTTTACACCTTATAGTGACCCTTTTACTGATTAAGAATATGTAATTAGTTTTAAAATCGATCAAGGCATTCTCGAGAAATTAAGCGTCAAAGTTCTGAAGCGGAGTCCGAGTAGCTCAGTCGTTATAGTCGTGGACATGGCCCAGGCGACCCGGGTTCAAGCCTCGAGTGCCGCAAAATTTTTTTCTCTTTTTTTCGCTTAGATCTACGATTTTATCTTTGAATTGATAAGTTTAATCTTATTTATTCAAAAATCGGACGGAAGACCCACTCGTTGCTCGCAACGAGATCGAATCTAGTTATTAGGGTCTTCCGTCTTCAGCGGAAGACCCTTCTATTATTCTTCGGTTTCTTTTTCACTTTTCTTATTATTATTATTATTATTATTATTATTCTTTTTTTGTCTTACAAATTTTGTGCAGGCGATTTCTCAGAGATGGGACGATCGATTTCTCTCAAATTTTCAGGACTAAAGCCTCGTTAACTGAAATTTATACCGCTGAAACAGATTTTGAAAATTCACTTCCGGTCGGAAGTTATCGTCCGTTTACGATTTTAAAACGTCAATTTTGTCTCTCAGGTTTTTCAAAAACGAGCAAAGATAGAGAGCTGAGAATTTCAGAGATGATAGATCTATCGATTTCCTGGTGCACCTCGGTATAGAGAATGTCTGCCGTCACTTCCGGTCGTTACCGGAAGGAAATTTGAAAAATTGAATTTTTCGACTTTTTTATTTTTTAATATTTTTCTTTGAAATTTTTACACCTGATAGTGACCCTTTTACTGATTAAGAATATGTATTTATTTTTAAAATCGATTGAGGCATTCTCGAGAAATTAAGCGTCAAAGTCCTGAAGCGAGAGTCCGAGTAGCTCAGTCGATATAGTCGTGGACATCGCCCAGGCGACCCGGGTTCAAGCCCCGAGTGCCGCAAATTTATTTTCTCTATTTTTCGCCTAGATATACGATTTTATCTTTGAATTGATAAGTTAAATCTAATCTATTCAAAAATCAGACGGAAGACCCACTCGTTGCTCGCAACGAGATCGAATCTAGTTATTATTATTATTCTTTTTTTTTCTTACCGATTTTGTGCAGACGATTTCTCGGAGATGGCAGGGTCGATTTCGCTCAAATTTTCAATATAAACGTGTTTTTATCTAAACCTGATATATAATTTTTATTTTTTGAAAATACACTTCCGGTCGGAAGTTATCGTCCGTTTACGATTTTAAAAAGTCAATTTTGTCTGTCGGGTTTCTCAAAAACGAGCAAAGATATAGAGCTGAAATTTTCAGAGATGATAGATCTACCGTTTTTCTAATGTACCTCGGTCATGAGAATGTCCGCCGTCACTTCCGGTCGTCACCGGAAGGAAATTTGAAAAATTGAATTTTTCGACTTTTTTACTTTTTAATATTTTTCTTTGAAATTTTTACACCTTATAGTGACCCTTTCACTGATTAAGAATATGTAATTAGTTTTAAAATCGATCAAGGCATTCTCGAGAAATTAAGCGTCAAAGTTCTGAAGCGGAGTCCGAGTAGCTCAGTCGTTATAGTCGTGGATATGGCCCAGGCGACCCGGGTTCAAGCCTCGAGTGCCGCAAATTTTTTTTTTATTTGTTTCGCTTAGATCTACGATTTTATCTTTGAATTGATAAGTTTAATCTTATTTATTCAAAAATCGGACGGAAGACCCACTCGTTGCTCGCAACGAGATCGAATCTAGTTATTATTCTTTTTATTATTCTTATTTTTTTCCCCGATTTTCTCAGAGATGACTGGATATATTTCTTTGAAATTTTCAGGAATAATAGAAAATGACAAACGCTAGGGAAGTTTTTTTCATTTTTTCAAAATTCATATCCAGTCGTCCGTTTCCTGTCCCGCAACAAAAAACCTATTCACCTCGAGATCTCAGAAATAGTAAAGACTTGAACAACGAAACTTTGTACGATAATAGACCTGTGTATGTAGATGTGTTTAAACACTTTTCTTTTGTTCGTCGTAACTTCCGGTCGTCACCGGAAAGACCCCAAAAATAGTTATTTCACGCAATAAATTCATTTTCCACAAATTAAATATATAAGTATAAATCTACACATAAGTTATCAATGCAATGTTAAATCAACAAAAAAATTCTACTTCCGGTGAGATATCTCAAATATCTCAGGAAGCTTTTTAAAACACATTTTGTACCCGCGAGATCTCAGAAACTATAAGCGATCAAGACACGAAACTTTCATGGATGATAGACATTTGATTGAAGATGTGTTTAACCGGTTTCATTTTGTCTTCCGTCACTTCCGGTCCATACCGGAAGAGTTAAAAAAATCCAGCTGTTTATCAGTTTAACTGTTTTCCTTTGATATATTTTAGTTAGATAAATGAAAAATAATGTGCAAAAGGCAAGTATAAAAGAAATATTGAATACAATTTACATTGAACACTTCCGTTTGCCCGTTTCCTGTCCAGAGACCAAAAACCTGACTTCGACGAGATCTCAAAAACAGTAACGACTTGAACAACCAAACTTTGTGGGATGATAAACCTATGTATGTACATGTGTTAACACTATTTTGTTTTATCCGGCGTAACTTCCGGTCGTCACAGGAAGTACACCCAATTTTGATATTTTAAAAAGTATTTTGGTTATTTAGTATTGAAGTAACATTTTAGCTATAAAATACAAAAAGTCATCTACACATGGTAAAAAAAAGATCTACTTCCGGTGAGACATCTCAAATATCTCAGGTAACCTTCTTTTTTAAAAACAAAGTACCCACAAGAAACTGTGATAGATCAAGACTTTTATAGATAATGGACATTGATTGAACATGTGTTTAATGGGTATCAATGGGTCCTACGTCACTTCCGGTTAATACTTGAAATGTTCAAAAGCAATAGAACTTTTTTTAAAACTTTTAACTTTTTTAGAAACATTTTACTCAATGTGATGAACAGTAACGTACGTAGGTAAATGAACTAACATATCTTCTTTCCGTTTTTTAAATCACTTCCGTTTGTTCGTTTCCGGTCCCTAGACAAAAACCTTTTTTCAACGAGATATTATAACTAACGAAAACTTGAACATCCAAACTTTGAGGAAAGACAAAATATACATGTATCCATTTTCTGTTTACAAGATAACTGGATTTTTTGTGCAGATTAATACATGAGGAACGGAAGACCTTTTTGTTGCTATGGCAATAAGAGTCTAGTTAAGGTCTTCCGTTACAACGGAAGACCTTCTAGTGATTGTAATGTTTTTTATTAAGGTCTTCCGTTTCCAACGGAAGACCTTATTGTTATTGCTTTGTTTCTTTTTCCCTATTATTAAGGTCTTCCGTTTCCAACGGAAGACCTTATTGTTTTTCTTCGGTTTCTTCTTCCCTATTATTATTATTTTTGTTTTTTTTTCTTTCAAATTTTGTGCACGCGAGTTCTCGGAAATGGCTCGGCCGATTTTCAAGAAACTTTCAGATCTAATAGATAATGATCTAAACCTTATTGGAAATTTTTTATTTTGATGACGTCATTTCCGTTTCAGAGATATTGACGTTTTAGCGATTTTTAGAGGGTCAGCTTGTCCGTCGAACTCCTCCTAAACGATAAAAGATATCGAATTCAAATTTTCAGGAATTGTAGACAAATGATGGTAGTTTTGTCTAAAGTGAGCCATTTTTCTCCGGCGCAAAAGGCGCCGAAGCTCGCCTGGACCCGAAAATTGAGATGTAAAAAATGTAGTGATTTTTCTTAGTTTTCTTTAAATATCTTTTATCTCGAAAATATTTTGTTAAGACATGTAGAGAAATTAAAATTGATTTTTACAGGAGCTTTCATTCGACATCAAGAAAAAGGGGCTACCCCCTTAAATTAGGGGCCAAAAGGGCTCTGAAGTCTTTCTTCCATAGCACTTCACTGAGAAATATTTTGTAATATGTTAAAGAAGCAAAAATGTTCATCTTACAGTTATTCATCTATTCATTATAAAAATAATTTCATGCGTTACGTAATTAGGGGTTTTAAGGGGCCAGAAGTTCAAAATTTCGATCACTTATATCACAAAAAAGACAAATATTTTGAAAAGCAATATAGAATAAAAGATGCTTAGAAAGATGTTCTAAACAATATTCAACCGTCAAAATTTCGTTCTGTGGCCCCAATAAGGAGATAAGGGGTCGGCCCCTTAAACGTTCTTTCCCAGATAGCTCAAGAACGGTAACGAATTTCTAGAAACTTGTTGAACAAAATATGTTGAATATTAAAAGACCTTTCATTTGACATCAAGAAAAAGGGGCTGGTCCCTAAAATTAGGGGCCAAAAGGGCTCTAAAGTCTTTCTTCCATAGCACTTTACTGAGAAGTAATTTTTAATATGTTTAAGAAGCAAACATGTTCATCTTACAGTTATTAAACTATTCATAATATAAAAGAATTCATGCATTACGTATTTAGGGGTTTTAAGGGGCAGAAGTTCAAAATTTCGATCACTTGTATCACAAAAAAGACAAATATTTTGAAAAGCAATATAGATTAAAAGATGCTTAGAAAGATGTTCTAAACAATATTCAACCATCATAATTTCGTTCTCTGGCCCTAATAAGGAGATAAGGGGTCGGTCCCTTAAACTATTCTTTCCTAGATAGCTCAAGAACGGTAACAAATTTCTAGACACTTGTTGAACAGAATATGTTTAATATCAAAAGACCTTTCATTTGACATCAAGAAAAAGGGACTGGCCCCTCAAATTAGGGGCCAAAAGGGCTCTGAAGTCTTTTTTCCAAAGCACTTTACAGAGAAGTAATTTGTAAAAGGTTTAAGAAGCAAAAATGTTAATCTTCCAGTTATGCATCCATATATGATTTTAAAAAATCTCATATGTTACGTAATTAGGGGATTTAAGGGGCTAAAAGTCTTTTGATGATAACTTTAAATTGTGAAATATTTTGTAATACATTATAGAAGCAATTATATTCATCGAAACACTATACACCTATAAATGACAATTGTTTACTCCTTTGTTACGTAATTAGGGTTTAAGGGGACAGAAGTCCGAAAGATTGATCTTCAATATATTAAAATGGAAAATTTTTTCGAATGCTTAACAATATGCAACCATCCTTGTTTTGTTACCTGATCCCTTAAAGGAGTTATAGGGCCGGCACCTTAAATGATCTTTTCCAGATATCTCGAGAACGGTATATAATTTCGAAACACTTGTTGAACAAAATTAGATCCCCCGGCATTTACTGATATGTTTCGTTGATGAAGATCAAAGGCAATTTCATTTCCTTTTCTTAAAATCGGACGGAAGACCTCCTCGTTGCTCGCAACGAGATCGTGTCTAGTTATTATTATTTTTCTGCCTTTTTTTGTGCACGCGATTTCTCAGAAACGGCTCGGCCGATTTCAATCAAATTTTAGGACGTGATAGATAGTGGTCTGAACTTGATTGGAAATTTTTTGTATTGATGATGTCACATCCGTTTTTGAGATATTGAGATTTTTCTAATTTTTATATGGGTATTTTGTCTTCTGTTGTTCTCCTAAACTATAAGAGATATTAAGCTCAAATTTTTACAGTAGGTAAAGGAAAGATTGAAGTTTTGCATGATTGTTGTTTTGTATGTTTAGCACTACTGGCGCCAAAGCTCGCTATGGCTCGAAAATTGACATAAAAAAAGCGTCGTGAATTTTTGTGCTTTTCTCTCTTTATCTCTTTTCTGGAAAATATTTTGTTAAAACATGTAATGTAAAAAAAGTTTATTTTTACAAGACCTTTCTGCTAATATCAAGAAAAAGGGGCTGGCCCCTCAAATTAGGGACCTACAAGGCTCTAAAGTATTTTACCCATAACTCTTTACCGAGAGATATTTTGTAATAAATTATAGAAGCAAATATGTTTATCTTATAATTATGAAGCCAAGCAGTATAACGATTTTCTCATATGTTACGTAATTAGGGGTTTTTAGGGGTCAAAAGTCAAAAACTTTGATCACCTATATCTCAAAAAGGAAAAATATTTTGAAATGCAGTATGAAAGAAAAGATGCTCAAAATGATGTACTTAACAACATGCAACCTAAAATATTTGGTTCAGCGGCCCCAAAAAGGAGATAAGGGACCGGCCCCTAAAACATTCTGTCTCAGATATCTCAAGAAAGGTAACGAATTTCTGAACACTTCTTGAACAAAATGTCTTTATAATCAAATGACCTTTCATTTGATACCATGAAAAAGGGGCTGGCCCCTAATATTTGGGACCTAGAGGGCTCTAAAGTCTTTTACCCATAACTTTTTACCGAGGGATATTTTGTTATAGATTATAGAAGCAAATATGTTAATCTCACAGTTATGTATTCAAGCAATATAATGAATTTATGATGTGTTACGTAATTAAGGGTTTTTAGGGGCCAAAAGTCCAAAATTTCGATCACCCATATCTCAGAAAGGAAAAATATTTTGTAATGCAGTACAGAAGAAAAGTTGTTCAAAATGATGTTCTTAACAAAATGCAACCGTCAAAATTTCGTTAAACGCCCCCTAAAAGGAGATAAGGGACCGGCCCCTAAAACCTTCTTTCTCATATATCTCTAGAACGGTAACGAATTTCTAAGCACTTGTTGAACAAAATTTGTGTAGAATTAAATGACCTTTTGTTTGATATCAGGAAAAAGGGGCTGGCCCCTTCAATTAGGGGACCAAAGGGCTCTAAAGTTTTTAATCTGTAGCTCTTTACTGGGAGATATTTTGTGAAATGTTATAGAAGCAAATGTGTTTATCTTATAGTTATGTATTCAAGCAATGTAATGATTTTATCATGTGTTACGTAATTAAGGGTTTTTAGGGGCCAAAACCCCAAAATTTTGATCACCCATATCTCAGAAAGGAAATATATTTTGTAATGCAATACAGAAGAAAAGTTGTTCAAAATGATGTTCTCAATAAAATGCAACCTTCAAAATTTCGTTAAACGGCCCCTATAGGGAGATAGGGGATCGGCCCCTAAAACCTTCTTTCTCATATATCTCCAGAACGGTAACGAATTTCTAAACACTTGTTGAAAAAAATGTGTTCAGAATTAAATGTCCTTCATTTGAATCCAAGAAAAAGGGACCTGCCCCTTAAATTAGTGGATCAAAGAGCTCTAAAATCTTTTATCTATAGCCCTTAAATGAGAGCCATTTTGTGAAAGGTTATTAAAGTTAGATTAGGTATAATACGTTTATATATCCTAACAATATAATGATTTCCTCTTGCGTTACCCAATCAGGGTTTTTAGGGACCAGAGGTAAACAAGTTTGGTCTTTGCTATCTTAATTGAAAGAAACGCAAGTATTTAAAAAAGCAAGAGAACTTATAAAAAGCAATACAATAAAGCATAAGTTCTCCACTCCTTTTTCCAAAACATGTTTTGTTGTCGAAAATCAAAGTCGATGATGTCATATTTCATTCTTAAAATCGAACGGAAGACCTCCTCGTTGCTCGCAACGAGATCGTGTCTAGTTAAGGTCTTCCGTTTCCAACGGAAGACCTTATAGTGATTGTAAGGTTTTTAAGGTCTTCCGTTTCCAACGGAAGACCTTATAGTGATTGTAATGTTTCTTATTATTATTATTATTTTTTTTTTTCCTTTTTTTGTCCACAAGATTTCTCAGAGATGGGTGAATAGATTTTTATGAAATTTTCTAGAATGAAAGAGAATGACAATATCTCGAGGCGTTTTTTTCATTTTGTCAAAAATCATTTCCGGTCGTCCGTTTCCTGTCCCGCATTGAAAAAGCTTGTATCAACGAGATCTCAGAAACGGTAAAAACTTCAACATCAAAAGTTTGTGGGATGATAGACCTATAGCTGTAGATGTGTTTAAATTATTTTGTTTTGTTCGTCGTAACTTCCGGTCGTCACCGGAAGCACTTTAAAAATATCTACTTTTTCGCATAAAATTCCTTTTCCATAAAATAAATATATAAGGAAAAATCTATGCATAAGTTATCTATGCGATGTTAAATCAACAACAAAAATCTACTTCCGGTGAGATATCTCAAATATCTCAGGTACCTTTTTTGAAACACATTTTGTACAAACGAGATCTCAGAAACTATAAGTGATCAAAGCACAAAACTTTCATGGATGATAGACATTTGATTGAAGATGTGTTTAACCGGTTTCGTTTTATCTTCCGTCACTTCCGGTCCACACAGAAAGAGTTCAAACAAATAGAGCCGTTTATCCATAAAACTGTTTTTCTTTTATATTTGTAGTGAAGTCGATGAACAATTAAGTAGAAAACGCAAGTACAAATGAAATTTTAAATACAATTCACATTGAGCACTTCCGGTCGTCCGTTTCCTGTCCCGAGACAAAAAACCTTGTTTCGACGGGATCTCAAAAACGGTAACGACTTAAACAATCAAACTTAGTGGGATGATAGACCAATGTATGTAGATGTGTTCCCACTATTTTTTTTTGTTCGGCGTAACTTCCGGTCGTCACCGGAAGCACATAAAAAATAACTACTTTTACGCATTTAATTCCTTTATCATAAAATAAATATATAAGTATAAATTTTATGCTTAAGTTATCTATGCGATGTTATATCAACAACAAAATTCTACTTCCGGTGAGATATCTTAAATATCTCAGGTAGCTTTTTTTAAACACATTTTGTATAAACGAGATCTCAGAAACTGTAAGTGATCAAAGCATTAAACTTTAATGGATGATAGACATTTGATTGAAGATGTGTTTAACCGGTTTTGTTTTATCTTCCGTCACTTCCGGTCCACACAGAAAGAGTTCAAACAAATAGAGCCGTTTATGCGTTAAACTGTTTTTCTTTTATATTTGTAGTGAAGTCGATGAACAATTAAGTAGAAAAGGCAAGTACAACAAAAATATTAAATACAATTTACATTGAGCACTTCCGGTCGTCCGTTTCCTGTCCCGAGACAAAAAACCTTTTTTCGACGAGATCTCAAAAACGGTAACGACTTAAACGATCAAGCTAAGTGGGATGATAGACCAATGTATGTATATGTGTTCCCACTATTTTGTTTTGCTCGGCGTAACTTCCGGTCGTCACCGGAAGCACATAAAAAAGTAACTTCTTTTACGCATTTAATTCCTTTTTCATAAAATAAATATATAAGTATAAATTTTAAGCATAAGTTATCTATGCGATGTTATATCAACAACAAAAATCTACTTCCGGTGAGAGATCTCAAATATTTCAGGTAGCTTTTTTAAAACACATTTTGTACAAACGAGATCTCAGAAACTAAATGTGATCAAAGCACAAAACTTTCATGGATGATAGACATTTGATTGAAAATGTATTTAACTGGTTTCATTTTGTTTTCCGTCGCTTCCGGTCCACACAGAAAGACTTCAAACAAATCGAGCTGTTAATCAAATTAACATAATTCTTCTGGCATTTGTAGAGTGCTCGATGAACAATAAAGTACAAAGGACAAGTATACAAATAATATTTAATACAATTTACTTTGAGCACTTGCGTTTGTCTGTTTCCTGTTCCGAGACAAAAAACCTTATTTCGACGAGATCCCAGAAACAGTATTGACTTGAACAATCAAACTTTGTGGGATAATATACCTATGTATGTACATGTGTTTACACTATTTTGTTTGGTTCGGCGTAACTTCCTGTCGTCATCGGAAGCTCATCAATTTTTTTTCTTCATTTATATATAAGACATAGAATGAATATATCAGTATACAATCTTAGTTATTACATATATATAATGTTAAATTAGCAAATAAATTTTACTTCCGTTGAGATATCTCAAATATCTCTATGTAGCTTTTCCAAATGTGATGCCCGCGAGATTTTTGTCACTGTAAGTGATTGAGACACAAAGCTTTCGTGAATGATAGACATTTAATTGAAAATGTGTTTTACGGGTTTTATTTTGTCAACTGTCACTTCCGGTTCCCACAGTAAGGGTTCAAACAAATCATGTTTTTAACAAGTTTAACTAACCTTCTTGTGTGTTTTATCTAGCCCCATAAACAGTGATGCACGCTAAGCAAATGTATGCGAAATACGAGCCCTTTTTTAAAAACTTCCGTTCGTCCGTTTCCGGTCCCGAGACAGAAAACATTGTTTCAAAGATATCTCAAATTTGGCAGAGATGCGAACAACCAAACTTTGACGAACGATTGACTTATGATAGTAAAACTGGTTAACATGTTTTGTTTAGTTCGTCGCTACTTCCGGTCGTCACAGAAAGTACTTCAAAAACTGATTTCTTTTTTATTCCGGTTGTTTTACATAGAAGTAACGTCTGGATATATCATTCACAATAATTATCACATCCACTATTTTTTCTATGTAAGAGAAGTAATGTCTTACAGTTAAATTGATACATGTAAATCAAAACGGAAGACCTTTTTGTTGCTTTTGCAACAAGAGTCTAGTTTATTATTATTATTTTTTTCCCAGTTTTTGTCCACAAGATTTCTCAGAGATGACTGGATAGATTTATGTGAAATTTTCTGGAATGGAAGAAAATGACAATATCTCGAGGCGTTTTTTTCATTTTGTCAAAAATCGTTTCCGGTCGTCCGTTTCCTGTCCCGTGTTGAAAAAGCTTGTACCAACGAGATCTCAGAAACGGTAAACACTTGAACATCCAAACTTTGTGGGATGATAGACCTATAGTTGTAGATGTGTTTAAACTATTTTGTTTTGTTCGGCGTAACTTCCGGTCGTCACCGGAAGCACTTCAATTTTTTTTGTTTTTACATATTTAATTTATCTCCCATAAAATAAAGATATTAGTATAGATCCTTTCATATGTCATCTATACAATGTTAAATAAACAAAAAAAATCTACTTCCGGTGAGATATCTCGATTATCTCAGGAAGCTTTTTTAAAACATATTTTGTACCCGCAAGTTCTCAGGTACTTTTACGCATTGAATTTCTTTTCCATAGAATAAACATAAAACTATAATTCTATACATAAGTTATCTATGCGATGTTATATCAACAAAAAAATTCTACTTCCGGTGAGATATCTCAATTATCTCAGGTAGCTTTTTTAGAACACTCTTTGTACCCGCGAGATCTCAGAAACTATAAATGATCAAATCATGAAACTTTTATGAATGATAGACATTTGATTGAAGATATGTTTAACCGGTTTCATTTTGTCTTCCGTCACTTCCGGTCCACACAGGAAGAGTTAAAAAAAATCAAACTGTTTATAAGTTTAGCTGTTTTCTTTTGATATTTTGAGTTATTTTAATGAACAATTATGTACAAAAGGCAAGTATACAAGAAATATTTAATACAATTTACAATGCGCACTTCCGTCTGTCCGTTTCCTGTCCCGAGACAAAAAACCTTATTTCGACGAGATCTTAAAAACGGTAACAATTTGAACAACCAAACATTGTGGGATGATAGATCTATGTATGTACATGGGTTCACATTAGTTTGTTTTGTTCGGCGTAACTTCCGGTCGTCACAGGAAGTACACCCAATTTTGATTTTTTAAAGATATTTGGTTAATTATCATGGAAGTAACATTTAAGCTATAGAAATACAAAAGTTCATATATACATTATAAATAAACAACAAAAAGTTCTACTTCCGGTGAGACATCTCAAATATCTCAGGTAGCCTTCTGTTTAAAAAAACAAAGTACCCACAAGATCTCAGAAACTGTGAGAGATCAAGAAACAAAATTTATATGTATAATTAACATTTGATTGAACATGTGTTTAACGGGTTTCATTTGGTCGTACGTCATTTCCGGTTCTCAATTGAAGCGTTCAAGGAATAGAAGGTTTTTTTTAAACTTTAGATTTGTTTTAATATTTTACTTAATTTGATGAACAGAAACGTACCGTAGGTAAATGTACTAAAATATCTACTTTTAATTTCTTAAATCACTTCCGTTTGTTCGTTTCCGGTACCGAGACTAAAAACCTTTTTTCAAAGAGATATTATAACTTACAAAAACTTGAACATCAAAACCTCGAGGAAAGACAAAACAATGTATGAAGATATGTTTACTATGTACTGTATGATCCGGCGTAACTTCCGGTCGTCACAGAAAGTACTCAAAAATTGACATTTTGTCTTTTTGGTTTTTTTTTTATTTCTTTGGAATTCTTTTTCAGTATATGTTATATCCATTTTCTGTTTACAAGAGAAATGGACTTAACAGATTAATACATGAGGAACGGAAGACCTTTTTGTTGCTATAGCAACAAGAGTCTAGTTAAGGTCTTCCGTTTCCAACGGAAGACCTTATAGTGATTGTAATGTTTCTTTTTATTATTATTATTATTTTTTTCCCCTTTTTGTCTTATGAATTTCTCAGAGATGTCTTGATGAATTATTCTAAAATTTTCAGGAATGACTGAAAATATAAACATCTAGAGGTTTTTTGTAAAAGATTTTCTAAACTCACTTCCGTTCGTCCGTTTCCTGTCCCGGGACAAAAAGCTTGTCACCTCGAGATGTCGGAAACGATAAAGACTTGAACATCCAAACTTTGAGGGATGATAGACCTATAGTTGTAGATGTGTTTAAACATTTTTGTTTTGTTCGGCGTAATTTCCGGTCGTCACCGGAAGCTCTTCAAATTTTTTTGTTTTTTACGTATTTAATTTATTTTCCATAGAATAAAGATATGAGTATAGATCCTTACAAATGTCATCTATACAATGTAAAATAAACAAAAAAATTCTACTTCCGGTGAGATATCTCGATTATCTCAGGAAGCTTTTTTAAAACATATTTTGTACCCGCAAGTTCTCAGGTACTGTACGTGATCAAGACACGAAACTTTTACTAATCAGAGACATTTGATTGAAGATGTGTTTAAACAGTTTCATTTTGTCTTCCGTCACTTCCGGTCCACAGCGGAAGAGTTCAAACAAATCAAACTCTTTATCCGTTAAACTGTTTTTATTAGATAGTTTAAGCTACTTCGATGAATAATAATGTAAAATAGGAAAGTAAAAATTTAAATTTCATTTAGCACTTCTGTTTGTCCGTTTCCTGTCCCGAGACAAAAAACCTTATATCGACGAGATCTCAAAAACGGCTACGACTTCAACAACCAAACTTTGTAGGATTATAGACCTGTGTATGGACACGTGTTAACACTATTTTGTTTCATCCGGCGTAACTTCCGGTCGTCACAGGAAAAAGACACAATTTTGATATTTTTAAAAATATTTTGGTTATTTAGCATTGAAGTAACATTTTAGCTATAGAAATACAAAAAGTCATCTACACCTGGTAAAAAAAAGTTCTACTTCCGGTGAGACATCTCATATATCTCAGATAGCCTTCTTTTTTAAAAACAAAGTATAAATAAGATCTCAGAAACTGTGATAGATCAAGACACAAAACTTATATATATTATTTGATAGATGTGTTTAACCGTTTTTATTTTGTCGACCGTCACTTCCGGTCCACACAGGAAGAGTTCAAACAAATCAAGTTTTTTTAAAAGTTTAACTAGATTTCTCAGATTTTTGTCACTGTAAGCTAATTAGACACGAAACTTTCATGATTGATAGAAATTTGATTGGGGATGTGTTTAACGGGTTTAATTTTGTCAACTGTCACTTCCGGTTCTTACCGGAAGGGTTCAAACAAATCATGTTTTCAACAAGTTTAACTGACTTTCTTGGGTGCTTCATCTAGCCTGAAAAACACTGATGTACGCTGAGCAAATGTATGAGTACTACCAGCTTTTGTTTTTATTACCACTTCCGTTTGTCCGTTTCCGGTCCCGAGACAAAAAATATTGTTTCAAAAAGATCTTAGATTTGGCAGAGACGTGAACAACCAAACTTTGAGGAAAGATTAACTTATGATTGTACAAATGGTTAACATTTTTGTTTAGTTCGGCGTTACTTCCGGTCGTCACAAAAAGTACTTCAGAAATTGATTTCTTTTTCATTTTCGTTGTTTTACATGCAAGTAACGTCCGTATATATCATTCACAATAATTATCATATCCACTTTTTTCTCTGTTAGAGAAGCCAATGTCTTACAGTTAAATTGATACATGTATATCAAAACGGAAGACCTTTTTGTTGCTTTTGCAACAAGAGTCTAGTTATTAAGGTCTTCCGTTTCCAACGGAAGACCTTATTGTTTTCGTTCGGTTTCTTTTTCCCTATTATTATTATTTTTTTTCTTTTTTTTTCCAACCAATTTTGTGTACGCGATTTCTCTAAAACTACTCGACCGATTTACACGAAACTTTCAGGTCTGATGGATAATGATCTGAACCCTATTGGAAATTTTTTTTAATGATGACGTCACTTCCGGTTTTGAGTTATTTACAATTTAACGGTTTTCAGAGGGTCGGCTTGTCCAGGGGTAAACTCCTAAACGATTTAAGATATTGAGTTCAAAATTTTAGGGATTGTAGACGAAAGGTTGTAGATCTGACATGTGGTATATATATTTTCCTGTGACCAAAAGCGCCGAAGCTCGCCCGAGCTCGAAAATTACAGTTGAAAAAGCGTCGTGATTTTTTGTGGTTTTCTTTCAATATCTCTTTCCTCGATTGTATTTTGTTATAACATGTAGAACAAAAAATCTTTATAAAGTCAAGAGCTTTTAGGTGACACCAAGAAAAAGGGGCTGGCCCTTCAAATAAGGGGCTGAGAGGGCTCTAAAGTCTTTTAATGATAACTTTTCACTGTGAAAAAATTAGTGATACGTTATAGAAGCAATTATGTTCATTCTAACGCTATATACCTAGACTTGGATATTATTTACTCCTATGTTACGTAATTAGGGGTTTTAAGTGGCCAGAAGTCCAAAACTTTGATGCTTAATATCTCAAAATGGAGGAAAATTTTGAAAAGCAATATTGAACAAAAGATGCTCAAAATTCTGAGCTTAACAATCTGCAACCATAATTTCTTTGTTATGCGGTCCCTAAAAGGAGTTGCAGGGTCGGCCCCTAAAACGACCCTCTCAGGATATCTCGAGAACGGTACAAAATTTGTAAACACTTGTTGAACAAAAAGTGTTTGAATTGATTAGAGCTTTCATTCAAAATCATGAAAAAGGGGCTCGCCCTTCAAAAAAGGGGCAAAGGGGGCTCTAAAGTCTTTTAATGATAACTTATTACTGTGAAATATTTTGTGATGCGTTATAGAGGCAATTATGTTCATTCTAATGTTATTTACCTATACATGGCAGTCATTTACTCCTATGTTACGTAATTAGGAATATTAAGGGGCCAGAAGTCCAAAACTTTTATGCTCAATATTTCAAAATGGAGGAAAATTTTGAAAAGCAATATTGAACAAAAGATGCTAAAAATATTGAGCCTAACAATTTGCAACCATAATTTCTTTGTTATGCGGTCCTTAAAAGGAGTAACAGGGTCGGCCCCTAAAACGACTCTGTCAAGATATCTCGAGAATGGTACAGAATTTATAAACACTTCTTGAACAAAATGTGTTTGAGCTGACAAGAATACTCTTATGACATCAAAAAAGGGGCTGGCCCTTCAATTAAGGGGCTGAGGGGGCTCTAAAGTATTTTAATGATAAATTTTTACTGTAAAATATTTTGTGATACGTTATAGAGGCACATAAGTTCATTCTAAGGTTATTCATCTATACATGGTAATCATTCACTCCTATGTTATGTAATTAGGGATTTTAAGGGGCCAGAAGTCCAACACTTTGATCTTCAATCTGGAAAGCAGTATTTAACAAAAGATGCTCAAAATGATGTGCTCAACAATGTTTAACCATTCATTGTTTGTTATCTGGACCTTAAAATGAGTTTTAGGACCGGATAACAAAAATATTTTTCCCAGATATCTCAAAAAACGGTAACCAATTTCTAAAAAGGAGCTGATCCCTCAAAAAGAGACACCTAAGGGACAGATAGTCTTTCACCCATTACACTCATAGGTTCCGCCTCCTTTTCTGGATACGTTTCGTTGACGAAGATCAAGAGTCAGGTCATTCCTTATTCTAAAAATTGGACGGAAGACCTCCTCGTTGCTCGCAACGAGATCGTGTCTAGTTAAGGTCTTCCGTTTCCAACGGAAGACCTTATAGTGATTGTAAGGTTTTTTAAGGTCTTCCGTTTCCAACGGAAGACCTTATAGTGATTGTAAGGTTTTTTATTATTATTATTTTTTTTTTCCCCTTTTTTTGTCCACAAGATTTCTCAGAGATGGCTGGATAGATTTTCTTGAAATTTTCAGGACTAATAGAAAGTGTTAATATCTCGAGGCGTTTTTTTCATTTTGTCAAAAATCATTTCCGGTCGTCCGTTTCCTGTCCCGCGTTGAAAAAGCTTGTACATTCGAGATCTCAAAAACGGTAGAGACTTAAACATCCAAACTTTGTGGGATGATAGACCTATAGTTGTAGATGTGTTTAAACTATTTTGTTTTGTTCGTCGTAAGTTCCGGTCGTCACCGGAAGTACTTCAAAATTATCAACTTTTACACATTAAATTCCTTTTCAATAGAATAAATATTTAAACATAAATCTACACAAAAGTAATCTTTGCGATGTTATATCAACAACAATATTCCACTTCCGGTGAGATATCTCAAATATCTCAGGTAGCTTTTTTGAAACACATTTTGTACAAACGAGATATCAGTGACTATAAGAGATCAAAGCACAAGACTTTTATGGATGATAGACATTTGACTGAGGATGTGTTTAACCGGTTTCATTTTGTCTTCCGTCACTTCCGGTCCACACAGAAAGAGTTCAAACAAATCGAGCTGTTTATCAGTTTAACTTTTTGTCTTTGATATCTGTGGTGTGCTGGATGAACAATAAATTACAAAGGGCAAGTATACAAAAAATAACTAATAAAATTTACATTAAGCACTTCCGTTTGTCCGTTTCCTGTCCCGAGACAAAAAACCTTATTTCGATGAGATCTCAAAAACGGTGACAACTTGAACAATATAACTTTGTGGGATGATAGACCTATGTATGTACATGAGTTTACACTATTCTGTTTTGTTCGGCGTAACTTCCGGTCGTCACCGGAAGCTCTTCAAAAATAACTATTTTTACGCATTAAATTCTTTTGCCATAGAATAGATATATAAGTATAAATCTATACATACGTTATCAATGCAATGTTATATCAACAAAAAAATTCTACTTCCGGTGAGATATCTCAAATATCTCGGGTAGCTTTTTTGAAACACATTTTGTACAAACGAGTTCTCAGAAACCATAAGTGATCAAAGCGCAAAACGTTCATGGATGATAGACATTTTATTGAAGATATGTTTAACCGGTTTCATTTTGTCTTCCGTCACTTCCGGTCCACACAAGAGGAGTTCAAACAAATCGAACTTTTTATCAGTTGAACTGTTTTTCTTTGATATTTGTAGTGAGCTCGATGAACAATAATGTACAAAAGACAAGTATACAAGAAATATTTAGTACAATTTACATTGAACACTTCCGTTTGTCCGTTTCCTGTCCCGAGACAAAAAACCTTATTTCGACGAGATCTCATGAACGATGTCGACTTGAACAATCAAACTTTGTGGGATGATAGACCTATATATGTACATTTTTTAAAATTATTTTATTTTGTTCGGCGTAACTTCCGGTTGTCACCGGAAGCACTACAAATAATATGTTTTTTCTTTATTTATTTCTTTTACATGGAATGAATATATCAGTATACAATCTTAGATGTGTCATCTTAATAATGTTAAATTTTCAAATAACTGTTCCTTCCGGTGAGATATCTCAAATATCTCTATGAAGCTTTCCCTTTTACAAATTTGATGCCCGCAAGATTTTTGTCACTGTAAGTGAATGAGACACAAAGCTTTCATGAATGATAGACATTTGATTGATGATATGTTCAGTGGGTTTTATTTTGTCAACTGCCACTTCCGGTTTTCACCGGTAGGATTCAAATAAATCAAATTTTTAACAACCAAACTTTGTAACCTGTTTTGTTTAGTTCGACATTACTTCCGGTCGTCACAGAGAGTACTTCAAAAATTGATTTCTTTTTCAATCTCGTTGTTTTACATGGAAGTAACGTCTGGATACATCATTTACAATACTTATAATATTAACTATTTTCTCTATGTAAGAGAAGCAATGTCTACGGTTAAATTGATTCATGTATATCAAAACGGAAGACCTTTTTGTTGCTTTTGCAACAAGAGTCTAGTTATTATTATTTTTTTTTTTCCTTTTTTTGTCCACAAGATTTCTCAGAGATGGCGGGATGGATTTTCTTGAAATTTTCAGGACTGATAGAAAATGATAATATCTCTAGGCATTTTTTTCATTTTTTCAAAATTCACTTCCTGTCGTCCGTTTCCTGTCCCGCGACAAAAAGCTATGGACAATAAGATCTCAAAAACGATAAAGACTTGAACCTCCAAACTTTGAGGGATGATAGACCTATAGTTGTAGATGTGTTTAAACTATTTTGTTTTGTTCGTCGTAACTTCCGGTCGTCACCGGAAGCACTTCAAAAATAACTATTTTTTCGCATAAAATTTATTTTCGATAAAATAAATATATAAGTATAAATCTATGCATAGGTTATCTATGCGATGTTAACTCAACAAAAAATTTCGACTTCCGGTGAGATATCTCAAATATCTCAGGAAGCTTTTTTGAAACACATTTTGTACAAACGAGATCTCAGAAACTATAAGCGATCAAAGCACAAAACTTTCATGGATGATAGACATTTGATTGAAGATGTGTTTAACCGGTTTCGTTTTGTCTTCCGTCACTTCCGGTCCACACAGGAAGAGTTCAAACAAATCGAGCTGTTTATCAGTTTAACTTATTTCCATTGATATTTGTAGTGTGCTGGATGAGAAATGAAGTACAAAGGGCAAGTTTACAAGATATATTAAATACAATTTAGATTGAGCACTTCCGTTTGTCCGTTTCCTGTCCCGCGTTGAAAAAGCTTGTATCAACGAGATATCAAAAACGGTAAAGACTTGAACATCCAAACTTTGTGGGATGATAGACCCATAGCTGTAGATGTGTTCACACTATTTTGTTTTGTTCGTCGTAACTTCCGGTCGTCACCGGAAGCACTTCAAAAATAACTACTTTTTCGCATAAAATTCTTTTTCCATAAAATAAATATATAAGTATAAATCTATGCATAGATTGTCTATGCGATGTTAACTCAACAAAAAAATTCGACTTCCGGTGAGATATCTCAAATATCTCAGGTAGCTTTTTTGAAACACATTTTGTACAAACGAGATCTCAGAAACTATAAGCGATCAAAGCACAAAACTTTCATGGATGATAGACATTTGATTGAAGATGTGTTTAACCGGTTTCGTTTTGTCTTCCGTCACTTCCGGTCCACACAGGAAGAGTTCAAACAAATCGAGCTGTTTATCAGTTTAACTGTTTTCCTTTGATATTTGTAGTGAAGTCGATGAACAATTAAGTAGAAAGGGCAAGTACACAAAAAATTTTTAATTACAATTTACATTGAGCACTTCCGTTTGTCCGTTTCCTGTCCCGAGACAAAAAACCTTGATTCCTGGAGATCTCAAAAACGGTAACGACTTGAACGATCAAACTTTGTGGGATGATAGACCTATGTATGTACATGTGTTTACACTATTTTGTTTCGTTCGGCGTAGCTTCCGGTCGTCACCGGAAGCACTTCAAAAATTTGTTTTATTCATTTTACATAAAATGAAAATATCAGTATACAATCTTACATATGTCATCTATATAATTTTAAATTGGCAAAGAAATTTTACTTCCGGTGAGATATCTCAAATATCTCTATGTAGCTTTTCTTTTTACAAATTTGATGTCTGCAATATTTTCGTCATTGTAAGTGATTGAGACACGAATATTTCATAGATTGTTTGATAGAATTTTGATTGGGGATATGTTTAACGGGTTTAATTTTGTCAACTGTCACTTCTGGTTCTTACCGGAAGGGTTCAAACAAATCCTGTTTTTAACAAGTTTAGCTGACTTTCTTGGAATTTCATCGAGCCTGATAAACAGTGATGTACATTAAGCAAATGTACGAGAAATACCAGCTTTTGTTTTTATTAATCACTTTCGTTCTTCCGTTTCGGTCCCGAGACAAAAAATATTGTTTCAAAGAGATCTTAGATTTGGCAGAGTCGTGAACAACCAAACTTTGAGGAAAGATTGACTTATGATTGTACAAATGGTTAACATTTTTGTTTAGATCGGCGTTACTTCCGGTCGTCACAGAAAGTACTTCAAAAATTGATTTCTATTTCATTCTCGTTGTTTTACATGTAAGTAACGTCTGGATATATCATTCACAATAATTATCATATCAACTTTTTTTTGCATGTAAGAGAAGCAATGTCTTACAGTTAAATTGATACATGTATATCAAAACGGAAGACCTTTTTGTTGCTTTTGCAACAAGTGTCTAGTTATTATTATTATTATTTTTTTTTTCCTTTTTTTGTCCACAAGATTTCTCAGAGATGGCCGGATAGATTTTTTTGAAATTTTCTGGAATGAAAGAGAATGATAATATCTCTAGGCGTTTTTTTCATTTTTTCAAAAATCATTTCCGGTCGTCCGTTTCCTGTCCCGCAACGAAAAAGCTTGTCACCTCGAGATCTCAAAAACGGTAAAGACTTGTACAACCAAACTTTGTACGATGATAGACCTATAGTTGTAGATGTGTTTAAACTGTTTTGTTTTGTTCGTCGTAACTTCCGGTCGTCACCGGAAGCACTTCAAAAATAATTATTTTTACGCATTGAATTTCTTTTCCATAGAATAAACATAGAACTATAATTCTATACATAAGTTATCTATGCGATGTTATATCAACAAAAAAATTCTACTTCCGGTGAGATATCTCAATTATCTCAGGTAGCTTTTTTAAAACACTTTTTGTACCCGCGAGATCTCAGAAACTATAAATGATCAAATCATGAAACTTTTATGAATGATAGACATTTGATTGAAGATATGTTTAACCAGTTTCATCTTGTCTTCCGTCACTTCCGGTCCACACAGGAAGAGTTAAAATAAATCAAGCTGTTTATAAGTTTAACTGTTTTCTTTTGATATTTTAAGTTATTTTAATGAACAATTATGTACAAAAGGCAAGTATACAAGAAATATTTAATACAATTTACAATGCGCACTTCCGTCTGTCCGTTTCCTGTCCCGAGACAAAAAACCTTATTTCGACGAGATCTTAAAAACGGTAACAATTTGAACAACCAAACATTGTGGGATGATAGATCTATGTATGTACATGGGTTCACATTAGTTTGTTTTGTTCGGCGTAACTTCCGGTCGTCACAGGAAGTACACCCAATTTTGATTTTTTAAAAATATTTGGTTAATTAGCATGGAAGTAACATTTAAGCTATAGAAATACAAAGTTCATATATACATCATAAATAAAAAACAAAAAGTTCTACTTCCGGTGAGACATCTCAAATACCTCAGGTAGCCTTCTGTTTAAAAAAACAAAGTACCCACAAGATCTCAGAAACTGTGAGAGATCAAGAAACAAAATTTATATGTATAATTAACATTTGATTGAACATGTGTTTAACGGGTTTCATTTGGTCGTACGTCATTTCCGGTTCTCAATTGAAGCGTTCAAGGAATAGAAGTTTTTTTTTTTAACTTTAGATTTGTTTTAATATTTTACTTAATTTGATGAACAGAAACGTACCGTAGGTAAATGTACTAAAATATCTACTTTTAATTTCTTAAATCACTTCCGTTTGTTCGTTTCCGGTACCGAGACTAAAAACCTTTTTTCAAAGAGATATTATAACTTACAAAAACTTGAACATCAAAACCTCGAGGAAAGACAAAACAATGTATGAAGATATGTTTACTATGTACTGTATGATCCGGCGTGACTTCCGGTCGTCACAAAAAGTACTCAAAAATTGACATTTTGTCTTTTTGTTTTTTTTTTATTTCTTTGGAATTCTTTTTCAGTATATGTTATATCCATTTTCTGTTTACATGAGAAATGGACTTAACAGATTAATACATGAGGAACGGAAGACCTTTTTGTTGCTATAGCAACAAGAGTCTAGTTATTATTATTATTATTTTTTTCCCAGTTTTTGTCCACAAGATATCTCAGAGATGGCTGGATAGATTTACTTGAAATTTTCAGGATTGATAGAAAATGATCATATCTCTTGGCGATTTTTTCATTTTTTAAAAATTCATTTCCTGTCGTCCGTTTCCTGTCCCGCGACAAAAAGCTTGTCACATCGAGATCTCAGAAACGATAAAGATTTGAACATCCAAACTTTGAGGGATGATAGACCTATAGTTGTAGATGTGTTTAAACATTTTTGTTTTGTTCGGCGTAACTTCCGGTCGTCACCGGAAGCTCTTCAATTTTTTTTGTTTTTACGTATTTAATTTATTTTCCATAGAATAAAGATATTAGTATAGATCCTAACATATGTCATCTATACAATGTTGAATAAACAAAAAAATTCTACTTCCGGTGAGATATCTCGATTATCTCAGGAAGCTTTTTTAAAACATATTTTGTACCCGCAAGTTCTCAGGTACTGTACGTGATCAAGACACGAAACTTTTACTTATCATAGACATTTGATTGAAGATGTGTTTAAACAGTTTCATTTTGTCTTCCGTCACTTCCGGTCCACAGCGGAAGAGTTCAAACAAATCAAACTGTTTATCCGTTAAACTGTTTTAATTTGATAGTATTAGCTACTTCGATAAATAATAATGTAAAATAGGAAAGTAACACGATATAAAAAATTTAAATTTCATTAAGCACTTCCGTTTGTCCGTTTCCTGTCCCGAGACAAAAAAACCTTATATCGACGAGATCTCAAAAACGGTAACGACTTCAACAACCAAACTTTGTAGGATTATAGACCTGTGTATGGACACGTGTTAACACTATTTTATTTCATCCGGCGTAACTTCCGGTCTTCACAGGAAGTACACCCAATTTTGATATTTTTAAAAATATTTTGGTTATTTAGCATTGAAGTAACATTTTAGCTATAGAAATACAAAAAGTCATCTACACATGGTAAAAAAAAGTTCTACTTCCGGTGAGACATCTCATATATCTCAGATAGCCTTCTTTTTTAAAAACAAAGAATAAATAAGATCTCAGAAACTATGATAGATCAAGACACAAAACTTATATATATTATTCATTTTCTGTGTACAAGATAACTGGATTTCTTGTGCAGATTAATACATGAGGAACGGAAGACCTTTTTGTTGCTATAGCAACAAGAGTCTAGTCTTTAACATATTATTTGTTTAAAATATAAAATTAATTGCGACCGTTTTTATGACACTTGCGTTTATTTGTTTCTTGTTTATGTGTTATTAATACATTTATTCCTCGATCATATGTATAAACAACGCCTGTTTTTGGGGTGTATCATGCAATAAACAATGGCAAATTTGGTTAACGTTTTTTAGCATTTAAAACGTTGTCCTAAATTGAAGACCCTTTGGTGTGTTTCCGCCCAATTGATTTTATCATAAACTGAACATTGATGATGAAACAGTAATCGTTATGATTTATTAATTAGAATGATTGTTATTTCCCTTAAAGATAGATTGCATGCTACACGAGCTTGATACGTGAAATGTAAGATATCGAAGTAACAAAGGATAATGAAAAACTTTATGCAAAATTTATCAGAAATTAACTTTGTTTTATATAAACCCTTTTTCTCTGTACAAGGAATGAATAAACACAAAGCTTAAGTTCAATGCTCAAATAACTTTACCTATAGCACTCGCCCACTGGGTTCTTCAGTAGATTCAAACAAGGTAAACAATACCATTATGTCCTCATAATTTTCTTGTTAACTTTGTTTGAATCTACTGAAGAACCCAGTAGGGCGAAAGTGCTAAAGTTAAAGTTGTTTGAGCATTGTACTTATTCTTTGTGTTTATATATATATATATATATATATATATATATATATATATATATATATATATATATATATATATATATATATATATATATATATATATATATATATATATATATATGTGTGTGTGTGTGGGGGGGGGGGTGCGGGGGGGCCTGTGTGTGTGTTTTACTGTTATATACTAGACAAACAGATATAGAATTCATAAAGGATATTACCTCTGTGCAGATACCCTTTTTCAATTTTTTTGTACACGAGACGTATTGACACACAATTTGTCCATCTTCATTAGTTTTACATTTCTGGCATGTGTTGAAATGATTATAATCACTGCTCGTAATGACTTCACCTAAATAATAAGAAACCTGACGGTAATGGATTTGTATTGTTAAAGATTTGTATACTAGTTGCATCTAACCTTGCAGACCTAAAACATATGTACGAAAGACAGACACTCAATGCAAATAGGCGATGTATGAGTTATATATACTTAAGGAATAAGGAATCCTTTTTTGAGTATTATGAGGTTATAAATTTGGTGAAGGCGTGATATAATCCATTTAATCCTACAGAGCTTTGAAGAATGATTTCTTATAATTTATAATAATTTGATATAATTTTCAGCAATGGTACAAATAAATATTAAATTTTTGACATTCAAAATAAGTTATTTCTATTTCGTTTAATTGTGCAACCTTATTGTGCAACCCACTTTTCGTCATTTGCGTTATAGAGGAACTGTATCGGACTACACATTACGAATTTAATTCGTAGTGTTATCACAGACAAAAACGATGGCCAATGTAAATATAAAGCAAAATACAAAACGTATTCTTGTATATACTATAAATAGAAATAATTATGCATTCTTAATTGTAGAGAAAAAAAGAAGATGTAAAAGAAATCTGTAAACAATTTTGTTGGAGGAATAAACATTGAGTAAAAAAAGTGTTATAGCTAGACAAACGTGTCCACTTAAATACGTTGCTGGAAATATACTAATGACTGGATGTATATGTCGCACACGTGATTTGTGTCGATATATGCTTACTAAGGTTTTGCATTTGTCTCACAGGCATCGGTCAACATTCTAATTGTAACCCTGCTGTGGTATGGTAATATTCCAATTTATATTTCGAAGCAGTATGAATAAGTCCTTCCAGAATAATTTAGAAAAAAAAATAAAAAAGAGTTGAGGCATACAAAAACTTGCAAAAAAGTCTGTTCAATCCATGTTTCAAATTGTAAGTTTGAATAAAATTGATATATATTACCATTATCTTTCGAAAAGTAAAGGTCTTTCACCACCCCAATCCAGCGTTGATCCAAATGTATAAAATTTTTGCATGCTGATGTTATATTCGTTAAGGATATGTTCCACAAAAGATAAATACCACGACTCTGACAGAGTTCAAGGCCAGATTTCCAGTCTCCAGTTCCTTCTTTTTTGGAAGAATAAAAATGTTAAAATATGTTATAACATAAAAACTACAAAATTAATAGTTACTCTTTATTTTACATGACATTGCAAAATCAGTCCATAAAACGACTATCGGATTATTTTTTGACAGAATTCAAAAAAGAATTTCCTGACGTTTTATGAAAGGCATTTTTATACCGAAAATCAATGCTATACACTTTAAAGTTTGAAAAACTGTTAACATGTGTTTAATAGTGTAACTACAATACAATGAACGAGGTGTATATACCAATACTGTTGTTGGTGCATCTTGTATTAAGATAGGCATTGCAGCCAATGTCACCATATAACTTGGAGTCGTTGCCGCATTGAATAGAAAGACAACTGCTGTTGATTTTTAACATCGAGGAATCTATAACAGACGTAAAAAAACTAAAGCAAAGATCGTTGCAAAGCTGTCACGAAACGCTCTTCCGCTGCAGATGCGAAGCAAAAAAAAAAATCCCAACCTGACTGGCGAATGATAATTTTTCTTTAAAAATGTAATGTAATAGTTATGCAATATTTTTAATAGATAGAAGGCTTTTTGATAGCCTTTGTCAGTTAGTGGTTTCATTTTTCATTATCAAAAGATAAGTTTTTCATCTATCGTTGTTCTATGACAAAACATAGTACATACTAAATGATCTAAATGCAATTATAAGGGTTCAATTGAATAAATAGCAAATCTATCCCAACATACTTTCTTGTTACTTTTTTAGAGTTAAAGCCATCAAATGATATTAAAAAAAATCATACTGTCAATCAGATGTGTGAAATATTTACTAAAAACTACATCCCCTATTAAACCATTGGCCAAAATGAATTCTATTTTAGTGAATCGGAAAGCGTGAATGGAGTTTTTGTACTAAAGAGGAAAATGATTTTTAAAGATCAATCGTGGACTTTGTTGCTATGTTGTTCCACGAAATAAATGTTTATCAAAGTTCAATTTCCAATTTCAAATCCATTTGATAGGATCATTGGTCAACAATTCATGCATCCTTGAAACTGTGATTTTCAATAGATTCACATAAATTAAAAGCAGGGTACACATGAAGTTTCGTGTAAATTTATTTATTTACATTTCTATCGTAGACTTTCATTTCAGTATTCGAGAAGCCTCATGCCTAAATAAAAAGACAAAGAACATGTATATATGCTCGTAATTAAATTAACCTTCTCCTCGATCCCCTCCCCCATTCGAAAACCGCACTTGTTTAGACATACACACAATATATTATTCAAAATTTTATATTCAGAAAAAAATACTGAAAAACTATCCGAGGTAGCATTTGCATTGAAAAAGACCATTTATTCCGATGCAGCGATATAGTGATAACCAAATCACAAGCTCAGAGGAAACGTTCAAATTGTTAACTGGTGGCCAATTTTTTTTAACGATCTCATCTCTGTTGTAGAACAAGTGCGCTGATCAAACGATAAAAACAGGATAATAAAAATTTAAAGCAAATATTCAAAGAAAATGGATGAATAGAAATGAATAAAACTGAAAAACTGAACCTACGACACACTTATTACACCTGGGATTAGCACGTGATTCTAACACTTTCCATAAGAAGTTACTACATTTGACCCTGTACAGTACCCGCAATGTTATTTTTTTTTTAAGATTAACGATAAGATAGGATTCACACCCAATAGGATAGGATTAACGCACGATAGAACAGTACACACGCACGATAGGATATGATTGATATACGATAGGAAAGGATAAACGATGTTCATGATAAACGTATAATCGCTTTAAACGATCTTCACGAATAAACTGATAACGGCAGAATTTGAGAAGGAACATGTACAAATAGAGATTTACGTAAAATTTCTTTATAGTAAAAATTGCCGAGTTGTTTATCATCGCTGCATCATTTATAGAATGTATAAAAATGACCAGTTATTTTTTGTAACTAAAATTATGAGCTTAAATGATCAATAAATTTTCTGTACTGTTAACATTGTTTTCATTACCGAACTCCCTTGCCGATCGCCGCGAATATTTCAGCCCGAGATCAAATCATACGGAAAATAGCGGGTTCAATTATAAAAATTCAACTGTTGTTTAAAGTGAATATAGAATCTATCACGAATAGATTTCTTTCTGTATAAGAAATTGGTGCATTAAAAACAAATTATATTAAATACAAGTTAAATAAATGTTTACGCAGATAAACATTCTGTGCACGATTTGTTAACATTGTTTTCATAACCACACACCCTAGCCGATTGCCGAGAACATTTCAGCCCGAAATCAAATATCACACGGAAAATAACGGGTTCAACTAAAATACAACTCTGGATTGAATTAAATATAGATTATATCATAAATACTTTTGTTTCTGTAAAATATGATGCATAAAAAACAAATTATATTGCATAAACGTTAATGTTTACGCACGCATACACTCTGCATACGATTAAATATATTCGATATTTAGGTACATATGTTACCTTGTTCAAAAGAACTTCGATAATTTACATTATTTAATTTGTTTTCATTTTCAATGTTTATATATATGATGTAATATTGGTAAATTGTGATCTAAAAAATAAAAAAAAAATACTATCATGATAGAATGCTAGGTAGGATTTTACAATTCTTGTTCGATAAATTTTCGTATACGGCGCACCGAACGGCTTTCAGCTTTGAAATAAATTCATTTGATAATGAAAAGGCAGGAAACGATTAACACGATAGGAGATACGGAAAACTCTTAAAATTGAACGATACACCTGATCAGATTAACGCACGATAGGATAGGATTAACGCACGATAGAACAGTATATAAGCACGATATGATAGGATTAACGCACGATAGAACAGTATACATGCACGATATGATAGGATTGATATACGATACGATAGGATAGGATTGTACAAAATAACGTTGTGGGTACTGTACAATGCCATACATGTAGTTTGGTATATCTCTATAAGCGATAAATTATCAAAGTCCTTGTTTAATCTAAACATGAAAGCAAGAGCCTGTATATGAAAATGAAGTTTTATACAGGCTTCGTTACATAGAATCCGTGCCAGAGAGAGAGAAAGAGAGAGAGAGAGAGAGAGAGAGAGAGAGAATTAAATGTTAACATGATTTCGCAATTTATATCTATCTAAATATAAATGTGTTTAGAATAATAGTGATGCAAGTATGCAAGTATTTTAAGATTAACTTTTAGCATATAAATCAGTCCATTTGCATGCGGAAGTGTACTGGTGACTTTGATGTCGAAGAAACGTCGCAATATATATATATATATATATATATATATATATATATATATATATATATATATATATATATATATATAAATATATATATATATATATATATATATATATATATATATATATATATATATATATATATATATATATATTACATCATGACGTCATAGTTAACGTTTCTAAGGAAAACAATTTCATAACTTATGTACGTTCACCTAAAGAAGGATGTAAATCCAGAAAGCGCTAGTGAATAGAGACTTTTGAACTGTTCATTTTCTTTTTCTTTTTTTTTTTCTTTTTTTTATACTGTGTGATATCACCTTTCACTCTTTTTGGAATATATATATATATATTAGAGTTATCTTTCCTGCGGTATTGTCAAAGTTATACAGCATCTTCATATATGGACACAAAATCAACGTCGCCGGATGTAACCAATGAATTTATTTCGCGGTAAAATCTTGGGAGCGTCATTTTAATAGCGTGGGTTCTCACTTTCTTTAAGGAGGCCGATAGCTAAGCATTGAAAATTTTCAAAGCGATCTGTAAATTCATTCTATTGGGCGCCGCTTTCAGCGATTCCTAGTAAGTAATGAGGATGTTAGGTACTGTGAGGATCTTGGTCTAAGAGCAAATCATAGGATATTTTATAGAGGAGTAGGAGGTCGCATTATTTCGGGCATTCTCCGCGAGGATGCGAGTTTCATTGAAAAAGTAAAACCTCGTAACATAATTCTAATTGTTGGGGGCAATGATGTTCGACGTGCGATGTCTCCCGAAGAATTGGCAGCAAATATTGAATCTCTTGTATCGGTACTGCACTATAGATTTGGAGTCGCTTAGATCCATGTATGTAAATTGCTGCCACGATTTAAGCAATTTTTTGATTACAACAGTACTGTAGATGAAGTTGATATCCTTCTCAAAGCTTCTCTGCACAGATTTGAATTCGCTTCATTTTGGGAGCATAATGACCTCTTCGCTTCGCCCAAATTCAAGGCGTGTGACCAAAAATTTCTTTTTGACGGCGTCCACCTCAATAAACATCTATAGAAGTTTGCGCGGACTTATTTTGTCTAGAATGCGTTAAAGTTTCGGGCGATTATCTCCTGTAATTTCAAAGTAATCTTATATATATATATCCAAAGCGTTATATATGTAGATTTTACATACATATTTGAGTATTATTTTATTTCTTTGTAATAAGCAAGGAATGGATTTTCCGTATTTGATATCCATCGCATAGTCTTATCATAATTTACTAATTTCTCAAATTTGTTTTGCCACACTGAGGCAGATCTCATTGCACTGGAATCAGCACAATTTACTAGTGTTTTCCTTAGAATTTTCATATTAATCTTTTGCCTCTCTGAGGCGGGTCTCATTGCACTGGAATCAACACAATTTATTTGTGTTTTCCTGAGATTTTTCATATTTCTTTAGCCTCCCTGAGGCGGATCTCATTGCACTGGAATCAACGCAATTTACTTGTGTTTTCCTGAGATTGTTCGTATTTAATTTTTGCCTCCCTGAGGCGAATCTCATTGCTCTGGAATCAACGCAATTTACTTGTGTTTTCCTGAGATTTTTCATATTTGTTTAGCCTCCCTGAGGCTTGTCTTACTACAAAACATTCAACACAAATTTATTTGTGTTTTCCTTACATATTTAATTATAACCTCTCCGAGGTTTATTTTATTACATTGTATTTAACACAATTTTATATGTATGCGTTGTTATTGGATTTTATTTTTAAATCTACTTCCCATTTATGCTTTCCATAGGTTTGTCATTTAATATTCAATAAACTACACAATAGGCCTAATTTAAAAAAAAAAGAATGAAAAAGTCGGATTTTTAAGTATTCCGGAATTTCATGTTTTATCATATATTTCCAGATTCTATTCAGACCGGATGTTGACAATTGTTTACTAACCAATATCAGTGAATTTGTTATTTTAGTTATTCTATCGTCATCAAGTATAAGTATGCCACCAAAAAGAAAGGACCAAGCTCGCGCAACACCATCAACTGTCTCAAAACAAAAGAAATGTTGGACATCAATGAACTTGGAAGCGGTTTCGCCAGCTTTATCCCCCGATGTACTTGAAACCATCACAGCACAGGCGACCCAGCGAGTGACGGCCACAATTAGAGATGAGTTGATAGCGCTGATAAACAACATAAACAGCAACAGTGCTTCAAGTTTTCAGGGCAGTATTAGTATAAACCCTCTGGGGGCATCTAACAACGATGCTAATGATGGGTTGGTAAGAGAATCTAGACATCTGGACAACGCTATTCAACACTCAGTTGAAGCAGTAGTTGTGGATACACTGAAAAAATCGCTGGTAAGTGTCCGACAGGTTTGTTAGTACAGCAGTACCAATTGATGCAAGGGTATCGGATCAAAATAAATTAAAAATTTGGTCAAAACAGTATATAAAATTTTCAAGCCTTTTGTCAAAAGACAAACAAAAGAAAGGTAAGTTCTCTCTACAGGTAGAAGATGGTGACAGCTTAGGCAAGCTGACAATCCACCAGGTCGAGAAAGATTCCCAAAGCGAGGTAACTCTCTCATTTATGCATGACTGGCGTACAGCATGGAATAGATTTGCTGCAATTTATTGTATGAAATACCCAGAACAACAGTCTAAATTAGCCAAGCATTTAGAATCAGTCAGAGATATTGCAGACGCCAAGGGCAATTGGAAAGCTTACGACACCGATTTTAGGATGCTTGTTGCCCAAGGAGAAGTTTCATGGGGTGGTGTACACATGGAGTTATATGTTAATGCCAGACTGACGACAGCTCAATCTACAAAATCTAACAAAAGTCATAAAGATATGTCATATAGCCCTATTCCAAGAGGTGTCTGTTTCCAGTACCATTCAGGTAAACATTGTTTAGCAGGCTTTTCTTGTCGCTTCCAACACAGATGTTATAACTGCGGCGAGTCCCACCCTTTTATTTAATGTACAAAGCAAGCCAAGCAGCCCTTTCGTATCATGCAGAAGTATCAAAACCAAACAGGTAGTACAAATACAGGGAAACAATATAACCAATCAAAATCCTTTGGTGCATCCAAGCAAGGGCCCAACACCAATCAAGGTAAGGCCATAAAAAAATATTCATGTTTCCTGTCCTTGACCAAAAAAATTAGGGTAGGTAGATAGGAAAAAAGTTTTAATTTTTAAAAATATTTTATTTTTAAAAACTTGGGACATGTGTGTAATAATGAGAGAGATGTATATTCCCAGTGTTCAGTATGTAAATAGATGATTTAAAATTTCCAAAGGTCTTTGTATTGTTGATGCATGTAGTGTATAGAAAACAACAGGCAAAGAAAAAAAAATGATTAATTTTTTAATTAAAAATAAAAACTATTATTATTTGCAAAATTTAATCTAACTGTATGAATGTATTTATCCTTTTCTGGATAAATATTATTGTATTGTATTAGCTTAATGTCAATATCAACATGATTAATTAAATCACTCTCTGTACTTCCGTGTATTTGGGGTATTAGTCCAACCCTTTGACCCACTTACTACCGTACGTTATGTAGAGGATCTGTTTAATTCTCAAGATAATATAGAAAGCAATTTTATGATAATTTTAACATTTACTGCAGTTATTAACTAATAACAGGTTATTGACTAACTGTAATATCAGGATTTAAAGTAATAAACATTGCTTTTGTAATTTCCAATATACAGTATTTTGTTGCATCACCCATATTTATAACCCCTGAAGGTAAGATAGTCGCAAGTTATTCAACACAAGGTATATTTATGCAGTAAAAATGTCCGTAGCTTAATTTTCTATCATTCTTTCGCCAGTGAGGTTAATTTACACGATTATGAACTCAGAAGACTTGGTCATCTTAATTAACTTCTCTTTCTGAGGAAATTCTGGCGAAGTTACCGATCACCACCATGATCACAAAAAAACTCATAGGGTCGGAGGGTAAAAGATAGGGTCGGTCGGGCGACAGGAAACATGAATAATTTTTTTTTGGCCTAAATAGACTTGCTCATTGGTTATCAAGGTATGATGAAGATGAAACTAATTTTTTAGTTCAGGGTTTTTCAAATGGTTTTTATTAGGCTTTGTTGGAGAATGTCCTGGAATAGAGTCAACATTTTTTAATTCGGCTCTTACAAAACCAGAAATTATTGATCAAAAAGTACAAAAAGAAATTTCGGCTGGTAGAGTTCAAGGACCTTTTGAAAATAAACCATTTTCCAATTTACAGTGTTCACCACTGGGTTTGGTTGAAAAGAGAGAGCCAGGTGAATTTAGAATGATTCATCATTTGTCATACCCAGAAAATCAATCAATTAATGATGGCATACCACCAGAGGAATCATTTGTTCAATACTCATCCATTTCAGATGCTATTCATTTCATAAAAAAGTGTGGAAAAGGTGCTTTCTGTTGTAAAACTGACATTAAGTTAGCATTTAGAATTATGAATATTCATCAATCTCAGTATCAGTTTCTTGGTTTCAAGTGAAAGAGTAAATATTACTTTGATACATGTTTGCAGTTTGGTCTAAGTTCATCTTGTAAAATATTTGAACGATTTTCAACAGCCCTACAATCGATAGCACAAAATAAACTTGGTAAACCATGTATATCACATGTTTTAGATGACTTTATCATTGTGGATACATCGCCAACTCAATGTCTCTACAAGCTGAAATCTTTCCTGAATATGTGTTCAGATATTTGGGTTCCCATTTCTCTTGAAAAAACATGTGGTCCTAACCAGGTTATAATTACCTGGGTTATGAATTGGATTCAACAAAAATGGAATGCAGATGACCAAGGGAAAATTTTTTAAAGTGTGTCAACAAAATTCAGTTTGCGATGGAACAATCTAAATTAACATTAAAGCAGCTCCAATCAATCAAAGGTTTATTGAATTTTGCTTGTAATGTAGTGTTGCCAGGCAGGGCCTTTTTAAGTCGGCTAATAGATCTGACTATTGGCGTAAAAAAGCAGTATTATATAATTAGGATGACGAAACAAGTTAAGGAGGATTTAAGTGTCTGGTTTGATTTCTTGAGTAATTTTAATGGCTCCTTAATGTTTCCCCAGATTTAAGGTTAAGTTCAACTGAACTAAGGTTATATACAGATGCATCTGGAGCTGTGGGGTATGCTGCAGTTTTTGGTAGTCAGTGATTCAAAGGAGAATGGAATGACTGTTGGCGAAATCAGAACATAGCAGTTTTAGAATTATACCCAATAGTTTTGGCTGTTGATGTCTGGTCAATATATAATTATGGCTAATAAGTGCATTTTGTTGAACACAGACAATCAAGCACTGGTTCATGTCATTAATAAACAAATTGCAAAAGATAAGCACACCAAGTTCCTTTTGCGAAAACTGGTATTGATATGCTAGAAGTTTAATATTTATTTTAAAGCTCAGCATTTGACTTCATAAGAAAATTTACTATGTGATTGTCTTTCTCGTTCAAAGGTAAATCAGTTTTTACAACTGGCACCCTGGGCCGACAGCAATCCAGTCAACATTCCTCCACTACCGCCATATCCAAATTAAGAGGTGACAAACAAAGACTATTGGATGCGAGCCTTACTAATTCCTCATTAGCTTCGTACTCACATTCTTGGACAGTTTTTTAAGGTTTTTGCCGAGAAATACGAGTTAATTATTGAGTTTCCAGTGAAGCAACATATAATAGTATACTATGTTGCCAACCTATTTTCAAAGGACTATGCTGCAACAACTATTTCATCATATCTCTCTGCTATTAGTTACATCCATAAGCTCAACAGTTTTGGGGATCCATGCTCGTCCTTTTTAATACAAAAATTGTTCTTATCAACACGCAAACTTAAACCCTCACAAGATGTTAGAATACCTATTACAGAAAATATTTTGCATCAAATTTGTGACTTTTTACCAGTTACAGCTTCCAATGCATTTGAAAAGGCCTTGTTTAGAGCAATGTTTTTGTTAGCCTTTTATGGATTCTTGAGAGTCGGGGAAATAACATCATGTCAAAAGGTATTTAACAAAAATTTAATTCAGTTTAATCAAATTTCCAGGGAGCAAGATCATTTTATTATCAAATTTGTTACATATAAACATCACATGGGCAAACCATTTTTTTCTAATTTTTCACTCTGCAAGTTAATTAATCAAGTACATGCCGCTTTCAGGTTGGGTTAGGTTTAGGTTCAGGTTAGGTTGGGTCTGATCGGTACTGTATCTCCTTCGCTAGATATATTGCAAGTTGTATGACTTTGAACCCCTAGAAATTCCTATTTACCTCATAAATGGACATGATAATAAGATTTTCATACAGATACTGTTATGATAAACACCTTTTCTTTTATAATGCATCATAAAATATTGATCGTTTTAAAGTTACAGTACCGATCAGACCCAACCTAACAGAAAGTAAACCCCAACTAAACCCTGGGTTTACTTTCTGGGTTTACTAGAATGGACCCAGAGTAAACCCCCAAGTAAACCCAGAGTGGACACAGAGAGTAAACCCCAATCAGAAGTATACCCTGAAAGCATATTCTACACGTGTATTCGGAATATACAAGGGACAGGAATCACAGGCAGTAGGATGATAAGATAGAATACGTGTCTGCTTCACACTTCAGTGCGTATTAGTTGACTCCAAACGCAGTTCTTGAGTAAACCCAAAGTAAACCCCGAGTAAACCCAAAGTAAACCCCGAGTGGACCCAAATTTTCAAAAAGTAAACCCAAAGTAAACCCAGAAAGTAAACCCGGGGTTTAGTTGGGGTTTACTCTGGTGTTATGTTGGGTCTGATCGGTACTGTACTTGTTATAGACATTTTGAGTCTATTGGCCCCAAAATAAAGATACAAGTATCTTTTTCTAGTTACATACGAAAGACCCTTTAATGGTTAACCTTTCTTGTTTTTACGCTTATCTTAAACTGTTGTTCATTTTTGAGAAAGAAATGATTGAATATTTTAGGGGCCATCCCTGTAGATCCTTAATGTGGACAAACATTGGTATTTTTAATAAGTGGAATTGTCTAGAATCATAAATGCAATCATTTTCTTTTCTACAATGCTTAACAAAATATGTTTCCCTCTATAGATATATTGCGCCAGAATCAAAACAAGGTGTTTTGCTGGAAACAGAGGACCTTGAGAATTTTCAGAGAAACACTACAATTACCTTAATAAATATAATTATTATATGATTAATTAATTCCTAGCACTCTGATTTGTTGATATCCAACAACCTAGAACAAATAAAACGTTATATTCAACTGCACTTGACATAGAGGGTCAATTCAACATTTTATTTGTTTCTGCATTGGATTAGAAATAGATCAAGAATTGTTTTTTCTTTGCTATGTAACACTCAATTTGATATATTGTACTTCTCGGGTAGCTGAACCAGCCTACTGACCACAAAAAACACAAATATTTAATAAAATTCAATGAAATCAAATAAACCTTCTAAAATTGCAACATTTTAAAACAAAACAATTTCAACAAACCCTACTATGTTTAGCCTTTTTTTTTTGAAATCGTTATTATAAACGCAAAAGTATAAAAAATAAAATTTAAAGTACTTTTATCTTCAAGGAAATTAAAATTAACAACAACAAAAGTAAAAATTTGACATCATTCGAACCTGTACGAAATACACTGAACGCTGATTCTCCTCCACATTCTGTTGACAAAAGTGTTGTATCGTGACATGTGTACGTGCATTCCGATGGATTCAAGTGATTTGTATCGTCTCGAAAACCACTTGTAGATAGGCAAAGGCATCTGTTGCTCTATTTGATAAAACATTTTTTAAGAAAAAAAATAACAATGACACTAACGTATATAATATATGTTGTCACAATAATGCAGGATTTACATACCTGAACAGCAAAGAAGTAAAAACTTCTTTGAAGACAGTATTCCTGGCATAATGGTGGCGAAAGTGTTGATAAATTAGTAGAGATGTTATACTTGAGTGTCGAGGAATTGTAGCAACCTGCAACAATGACTAATTTTACCAGTATTGCAATGATCGTGTCATTTAAATACGCTGCGAACTATCAATGTGTAACATTACACGGACATTTCATCAAAATATAAAAGTATCTTTTTATTCTAAAATATGATTTCATGGTTTAATGACAAATTTAAGCACTCATATAATTGAAGTATCAACTTTTTTTTACACTAGAAATCAAAATGAGTTAGCAATATTCATGAAAAAATAGTCTTGAAAATTGTTTAGTATATCTAATGAACCAATATATATCTGATTTTTTAAATTTAAATCACGTCTATCTACTCTTTTATGACATTATTCTTCGAGTGTGTAAATGTATATGCAAAAAGTCAAACATGTTTCTACTCTGCTTCAGATGAGAGGGTATGTAAGTTAAATCGTTTATTAAAAGACGTCATTTACAAATTGAATACCATTGAACGTAAAATACTTAATATGTCATGTGTTATTATATTTAAATATTGTATCATATAAAAAATTATCTGTTTATAGATAAGTCATTTCCTTTTTGAAGCATAGCAATATTCAACACTTCTCGCCAGTAGCTAATCCTATGCAATGATAAATTATGGCACAAAATATATCAACTTTTATATCATCAACTATCTATTACTTATTTTTTACCCTAAAATGCAATGTCGGTAAAATGCATTGTCGGTAAATTTCAAGCAAAGATAAAAATATAATAATATTTTGAGTTATTCATCAAAACGTGTTTCTATTATCTTTAATCATATCAAATCAAGATTGCAAATACTTTATTGAATGTTAAACCTATTTATGCAAATATTTACCAATGATCTTGATCCAATGAGATAATCTCTTGTAAAATCCAGTCCAATAAAAGTCTGTTGATTCATTCGATTTTAACGTTAATGTCTGGTTCCTTTCTCTGCAGATTGACTGTGCCTTAAACCAGGTCAATGTATTTGTATACCAACAAAATGCTAAAGGAAACCAACAATTAAACTTATTAATAAATTTGTTTTTCAAATCAAGTATTTAGTACATGGTTCACTTTAGTAAGTGTACTTCTTTCTTACCTGATAGAACTGCGATATGAAGTATTATCCTGTAGATCATTTTCATTGGGAATGATTGGTTCTTGAAATTAAAAAAAAAATTCAATAAATTAGAGAAGAGTTTTCCAAAGATGGCTCAAACATGAACGATTTGAGAGATCTGTCTTGTTTATGCAGTAATGACTTTGACCTTTGTCAAATGAACTTAAATGACAGCCATGAGCAATTCTGTGCCGATCATGAGCTCCCGAGGTTTCTTCTTGGAGAATATATTGACTGGACACAAAAGTGTCACATTCAACCGATCAGAGAGAAAGCAAATGGCAATTTGATTATACCCCTTTTGACACTTCTATTCTTGAGAGAACACAAACGTTGTTAACATATTAAAAATAAAATTACTTGGTCCATTAAATTTTAGTCTAGGGGCACTCTAAAAAACTCAATCAAAATGAATCGATAAGCTTTTTTAAACGAAATTTCTAAAACGTTCAACTTTTTATGACTTTCGTCTTAAAGTAAGATAGCCATATAAAGTCTTAGTACATGCACATCCTATCTCAACCTCGTTTTGAAAATTGATATTTCTAAGTAAGAATGAATGCGAAAAAAAAGACAAACTGTCAATCGACAAATAAAAAATTGATTGACAGATAAACACATGTATACGCACAGTCACGTGATTTTAGTGGTGAAACTCGAACTTGTGAATGAATGAAATATTCTGATAATATCACATGATAATACATAGCCAAATGCAAGAAACATTTAACTTATACCAAATACATCATATCATATTTGCCATGCACTCTCCACCGTAAGCCATATTTTATGTCAATCAAATAATACAAGCGAGTTTTATTGAATGCATGCAGTGATAAATGAAAATCCGTGATCTTGAATTCACCAAGGATAAGTCCGTATAATGGATTCATTTTACAGCGTCTATAAAATACTTAGTATCCGGAATAAGCAGCGTTTGGAATACAATGTTAAATATTGAATGCCTCAAATATAAAAAGGCTTAGATACAACACAGAACATTCAACATATTGAGGTAATATATGCAAGAAAAAGAAATAAGCTGCTGATAAATGACCTATAGTTATTATTCGATACATTTGGACTCAAACTTCAACGTAATTTTTTTTTACGTTAAAAAGTTGAAAGTAGTTTAAGCGCATGTAAGAATTCGTTATGTTACCGGTTGCCAAGTGTGTTGCTGACGCTATTGGATATAGATTGGATTATAGTCAGTTTAAAATAGTATAATAAAGCTAAAAAATGAAATATCGAAGTTTTACTAGGGTCATACGTTGTAATATAGAACATATTACATGAAGAGTATCTTGAAATTATATATGTATAACGTTTAGGATTAATTCACCATCAACGATCTATAATATACTAAATTGTTCATTTCATTTTATCCTTAAACATCGCGTTTTATTTAAGGAATGAAGTTAACTTTAAGCAGTTTACGCTTTATAAACTGCGAAGGTAGAAATTAAATTTATTCCTTATAATTTAATTTTCTACAACTAAAATCTGAAAATAAGGCCCATTCTTTTGTAAAAAGGTGTTAATTTTTACAAAATTTAAACGTAACGTCGAACGGATTAATACGTTTGGCACGCGCATCATATTGTGAATATATATGAAACTGTTTAGCAAATCAAACCAGGCGTTAAAATCAGAGTTAAATTAATATAATGATAAAGCTTCTGGAATTGGAGAATTGTATCTAAACAACTTAATATTCTTTTTATTCAATCCATTCATAATTGGACTGCTTGTAAAAAAAATATGTAAACTGATGTAGTTTGGCAAGTATTTGTGATCATTAATAGATAGTATGACTTCGTTCATATTTTTACCTATCGCTCGTGGGTTCCCTCTCACGTATCATTTCCGGGCTATACACTTATGACAACAATGCAAGAGGAAGAGAAAACATGCTCAATGCAATTTAAAAAATGCAAGTGTCAACGTGCTGTTCTGCTCTCAGCTTATGAGGGTTTGGGGATTGTAGTAGTTTTTATGCTATATTCATCTCAGAAAAAAAAATTAAAGCTAAATATTACAATGTTTTCTTTACTAGATAAAAGTAAACAGCATGAACTCATACATATATATCTTAAAGATTGATTTAATGGCTATTTTGTTGTCCATCTAGCCTTCTTATGATACATTTAATCGGAAAGGTTCGTTGATGGAAAGTCATATACTGCTAAATCATTTGTTTCGATAATGTCTCATCTACAGTGTGCATCCAAAGGGAACAAAAGTAATTTGAGGGAGGTTTAAAATATAAAACTTAAAAATACACCCTCTTTTATTAATTATGAATTGTTTACCAGATAACCAGTACGATTCAATGTTGCCGATCACAAGCGGTGTTCCTTAAATTGCATGTAAAATGCCTCCATTTATCAGTCTGTTTGTTTAAATGCAGATCATAAAACGATCATTTTATTACATCGTATAGAGCCTTACATTTTAGGTCATAGAAAGTTTGATTAGATATTTGGTTCCATAACATTCAGCACATGGTGCACAATTTATCACTTCTTGATTATATTACAAGAATGACAAAGTACATGTACCCAAACATATCAAATCATAGTGGCGCAAAAAGAAAAAAAATACATACCAGTAAGGAATTGCTTCTAGGTGCCTACGTATATACTTCCTTATTCGTCTCATGCATCAGATTACCCTGCGGGAAATCCCTGACATCTTAAAATAGATTTAACCCCCCCCCCCCCCCCCCCCCCCCCGTATAAGCGTATATTATGTATGTTGGTGTTACAGTTGGTTAGACAGACTACACGATAAATAACTTATTTATGATTTCATACCCTGTAGACGGGTTGTTAGATAGCGATATTCTCTACCCCTTTCATCATTGATGTGGAATTATTTAACCACTACAATATACTAGCAGAATTTGTAATTACATGTATGTGCATATTAAGTGTTAACTGTGTTACATCGTTTAGCATACACCAACGGTATGTATTAATGATATACAAGCTCAAGAATATATATATATTTATTAAGTACTTCCTGTGACGACCGATAGTTAGGACAAATCAAACAAATTGTTAAAACACATCTATATACATAAGTCTATTAACCAACAATGATTGGTTGTTCAAGTACATGGATTTACTTTTTATGAGATCTTGTGATTACAAGGGTTTTTGTCTCTGACCCGGAAATGAACAAACAGAAAAATAAAACAAAAAACTGCCTCGAGATATTTGAATTCTCAATCATCCCTAAAAAAAAAAACCAGGAAAATATATGAAGCTATCTCTGACAAATTCTATCGAAAAAATTAAAAAGAGGCGAAATGAGGCAATATCACTTAACATGTATGTCTTCTGTTGAGACGGAAGATCTTGATAATGACATGTAAATTACAGGAAAATATCCTCAATAAAAAGTAGAGTTCGCTATAAGCCTTGAAAAGTTCAATACTCAGTTTAAACACAATTTTAGTATTTTACCTTTAAGGTTATATCCACTTCCTCACAGTTTTGTGAGACTACATTCAATGCATGCTTCAAAGTTCATGGATTCGACTCCTTACAACATGCAAAGCACAATTTTGTATTTGTGCTGCCATAAAGACAGCAATAGTTCGTATGAAAATACTATACAACTTGATCGTTGCCACTCGAAAGCTCTTAATCGTTATATTAGGATAAATACCGTCTAATTTCAATAAACTACGTGAGATATTGAAGCTCTTAGCTTCAAATATTTTCATTACACCTGTACAGCCACTGTCGCATGATAGAATGTTTTTTGGCTTGGGATTGATCGTTTTTTACTAGATAATAAAGTAAAGCGAATCAATAAGATTTTCATATACATGTATACTTTCCCTTGGCTTAGTGTTATGTTTTTCTAAACATTGTCAGCATTCAACTGATCCTATAAACATTCCATTGTAGGTTCGAATCCTTATATCATATGTGTGTAGTGTAAATACTATACAAGAGCTTAGCATATTACTCCACAATCTAAAATATATTATTCATGACATGAGCATAATGTTTACCCTCTTTTCGAGGGCCAAATAAAAATAGAAGATATTTTTTAATCGCTGTTTATCATATATTTAAGGAAATTAACTCCTAGTACATTGATTTATACCCCTCTATTATTTCAATATGTGAATGGTTATTCCATGTGATGTAAAGGTACCCGATAAAAAGAAAAACAACCATGTTTTGTTCCCAACAGAACACGCTCACATCCAAAAATCATTTGCCTACGGACTTTTCTAATTTTTTGTCCGATTACGACAAAGAGCACAAGGCGGGTGTGACCGGTCAGCAGGGGATGCTCACTCCTCCTAGGCACCTGATCCCAACTCTATCTACAATGTATTTGAAGGTCTGTGTTTCTCTGCTTTGAATTTGTATTTCGTTTCATGGATTTTTGAGATGGTTCACGGTTTGTTATTGTCATTTTCACATTACATCCAGTTAAATATTCTTTCTATGTATCACGCTTAATCTTTTGTGCCTTACACCCTGCATTTTAAATGGCTCTATAGACACTTGACTTTAGCTCAGAATCATTAAAGAATATTTTCGTTTTTTTCTTACCCCTTATCTCTTTGTTCACAGTAGGGAAAACTTTAAACGTCAGATGACATTAGCGATTCTTTCGCCCAAATATTTTATTGATATTCTATTATTTTTCCGAGCTGTTTGGAGTTTAAAACACAATTTGACAACCACAAAAATTGTCATTTAATATATATATGTAAAAACATATTATTTGCATCATCAAGCATTTTCACAGTTTGCTTTTGTGTTTTCCCTAGTTGAATCTATCACTTTTTCTTATTCCGTGAGGTCTGACGACGTAATCCTGTATAGTGTTTAATGGATGTCACATAAAAGCCACACATTACTTGTTTTGATTTTATGACAATTGTAATTATCCTGTGGTGAGCCCCCTCTTACGAAATGTTACCTGTACGATTCACCTGTAACGAGCCTCAACTCACTGGACCTTTAAAATTAAAATCAGTCCGTGCACAGTTTTGACACGGCAGTCCGAGGGGAAGGACGCAACAAAGACTTCTCCTGTTTTTATTGTACAAGTCCTGGCACATTTTTACTTTGCTTTCATATTTATAATGCCTATGGTCCAGCTTCTCTGGGGTAAGACTTCTTTTTGTTTCATAAATGCAGTAATCTTAAAACATCCAGTTACGAAGTTTCTCGGTAATTTCAACTTAAAGCTATTCATGTTTATCTTTAAATATCTTTAGCAGCTGTTAATCTATATTTAGCATTCTTATTATGGTGGTCCGTTTATGTCTTTATGTATATGAATGACATATGTTCCGTTGGTCTTAATTTAAAGTGTAAGTAAGTGTAAGTGTATCTATGCGTAAAGTAATGCATGTATTTCATGAATGTTATGCGTAACAGAAGTTACGAGTAAGTAAAATGTCTATCATTAAGACATAAAGTATTCATGTATATGACAGTGTTGTTATGGTGTCAACCTTGTGACATAAGTATGTATTTGTATTTGAACAATTAACAGGTCTAAGTATTCCTGGTAGTTTCCTTGTGTGGTTCCACGGATATACATCGTAGACATCTTTGACAGTGAGTGGAGCATCAGCCTCCTACAGGACCAGCACCAGCAGAAGGACAGTCTCGCCACAACCGCTATACTTCACGGATCATCTATTTAACTAGAGCCGAACTCGTTGCAAAGCAACGAGTAGGTCTTCCGTTGCAACTTCGTGTCGCGAAAGGATTATCCATCAGTCTGATTTAAACCACCTCCTTCTCACACTTGTCAGAGCTTGACAGACCCTGTATTGATAAAAGATCATCTTTACACGACCATTTTTTCTAACCAAATAGAGCTTTAGAAAAATGATTGGAACTCTTCAAATGGAGACAAACAAATTAATTCATGCCTGTTTTCTATGTAACCTCTAGACTGAGTATTGAAAAGTTGCACCACTCATTAAACAGATAAAGGCATATCTTCGGTAAATAGAATTCAAGTATATTTAGAATGTATGCAAATGTGGAGGTCAGGTGGAAATAATCTTTTATTGATACAGGTCTATCAGACCCTGACGAGTGTAAGGAGAAGGGAAATGGTTTTAATGAGATTGGATTATCAATATGGTAATAGTAAGTTTTAAAAAATCGAAAACGAGACTCAATTTCAAAGTATTATTTCTATACCAGGCAAGTTCTTCATTTAACTTACTTCACGTTTAGGATAACTTCAAAAAGAACATCATATATGTACATGTATATAATTAATTTAATTATAATAAAAGTGTGTGTGTCGGTGGGGGGGGGGGTCCCCAAAAATCAATTTTCTAAACATTAACTTAAGGGAAATTTTGGTTGCGAGAAAGAGGGCGGGGGCAGTGCTCCCACTGGACCATCTAAAAGGTACTGTTAGCAAGCTCACAAATGATACCCCCGCTAAGAAAAAAATCATAACTCACGTATTTCTCTATTAGAGAATAATGGATGCTTCTTTTTCTTGAGTCAGACAAGACAGGGTATATTTACAGGTCACAAGCAATTTTTATGTCAAACTTTAGCTTTTACTCATTTCCATTAATACAAGATATGACACAGACAGGAATTAAGATTTTTTTAATATGACTTTGAACTTGCGCAACTGACCCTGGATCAAGGTCATGACACATCATCGGTCATAAGGAATCTTTTATTTGTATGAAATAGAAACTCCCAATGTTTTTCCTTAAAAGACTTAGGGACAAATCATTATACACTCTCAGGTCATAAGCAATCTTTGTGTGAAGTAAGAAATTCCAAAGTGGACCGGAAACAAATTTTGCACTTTCCTGCCAGTGACCTTGTATTTTGTCCTAATGACTTTGGGTTAAGGTCATTACGCTCCGTCAGGTAATAATTAAGTAATATTTTTATGAAGTAAGAACTTCCAAGGTTTCTCCATCAGAAACATTTAGACCGAACACGAATTTTGCACGGACAGACGGACAGACAAGGTAATTTTTATTTTACCCCCCCCCCCAAATTAATTTTCGTGGGGTATAAAAATCCTTTTCGCCCGTTTTGTGCGACACAAAAACGACCTTTATTTTTCAATGATTTCTATCATATCACAGAAATATTCAAGTAAATGCATGATTTGTATGCACATTTGAGTTCTTCTTCTTAAGTGGTAAGGTATCAAAGCGTTTGAGAAGTTAGATACTGAATTTCTATAGATCTAAATTTTAGGTTTAGAAAAACAACACTTTTGATCTAGTGAATCAAAATCTAAAATAGCTTTATGTACTTGTACACACAAATAAGAAGATGTAGCGAAAGCCATAAAGACTTTATTTATTCTGTTCTAGACTTTTTCAGAGTTAATAAGCTACACGTTAAATTATTAACAATCTCCCATTTTGACAAGCCATATTTAAAATAAAATATTCAGCTGAGTTTAAGTCAATTAATTTGCATTACAACCTCATACTACACAACTTTAATGATTTTTTTTTATCAATGTGCATATAACGATTAGTATAATCCCCAAGAACATATCTATCGCAATTAAGTGCCTTCATTTTTGGGAGGCAAAAAAGTCGCTATATTATAGTCTGCAAGTCAATTGAACTATGGTTTTTCAAAGAAATAACAAACTGTCGACACTTGCAGTTCTCTGATCATTTCTATGACGACCGACTTCATTGCATAATGAAGTCGTATATCATTACTTCTAATCCTGAGAACAAATTTTATTTAAAACATTTAACTTATACATGTAATATCAGAGACATAAATAACTTATTGAGTTATTAATGTTTCTGAAAATAATACTGATATATTTTATTCTGTTCATAACTATAGAAGTTTAGCGTGTTCAACAGGTTAATTTTTTAGCCAAATTCTCAGATTACGATATCACACCTTAAATGTGACGATGATTGACATCCAATATTTAGATACTTAACCACTGCAGTGAAAGCACCTTTCCATATGTTACTCAATTATATAACAATTGCTGATCTGCAGCCCGGGGGCAATAGACTGAGCTTTGTTCGCTGAAGCGACACGAGATTTTCGGTCGCACGTGGAGCGGATTGAATTAGCGTAGACTGTCCAAATAAACACATGGGTGGGAAAGTGACACACATTGAGGAGTACACATGTTAAGTAGTCGCCAAAAATTGATTTTCGCCACATTTTGAAAATAATAAAGCCCTTGCACTGTGATCATGTAACCGATAAAATCTAAACAAAACTTGTTTAAAAACTCATGTGAACATTCTTAAAATAATCACTGAATCCCTCAATCCGGACAATTCTTTTATCGTGTCAGCCTCTATCGCATGTGTTATTTGATTTTTTATCCTGCCTTGAACGCTTAGAGAGTGTTTTATTTTCTAAGTTCTGCTTCCAATTTTGAGCGCGCTCTCTCTCTCTCTCTCTCTCTCTCTCTCTCTCTCTCTCTCTCTCTCTCTCTCTCATTTTTGTGCAACCCTATGAAAACGTGAACTTCTTTCTACGATATCTGTAAAACTTCTCAGCAGTATTTAGCGGAAATATTCATAGGTAAATAAAAAAAATTTAAGTTGAAACACAAGTCAATCTTACATGTACATCAATAAACATGCACGTGTGAAAACGTACATGTAGAAGAACACGAAGCTACCGCAGATCAATTGTCAACTAGCGCGGGATCGATCTCCTTGGCTACATGTACGTACGAGGGGTGATCATCATTTTAAGGTTTAATCTTTGTGGTTTTTCGTTGTTTTCTGAAACATTATTAGTATAATTTTGAGAACATTTTAGACTTACAAATTCACCATTGATTTACGTCTGACGATGTGTCTGATTTGGAATAAAATCGCTTTTATCAATTTTTAGAACGACTCCTAAATTTATATTCTATATGTTTAATTAAATAAATTGAAGATGAACAAACTTTTAGAACATAAAATAAAAACAGTTTTTTTCCCTTAAATCCCACAGTTGATCTATCTGTCTGATACTGCTTCAGTTTGAGAATCGCATTGCTTTTATGAATTAACAGAGCGATTTCTTAATTGACACTCTATCGTTGAATTCAAATCAAGAAGTGAAAGCTTTAATAATGTGTAGTCAACATAAAAACGATTATTGTGTTTGCAGCTAAATAAAATCACATATGACAGACGCGACTCTTGTGTTCTAGATACCAGCTGACCGCTAGGTAGTTCAGCAGCGACCATGGCGACCGATTTTCTCGGTCGCGGGCGAGGGATGAGTTACGTAATGACGCACACAACTAAGAATTGAGGTCGATTTTGCTTGCAGCAAAATGACCTAAATCTATTTCAAGGAAGTTATTTTTTTCTAAAATCCATTTTATGTATCTCACTAGATAAGAAAAGGAACGTTTATATTTACTCGTTTTTGTTTTTCTTAACGGTCGTCCACTATAAGAACTAAACAGATCTAAACATATCACAAAAAAAAGGCTGTAAGAAAAACATGTACACGGATACTTTTAAGACACTTTTCCTAATGAATTAAAGTATCCCGTATATGATGGTACACTTCCAGCTGTTAATTAATGTCATTTATACGCATGAAGACTATTCACTTACTTGCCAAATGAAAACAGGTACATGTTAACAAGACAAGCTTTTTACACTCATATTATGCATTGCCGGTACAAATTAATTTTGTAACGACATTGATAACACCATAATAAACAACTTTTCTATCGACAGCTATAACAAAACATTAACCATTTTTGAATTATAAAGCGAAGACTTTTAAGGGCTCTAGACCCCTACTTAAAAGGGCCAGCCCCTTTTCAATGGTGTCAAGTGAAAGCCCGTGATATCTTGCACATATTTTGTTATGTATGTATTCAGAGAAAATTTTAAACTAAAGAGCTACGAGACAAAAACACAACCAAAATTCAGCATTTCTGAAGCACAAAATTCAAATTCATTTTTGAAATTTTAAAGGGAGAAAATTGTAAAAATAAAACTTGGAGGACAATGTTCAAAGTATCTTTTTTCACGATTTGTGACTTTGTAACGCATGCTATGGGTGGTCTCAGGGCCTTTGCGTGCACAGGAATGCCTATATTTTCTTGAAAAAGGGGAATAACTCGGTACCGAAAGTGTTGATTTCAACGATTTTCATTAGATATTGAGAAATAGTAACTACCAATAAGCCCTGAAAATTTGAACTTTATAGGACAACAAACAAGCAAGAAATTCGAGTTATAAAAAACGTCTAGAAGAAAAAAAAGAATAAAAAGAATTATCAACAGAATCAGTACAAGGTCTTCCGTTGAAAACGGAAGACCTTAATAAGTAGTGCCTTCCTTCAATTCCAGATTTATGGACGAATCATTTGTCAATGTATTTTATAATGTCAATGTAGAAAGAATATATAAATCATTTATGTAAAGTCGGTATTTATTTTTTATCATTTGAGGGTCGGGATCTTCTATTATCCCTTGGTCACTTGGTCATTATGTGACAAAATGGTGTCAGAAGTGGGATGTTGTTGAAGGGATAGTAAGATAAATAGAGATCCACCTAAAGACCCCAAAACTAAGACCAAAAAAATCAAATCAAATTGTTTAATTGTTTTTGTTTATTCTGTTACAATTCAGTTTCATTTGTTTCTTTTACTTTTTCTTGTTTTCTTCATGTTTAGTTCAAATTTGTGTTTGTTTGTATTTCTTGTTCTTTTGTATTTTCATCTTATTTTGCAATTTTCAGAGGAATTGCGTGGTTCTGGATGTTTGAGACCTCAGAGAAGTGGTTTTGCGGAAAGTGGGCGGTGTCTCAGTAAGTTAGACCATAGCGGCTTAAATTTCATTATGTGCCAAGACTTATATAGTGTAAGTCCTACTGTTAAGCTTTGTGTCTATTGTGATTTGAGGTTTATGTCAATAAGAATTGGCTTAGATCTTATTATTGTAACAGTCATATCAAGAGGATAAAGATGATTTATGGTATTTTTGGTAATCAATGTCACCGTATGCCTGTTCTTACTTGTATCTTACTATTGGTTTCATTTTATTTCAGGTATGCAACGAGAAGCATATATTTTCATAATTACCTTTTTGTCCTGTTCGAAAACAATTCTCTTACCTTGAGTGAAACTGCCTGGGTCATTGTTAAAACATTTAACATGCTTTTTAGCTTTTCATTAGCACTACATTTTGTTAGAAAATTGTTTATTATGCTATTTTTATACCAGATAAGCATATGTATAATAACTGGAATAATTTGCAACGGAACAGTTTAACGTTCAACTGCTTTATCAAAACGACCTTACTCTTATATAAGTTTGAAAAACCTTTAGTTTTGTTTTTGATTTTTATCAGGTATATATAGCACATTCACAAAGCATTATGGTTTTTTTTTCTTTAACACATTTTATTTCAAGCTCTTGGGATATACATGAATATAGTTAACATAATAGTGGAAGTAACTGTTGTTAACGGATAAAACAACATCAATATATATATATATATATATATATATATATATATATATATATATATATATATATATATATATATATATATATAAATGTCGAGTTGAAGATCACACCAAGTGGTTCATTCTTTTCTTGCACAAGCTTTTTAATAAATTTTGCTTCATATGAATTTGAAAAGAGTCATCCAATAATGGAGCACAATTTGTGCTCTTGGGAATTCCGACTGAATGTAAGAAGACCTGGTCTCCAAAAGCTACATAGATGTTGTCTATCAGAAATTCAAGCCTCTTTTTAAAGTCAACACAATATCTCAATTTATTGTTTAAAGACTTAATACCTATTAATTATTAAATGTTAAAAAAATGTAATTAAATGTTAGATTTGTACAGCAAGATTAAAACTTTCATTCTATTTTATTTCAAACATTGTTCATAATTTAATTGAATTTTATTGATGATGTAAATTTGAACTGTTAAGCTAATTGAAACAACTTTTTAAAATATTTCCTCAGTTTTCTTAGGGTTCAACATTTTTATATTTACTTAATATTCAATTTAACAAAGTTTTCCAAATAAATTATATCTATCTATATAAAATCAACCAAGCAATACGTAGTAACGCATTACATACCGTATATACAGTAATTTTCGCGATTATCTTATTTTGATATAACAGACGTCTTAAATTGCAAAAAATGACTGACGCAAATTTAAAATGTTACAGATTTTCCAAATTTTCGCAAATTTTATGACACTAAAAAACCCCGGATATACGGTATACAATTTTTTGCTGAATTGGACAATAGATGTAGAAATCAAATTAAATAAAGAATTCTCTTTTTACCATCATGGGGTTTGACTACAGTTCATTTGATCAAAAGTGATTGATAACTTACATTAAATCATATTATACAATCATGTTTTTATCAAATTTTGCAAATTACATGTTGTCGTATATATCGTTCGCAGAATTATCAGAGGCGGCACTGTTTTTAGGTAGATCAGAATAACCATTATTATCAACACCCTCGAGTTGAAGTTGAGAGTAGTTTGCCAACGAATTGATAGAGTTAGGTTGCTGAAGTTCACAATAATTGCTCTCTGCGGGTTTTTCAACATTGGAGTATTCAGCGTTATCAGCATAGTTGCATTTATTTGTAGATGACTGTTCCTTGTTTTGCGAGTCTTTATTGTTCTTCCACCTAGAAAATAAATATCATATTTCAAAATATTAATACAATCCTATATATATTTAAACAAAATGTTCAAAGAGAAGTCATTTCAAATGTTGATTTTGACTTTCTAATGTGAATAAGTATCACTGGCTACTGCTGCTGGTTAAAGTTTAATGTTGATCAGTCACAAAAAATTAATTTCATAAACGTCAAAGAAACTGAGTTTTGTGTTTTTTCTTTTGCAGTTTTTAAATTTATGACTACATAATATTCTCGTTGATATTGCCGATGTTTTTGTCAAATTTTTGTTTTTGAAATTATATATTTAAAAAAAAGAAATACAAAAATGTTTAAAAACAACACTACCTGATAAAAAATACGATCACTATTGCACCAATAAACAGAAACAACACCGTAAGACACACTGGGACTGCTATAAGGCTTGATGAACTATCTGGAAAAAAACCCAACAACAAACAGGGAAGAATGTGAGTTTTTTTTTTTCAAATTTTTTAATGCAGTGTTGCTTAATTACTGTCATATGAATATTTACGCAAAAGTGTGTTTTTGTATCTATAGATATGTGAGTATCTGTTATTTCAATTTATTTGATTCACAAAGAAGCAAACGTTTTACATGTAATAAATAATCATGAATTAATAGTTTAAGGTTCAAATCAAGATTGAAGTGAAAACACTGTACTATCTATAAAATGAATCAATGAGCTTGACGACGACACGTCGGGAGCAAAATACATCTTATAATATTAAATAAATATTGCCATTATATTACATGATATATTTAGAAATTAGAATATTTTCACTCCGCTCTCTAAAATGTCTAAACGTAAAGTTTTAAAGTTGAAATTATTAATTGTTAGCAATATATCATTTTTATTTGTACCTTTGCCTCTAGTTTCAAACGTTGCATTTTGCTTCGGTTCAGACTCTTTATCATGATCACTCGTTGAATTCTCTGAACATCGTCCATTGATTTGGGTCATAATTAGCTTTGTCTTCTGCAAATTGACACATTATATTGAATTTGATCAACAAAGTCAATTAATAGTATGAATTATTATTATTTTTGTACGTTTTTGCAATACAATTTTTTAGTTGTTGACAGCAACGGTTCTCAAAAGCCAGGGTAGAATCTTAAAATTCAGTATACATTTTCAAACAAGCATGAAAAGATATTCCGCTATTCCCTTGGCGAATAGGCAACCCTTACTTATAATCGGTTTCACTTGTTAAATTTCTGCTTCTTTATAGGCCCTAAAAGTAAGTTCATCGTTTCAAAATATATATCAATTCGCATTTTATCGTAAAACTATAAAAAAAATTAAAATTGTGTATTTTTTGACAGTTTAACATTTGAAATATTAAAATAATGAACTAATTCAAGTCTACTTCAAAACAATGGAGCTCTGTTGTTTAAATTTGTATTTTGACCTTTTGAACTTTTTATGGTTTGACAACTTAAGCTTGAATGAGTTCTATTAAAGAGGTGAATTAAGAGTAAAGTTTGTGTAAATTAATTATGAGCAAAACAAAAGTATAATTATTAAAAATCATCTCGGTAATAAAAAACGACAGGGTGTAATTCTTGAAAAATATTCAATTATATCCATATTACAAAACTGCTGTAAACAGTAAATCGTATTGTGAAGTAGTAAATCATAATTTTATAAATACCTCCAGACACATGAAGTTGTTGTCTTCAGAACAATCAGCAAACACACAATTCTCTCTATTGCATTTTAGGCACCTTTCTGGACGAAGGCTAAGTAACTTCGAAATCTTATCTTGCACTGAAAGTGAAGTTCAAAACAAAAGAAATTGACATCAACTCATTACTTATGTTATAAAAAAATGTTTTTAAACAAAGGATATATTTTTGCATATAGCAAACTATACATCGAGAATATTTCCACACGACAAAAACATCTCTATCAATAGAAACAGTATTTGAGCACAATAAATTTTCGATATCTCTCATTATATGTTTCATTAGCATATTTCAAATCATATAAAGGGAAGGTCTCTATGAACAAATTTTTACGGAAATATTTTATTTTAAATGAGTACACAAAAAAGATTTCATATTTACTCAAAACGCTTCCCAGATAGTGGCTTCGACTCTTGCCGATTTTTTTTAAAATTAGGCTACATTTTGAGTATCTTTGGTTTGGTAGAGTACTTTGAGAAAATTAATTTCAACAGCACTTGCTAGTTATTCCATATTATTTTGTATTTTTATGCATTTACCGATCGTGTAAAACCTGCTAAAATGATTAATGTAATAAATATGTTATACACATTAGTAATGATAAATCATGAATAATAAATGTCAGATAACGAACAGTATCACGGCGCTCATTTAAACAAAAATAAATTAGTTTGATCCACTGTATGTTCACGTTAATGAAAAAAAAACTATTATTTCTGCATTATGTAATACATGTAAAAACGCCATCTTATCATAATAACCGTTGTACTAGATCGGGTACGGTTTGCAAAGTCACTTGACATAATGTTAGTAAAAACTACCATTGTTTGGTTAAAAGGACTTAGACACGATTTAAGATCTAATTTTTTGTGTATAAAATGTTTAACTTCTGTATTGTGATTGACTGACCAAAATATGAATGTTTGAAGTCAAGTTACAAGCGAGATACAACGGTTAAAAATAATTGTTATGCAATCAAAGCTTGCGTCTTTCATTTTTTTTTTTTACAAATAATGTAAAGTAAAGATTTTTTTTTGGAAAAATAACTCGTGACAGACGATATAAACTATTTTAATATGTCTGCATACATTATCATTAACAGCATTGCAACATTTGTTTGAACTTGTATCATTACAACACATATGTAAACAATAACAATACTAGAGCTTTGTTTTCAAAACAAAGCAAAACAAAGAATTCTAAACTCTGTGTTTTGGGTGTAACTTAATATTTGCCTTTTAAATTGTGACGTAGCATTATAAAACATGTTATATTTATTACATTTAAAATGGAAAATTAAAATTCGAATAGTATGTCAAATCCTGTCTACGGTAAAACTTTTTGCAAGTGAAGTTAATCGTCAATATAACTTTTTAAAAACTCTTTTTTGCTTAAAAATTCATTACATACTAAATTGTTTAATATCATTTATGCTATAAAAAAGAAAAGTGATCCAACTTTCATAATTTTGCTAAGCACTTTGAAGTGTTGTTACATTTGTTTCAACAAACGAAGATATACACAACCATGTGTTTAATAAGTAATGCTTTAATAATATTAAATTTGCATATAAAATCAAGGGAAATCAATCTAGGATATGTGACATTTCATGTATACTTTCCCGTATCTGTTGTTTAATTGTAGATCTTTATTTGAGCTCATTCTGTGCAGAGTGTATGCATTTATTAAAACACGTTTCTGTTGTATGAACTTTCTGGAAAAAATATGATGCAGTGTACATTTAAAAGTTTAAAATGAGCCCCGGTGTCGATATCATTTTTCGTTTAACACATTAGGAAGCGCTGGACATTGTAAAAGCATAAAATGTATAAGATTATACAAAAACAATTTTTCTAATATATATTTCTTTTCAAAGTTTAACCCATATGCCAACAAGACATAAGAACATTTTCTTATATACATGTAGCTACACATGCATTTTATCGAAATATAGGCTTGACCTAGTGAGTTTAAAACCAATGGAATTTGTGCACTTTTAAATAAATATGGTGTAGCTAAAGTATTTGTATAAAGTTTTGCACAATCTAAGGGATTACACATGCAAGTGAAGCATGTCCGTCAAGCATGGAATGTTTAGATCCATTTCATTTTACATTTTGCATTTCAAACAAATGTTTAAACAAATCTTTTTAGGCAACATTATTTCATCATAATAAAATGTATGTTTTTAATCAAGAACATATAATTTCTAGTTAAGGAAAGGATTTTATGTCCGTAAGATATTAATTAACGGAAAACGGGTTTTGTAAAGATAAATATTACGGAAAAAAGACTTAAATCTAATAACATGGTGAGTGTCTATTCAATATTGATGTGAGATACATCTGCAATACAGGTTTTTTTTTAAGAAACTGTTAAATGATAGATATTGCTTTCATTTATCTTCAAGAATTACCTCCATCCATACTGATATAGGTTTCTTTTGCAATGCCTAGCCATGATGGGCCTTGTAATTGTCCCTGTATGATGCTACATGCTTGATCAATATCAGTAAGATCTACGTTTCCAAGAAGATAGGAATCATAAACTGCTTTGCATAATATTACAGCTTCATTCCAATTTCCAGGAAGTCGATAAGCTAAAGGTTGGGAAAGAAAACAAAGTACAAGACTTAGTATAACAAACGATCTGAAAGTAAGTTTTAAGAGCTTTAATATAGACAATACAAAGTTAGATGCTAAAATTTAAAAATTCTCAATATAGGGGAATGATAGCAATAAATCTAATTTTTTATTTGTATAGAGTTTGCATTTAGAATTTATCTAGGTTCCCACAGCTTTTTAATATCAGTTAGCGAAAGTAGGCATTTCGTTATAATGATATTTTTTTTGTTTTTAATTATAACAAGTAACCCAACAATTACATTCAAGAAGAATTGTCCTTCATTTTTTCTGATATTCAATTGTAATTCATACTTGTACGCCAAAACGAAAGTCTGCGCAATCCTATGTATGCTTTATTGTCGGCTTGAGAATATACCATTCTAAACTGCTTTCTGATACATATATAGTTACATTAACTGTAGTAGCTATTATGTGTCAATAATGTTTCCATAGTTTATTGATTTCTTATTTGTAATTTGTTTAATATTATTTACTTTCAATTTTCTATTGATTTCTTCTTGAATGTTCGAAACGTAAGCTACACAGATAACATGAACTCTAGGGACCCCGGACTCCCAAAAAGTTATTGTTACCATAATGATCTTCATATATATGGAAATTTAGCTGATCTTTATGTGTAGAACATAAAAAAGGGTGGAAAACTAAAGTGGGACAGACAGACAGACGGACGGACAGACGGACGGACTGACGGACGCAGAGGAAAGCTAAAGTCCCCTCCGGTGAAACCGGTATGGGACCAATTATTAGGCCTTACAAGCATTTCAAATCTCTCTCTCTATCTCACTCTCTCTCTCTCTTCAAAATATTTTTTTCTTACATAGGTACATAATTTATTCAATTAATGGTAAAACATTATGAAAAAAATGTTCAACAGTTGACTCACCAGTTGTATTACATACTTTATTGTAGATGAAACTAGTACATCTCTGCTCGACAAACCTGTTGTCCTCTACGGCACATTGAATAGATAAACAATCGTGTTTTTGTGATGGAGATAATTCCGGATAGGAGCCTAAAAGCATACATTCAGTGCCAATAATACTGCATTTTATGTAAAAGATAATTGCAATTTCGAAAATTCATCACTATTTTTGGCCTAAAATTATACTCTGAATGGTTAAAATATATTTGTGACTCTTTGTGTGGTTGTTTTACCACGTCTTATAAGTCAGTAGTTGTCCTGCACCTTGTCCAATAAGTCTAATTTTAACGGCATCATATGGAACACTCAAAAAGCTGTTTAATTATATTTTTAGGTGAAATATAAGGATTTAAACACTTATTATAAGAAAAGGACATGAAATAATGTCACTGGGATTTACCAAATTATTTACCAAATTATACCCATTTTACTCTCGCAAAAATAACAAAAACATATAGTATAAATTTAACTCAGAGGTGCTCTTTTTTGTGAGATTAAAAAAGGTGGTATTGGGATTGTGACGTAAAAAGCACATCGTGGATTGTTCATATTTTAATTGACAAGAACATTGCCTTTAGAACCCTGCCTTATATTCTTAAAAAAATTAATCTCTGGATTTTTGATGTGTTAAGGTGGAATAACACATCTGGAAAAAGTCACTCAGATTAACAGGACATTTTTGATAAGGAAAGATGTAATGATAAATAAACTGTACATATGTCAAATAAGCGAAAATTTTGCAGTTTGTTTGCAGCTTATTTCAGTAAGTAACAACAAAAGCCCCTGCTGGATTCGAACTCGGGATTTCCGGTTCACTAGTCCGACACTTTCACCACTCGGCTATGGAGTAATTTACAAGATTCAGACCACAAAATACAGCGGTCTGCTATTTTGGGATGATGTGTTATTCCACCTTAAACACGAGTTATTTTAAATTCCATAATTCAGGCTTTTTTATAATGAAAAAAATTCAACACTCTTAAATGTTAAATGCAATTTAACAATTTAATTGAAAGTAAAATGTGTCAGTTAAATTTGAATTTTGTCAAACGATCACAGACTATGAGCATTTTTTTTAGTTAAAAGTTAGTCATACGCATATGTCAAGATGTTAATTTTCTTCAACTTCAATATAAAAAAAATATTAGTTTCAGGATTGTGTTATAAAAAGAATGTCGAAACAAGAAGGTTTAAACATACTTTATCTACTAATAAGTTGACTGATACAAATTATCTTTCTATGCTAAATCTATACTAAATGACAAGATGTGATAACAAATTTAAAACATTCTGTGAAAAATAGCTTTATTAAAGCAGAAAATTTTATCGATACATTGTGCTGATGATATATATTTTTATTTAAGTAATTATATATTACTTTTTTTGTTAAACGTACGTATTTTCATTCCATCTACAACGGACTTTGAGAATCACCTCGTCTAAGTGGAATTATTTTCACTTTATATTTTGTGTAAAACTTTAGTTTAGACTGTACTCGACTTGTATTGCTGCTGATAATTGTAATCAAATATGGAAATTTTAAATAAAAATTAGAAACCGCTCGATTTTGTATTAACAAAGGATATTTCAAAATAATTTTATGAAAGAGAAATTACGTCATCAAATAAAATGACATTGGACACTTGTTTTACAAATATAAACGAGAAATCATTATACCAAGACATAATGTATTATTGCTATAAATGTCTACATTTTGGATAAAAACTGAAATATTAAGCCCCGGCCTTTGACTGCAGAGCCCACACGTTTATATTTATAAACTCTCTTAATGTTGATGCAGCGATTTAAATAGGATATATTTTTTTATAGTTTTCATTTTTATTTGATAGACGTTTTGTAACAGAATGGAGATGCTTCTTGTTTCCTTCAAAACAAATTTACGAAAATCGTTATTCATATTTTTACGCAAATAATGAAAATATCTCATAAATGTCATTTATTTGACAGTGTTCATCATGGTTTATGTAGAGACGATATTCTAAAATAATTTACAAGATTTTTGTAAACTTATCGCATTAGTAAATGGATAGAATACTGCACACATTGTAGATGGTGTGTATGACGTTCCGGATTTCAAAGAGAGTAGGAAAAGTACACGGACAACAAAAAGCAATGGAACAATTTTAAGAAATTTTTATTTAAAAGTTCGCTTATTATAGTCCGTCCTAAGATATTTATGCAACACATTTGGGCAATTTTAATGAAAATATACATACCTGTGAAAGAAGAGCAATTGAAATCGATAAAAGGAAAAATTTCCAATATAGCTGCATTGACCTATTATCATTTTACACGCGAAACAATTCACTAAAACCGAAAAAGAGATCTTATGGGTAATGGGAAGTGTTTTACTTTTTACTATTCGGAAGTCATTCCTCGAGCAATTTTTCTACGTTATCACATGGGCTTGCTGCAATACAAAATTCCCGTAGACATAACATTTTAGCAATGTGCTTAAACCTGATAAGTTAAAGGGGGTGTTTCATCTGATAAATTTTGAAAAATTTTCATACTTTTGAATGAACAGCGTTTGAACCCTGAGCTATATATAAAGATCGGATAATCAAGCAAAATTTGAATCGACAATATCTTAGGACTGAGTATAATGTTAAAGGGGTATGGTCACGATTTTGATCAAATTCTATTTTACTGTTTTTATCATTTACAATGCTTTAGGAGTGCATCTCTAATGATCAAATGAAATTTGAGAGTCAGTCGTAGTATTTAAAGAACGGTACAAGGCTTACAGTTCTTTGTCATGTAAACAAGGCTCGTACCCTGTTTTTGTGTACAAAGACTCAATATACCAGTAAAAATCGTTTTCAAGCTGATTGGTCTATCTTCTAGTTCATTATGAGCATAAATAAAGAGTCCCTAACATTTTAAACATTCATTTTAGGTCTAAAACTGGAATTGAAGTTTCACGTCAACATTCAAAATGTAAACAAAAGACCTGTTTACGAAGCATAGAATTGTAAGCTCTGTAACTCGTGTATAACTCAAAGAATGACACTTAAAGTTTGGGTGTCTATTAAAAAATGCCTTACTAAAGCATTGTAAACATTAAAATCGGAAAAATAATTTGCCACTTTAACTGTAGACTCATAATATTAGCTATCTCATTTATTTCAGTTTTAGTGCAAACGTCCAGATACCTGTTTTAAATAAAGTATATGTCTCACACCCTCCACAATCATTTTGAAATTTAATGCTGGTTTCGTTGGAGTATTCCTTATCACATGGAAATTCGCAATCATGGAACTCTTTTCTCCCTTGACTAGGGGTTTTTTCCAGACAAGCACATACATTAGACTGCATGAAATACAAAAAAAAATTATCAGTACCTAATGTATAGTGATTTTAGCGTATTTGCTTTGCAAAGAAATTACTTTGATAAAGGATAGGCATTGACTTAGAAGTCAGTTGCGTTTGGGTTAATTTAAAAGAAGCGGGTTTAAGAGAACACTTTTTACTTAAGCCCAAACCCCACTTTTTAATAGTCTTCTGCTAAGTCCTTATTCTAAGTTCTGCTTGTCCTTATTTGATAATGAAGCAACATAAGTAATAGAAGATACATACCCATGACATTGTATTACATGTATATAATTTTGCTAGCCGAAAAAAGAAACTGTGCATCGAGTGAATTTAGTAAAAAAAAATCAAAGCACAGCCCATTATACTTATAAAACTTTAAACAGTCGGTATAGATAGGTTCATTAATGAGGATAAGTCTGAATTTGATTATATTGCATGGATTTGTGGGTGATAAACACATTTTTATTTTACCTAGTCGTTAAACCATGTTATCTCGGGCAATAGTTCTGTGTCTTAAAATGTGAGATATTTTTCAAGACTGGATATGTTCAGAAAATAACTTTATTTCATAAGAATCTGTAGTTCGCTATGCAGAAACTTAGTGAAATTATTGTCTTTGCGATATTGAAATGTTGCAGGCTAGGATGACCAGGAGCAATATGTTGCTCGACAGAAACACTATCAAATCATTATGAAGACGTTTCCTACTATTCCGCAACCTTTTTTTTATCAACCACGTTCATGATCCCCGAGTGCCATTGGTTGGCCAAGATAAGCACATCGGACTCCTCAGACGGGCATTAACTATGTTTTTAGGAATTTTGATATCCAACGGCATGTCTTATCGTTAAAATCCCATTACCCTGCATAATAACACCAAAACCGCATGCCGTCCGTGTTGTCAGAGACTTAAGTGCCAAGCAGATTGCCAATGCCCTGCCTGATTTAATACTAATAGTTCACATTTGGGATGAAACGTAAGGACAGATATGTCGTTTACCAAACCACCCAGTGACGTTGGACAATCTAAGCAGGAATTTTAGAATATTTGGAGAAACATGTACATCCATGACTCTAGGCATTTTTTAACAATTGATTGTCTGTATAAGCTACACGTATCAAACTTGTATGAACACATATGGTAGATTCAAGCAGTATTCGGTTTGTGAATTGCTTTTCAAGTAGCAGTGTCTCTCCAAGTTTTACTAGTAACGTTTATATACGTAAACACAAAGTCAATATATTTGTAAACTGTACATTCGTGAATTAGCTGCTGGAATACATGTATCGTCATTAATATTTAAATTAACTCTTATCTTTTACACTTTAAGTTATGCACAGTTTCTTTTTTCCCAGGTGTACTATATCAAAAGATGACATTCCGGTTTATTTTATTGACATTTTGTGACACAATGTCATACCTTTAAACCAAACACCAATGAATTGGAATTCACGCACACTTCTTGACAAAGACCCGCAGAGGGAAAATGAAAACTGTAAGATGCTCTTGTCAACCTTTTAACATCAGTCTCATCAAAACAACCTGTTGAACAAGGAAGTATAATATAACTTTATTTACAATATCAAAAGTTTGATATCATTCTACTTTTATACGTAAAGTTAACTCTTTTAATTACACTGAGTTAGCTAATATGGTACTGTCATGAAATAGATGTTTAATTACTTACCTGTGCAGACACATACGCAGATCGACTTATGCATGTAGATAATTGATCTGCTAGATACATTTGTAATGACATATACATTTGAATTTAAATAGGTAACGCAGATGAATTAACATGAACCATCTAATTTAGATCCATCAATTATTTTTTGCATTTTTAATCGTTAATATTTTTTTACATACCGGGGTAGTTTTGTAATGACAAAAAATTTGTTGCTTCAGACAGAAACAAATTGTTAAACAAATTGCAATATGAAAAGATATAAAGATTCATATCTGTAAAAAATGAATTAGAGAAACAGATTTAAGTTACAATTTTATTGAAAGCTGCTAAAATTTTCGAAAAAGTATGACAAGATGTGTCTACATTGTTACATTGGATGACATTTGGTTACATTTGTATGAACCTGAAGGAAAATAGGATAATAAAATATGGCTCACAATTGAGCAATGGACCTACAATTGCTTGACCCGGGAAACAACAAAAACGATTCTGCAAACAATTTCGTCAATTGCAGTTGCTTATACTTCCAAATAAAAGAAAGCAGAAGTGTTACGGAGTTAAGATCTTAACTTATGAATTATAATATGATATTCAAAAGTGTTTCAAGATAAGATGACCAAAGTCAGAAATGAAATGGATCAAATCTTTTGACTGAAAATAAGATACAGTAAATGGACTGTTTGCATATTCATTATAGTCATATATATTGATCATGATGTTTCTTTTTTCTAATCCCTAAATTAAACACCCCTCGCTTTTTCGACACCGTTTTCATCCCCGTTCTGCACTATATTCCGCAGTTTTTCGTTGTTTTCTCAAGGGTATACATCATTTGAATACACAGCGCAATCCAAAGACTTAGTTTGTGTGCTGTAGTTAAGGGTGATTATATCTAGAGAACACAAATTAAAAAAAGAGAAAAGTACACCAATTTTCAATGTATAGCAAAGGTCTTATCATTCAAAGAATAACCCTTGCATAGTGGTTAAATATATATCTGTTTTCTTGTTGCCAGGAAAAAAATTAATTATCTACGTATACAAACAATTATGCTTTATAATATGATTAACCCACCCAAGCCCTTAAATAATACACGTTAATAGGTACCAACAATTTCAAAACATGCCTATGTCTTGTACAGAGTAAAAATTTGATACATTTTCTAAATTCGTGTCACACTTGAAATTCTATATGAAGCACATCTATATTTGCTGCGAACTGGAATTTACCAATGATCTGAATCCAATTTGATCTTCGAATGTGATATCCTGTCCAGTAATACTGACTAGAAGACATTGCATTGGTGAGTTCAGAAGGTAACACTTTGCCTTCACTTGTGCAAACCATTTGCGCCATAAACCAATTTTGCAGTGAAACAGTTGTGAAATTCCCCAAGCATTCTAAAAGTAAAATTTTAATACATAATTTAGTTTACGTATTCTTTTCATTTTAAAAATGGGCCTTCTTAATGAAAGACTATATAGCACAAATGTTGGATAAGCCCTTTATGTGAAAAGGATCTTTAAATACACACATTATGTAAACGTCAACTGGTCTTTATTTACATAGCGGGTACATGTATGTTCTGTGTGAAGGCAAAATACACAAACAGTTTAGGCGCATTTCTATCTAGCACGGCAACAAGCAATTGATCGTCATTGATATAGTTAGGAAAATTCCTTGTTCAGATGATAATGTTTATGATTCTTGTTTATAACATGGACTTCATAAATTAAGTAATGTTGAAATTAGACATGCAAAATATCATGTGGACAAGCGTTTAAATAACTGTATTCTGACGTTTTAATATTTAGCAATCTACATTACCCTCTCAAATGAGTTAAAGAAGTAAATATAATTTTTCTTAATTAATTCAACCGTTCCGTGTTCAAACCCGATAAAAAAACAAGACGTAAGTATCTTACAGTAGTTATATTACCTGCAGTAACCACTCGACAAATATAGCCATGATGTAAATAGAGGAAATATTAGCACATTGTTCTTAGATTTCGAAGGGATTAATGTTTCCACCAAAAGCTAAATATTTGAATATAAGTCTTTTTGAAAGAAAGATCGGAACAGTTTTCAAGAATTATGCTGATTCTTAATTTCGACATCATATTAATTTTGTTTCAAGGAAACGGTTTTTCACAACAATAAGCATTTGCCTTTAAAAAAAGTAGGGATTCTGCCTGTCTGTGTAACCATTTGAAAATGTATTTCCTAATTTGTTACGTTAGTTAAAAAATATCCAGATAAAATGCTTCACTGTTTTATGTGAAACGTTGCATGTTGCATAAAATTCTGTTACTTCAATTTTCCATTTTATTTGCAACAAATTTAGAGAAAATTACATAGAAACTACCAAACCTTCTTTGAAATTCACCACATGATATTAAAGTGTATTCTCAAAATTTGAAAAATGTAACAATTTGTACAGTGTAGTTCAATTGAAAACCTCCTGTTTTTTAAACTTCCTTCTTCAGTTTCTTTACTATTCGAAATGTATCTATAATGGTATTTTTCGTTTGAATTCTTAAACCTGTACGAATTAATACTTTATAAAACGAAAAAAACACTGTGGCACGCGATGTGTTTTAACGAGGCCGAGACCAGTTCGAGTACGCACACTTTCGCGCAGCGTTTTCTTTGCAATTTATTTGCTTGGTTGAAGCCATGGCGTTATGGTTTTAACTGCAAATAATCAGCGAAAGGACTATATATGATAAGGGCCTAAAATGGCCCCCTAAAATGAACATCATCAATTTACTATCATTCTTTGTTTTCTTAGTACAGATATGTATGTGATGTGTTTACATAATATTCATTTCGGTTCAAGTGCCCACAATTTAGAAATATGACATTGTAAAGATAACCTTTTCCCGCCATTTTTGCATTTTTATCAAAAAACAGATTGTTTTCAAGCAGTTTTTCCTTCCAAAAACATAGAGCGCATTCTTGAACAAATAAAATATTTTAATCAGAGATGTATCTAGCCAAGACTAATAAGTGACAAAAAATTTTTCCTTGTTTAAGCATGCGCTCTATATTTCCGATTCGTAAATAGATAAGAAAAATGTCAATTTTTGGCTGAGTTTGATTGAATAAGAGAAATGGCGTCACTTCTGACGTCATATACTGCCAGTGAGTGCAAATAAATCAAATAAATAGATGAAAAATATATTTTATATCAACTCTTCTAAAAAATTAGTTAACATTTTATTGTACCCCAAACACTTAAAAAATGGCGAATTATGGGGGCAAAATTTAACTCTTATCATATATAGTTCTTTGTCGAAAATAGCCTGTTTCAGGCGTAAAATTGATATATATTGTAGAATAAATATAATTGTATCGAAGTATTAGCTATATTTGAGCTCAGGTCGTAAACTTGAAGAAAGATCAGCAAGCCTAGCCCTCTATAACGTTTTCTTACCCCGATTAAATATAGCTTAATGCATTATTTTAAGACAGTAATCATGTATTTTATATTTATGACCCTTAAGGTAACTCCGTACCTATAAAATTATGGGTTCAAAGTTAAAAAACTTAACTTTTTAAAACTTATTGGACTTGAATTTCATCAAAAAATAAATAAAATATATATGTATCCATACTATTTAAGATGTAAGGTAATAAAAACCAAAGGCTGAAATTATCATCTGAAAATCACACTTTTTTTGTTTAAAAATTAAATATAAGTGGATGGATACTTGTTTGTTTATTTAAATTTTATTGCTTACTATGCCAGAAAACTAAAATTAATTTTAAAAAAAAGAAAAAAATGTTTACATTAGAAAAATTATAGCATTTAGACATATCACTTAGAGAAAAATAGAAAAGAGTTATTTCCCTTTGTCATTATTGAATTACGTCGAATATAATGATGAAAAACGCTTATTAAATATCTCCATGTAAACAATGATTTGAGTTTTTGATGTGCACCTATAATAACATAGAAATTACAAATCTACTTGCAAAAATTTTTATGAATTCATGGTTTATGTAAAATGTATGACGTCACAGGAGGGTGGATTTACTTTAATATGTAGAGTTATATATTTTTTTTTATTATTTAAATATGTCTGAATGTTTTAGTAATACAGTAAAACTCGTTTAGTACGAACACGGATATTGCGAATTTACGGATATAGCGAAGTCATCTTGGATCCCCAGCTATGTAAATTTAATGAATTTCTTATACAGCTTTAACGAATTACGGATATAACGAAGTAATTTCTTAGGTCCCAGTGACTTCGTTATAACCGAGTTTTGCTGTACTATAAAAATCAGTATTTCCGCCTTTATCAAATAAAAAACAGCAATTACCTGACAAATCTTGAAGTTAGCTCATACAAAAAAACCTGGAACAACGCAGGTGGTAAAGGATTTTTTAATTTCATCATTTCATGTCTTTGACAATAAATTTCATATGTAGAAAAGTAAAAAAATTCTTAGGGCAGAAGTTTGAAAAAAAACATGAAAAAATGTGCAAAAATGATACATTTAAAGCAAATTCCTATTTGGTCAATGTTAAAAATGAACAAACTTTGAGATGATCCCCAAAACAAACGATATGGTAAATGTCAGATGTTTTGGATTTATAATAATAATTATATCAGTAGAAATCCATGTAAGAAATTATACTCGGCCTCGTTAAAAGCTTATATTTAACATGCCGTCTCTGGTATTAAGTTTAAAACTGAACATGCATATACTAGTATTAGGTAAAGGAATCTGTTATCAAATCTACTTATTTAAAATAGATACTCCACGAAAATTAAAAAAAATTGTCGTATTTGACATCTTGTTTATCATATGGTATGTTTAACTTTAATTTATATTACCTCTTTGTCTGAGCTAATCTTAGTACGGTCTCCTGTTTAGTATGGGATGTCATATTTGTATTTTGTACATGACGCCTATGAAAGTTTTTAAGCGAAAAAATCATCATTAATAAGTATGTCCCCGTCGTTCTTTATATGACAAATCGTTAAGCATTCTATCGATTATACTGGGTATTTAGACGTAGATCGTATCGCTTTATGACAAAGTGATAAAGAAGTGTTAAAACATCCTTTAATTTGAATTTAAGAGAGTTTAGATTTCTTTCCTCGGTGTGTATGTTTCTGCCCTACTTAAACATGAGGTAGGTTAGTCAAAGAAGAATTTTGATTAGTTTACATACGACTTTACTCAATGTTAATGCACACGCCGTTGCAAATATGAAAGGATATCTTTCAAAAATATTGATTCAATGCTATTATTGCCCATATTAATTCAGAAACTAGATATTAATGTTTAAACATTTTTAAAATGCTCTATCTAAATGCAACCTTTTCGAAAAACAAATATAGAAAAAGGTTTTCCTAAATCAAAAAACAATATTTATTTTGATAATTTTAGTTACCTTGTTTTAACACCAGATGCAGTTTGTTTAAAAAAGTTGATTTCAGTTAATTTCTTTGCTTTTACTATTCCCAGATGATTGGTTTCATACCAATTTTAGTTCAACACTATTGAATACATTTATATATATATATATATTGGTCTTACTTGTGGCAAGTGTTGCGAATGATAATAAGAAAAAATTCAATTGACCCATGTCACAGGTATATGTTTACTGTCGTCTATAAGAAACACAAAGATATATAGATTAATAACATAAAATTCCAATGTAATTGAAGAATATCTTGACGTCGATAAATATTTATTTCTGTGTCCAATACTTAGTGATATTTGATAAATTAAATAATAGTTATTGTTCTGTTTTCCAAATAAGGAACAGATAAATCCTAAGTACATATATCACATATTCAAGATAAAAAGGTAGCATATTACATAGTTTCATCAATAATATTAATATTGTAACAATTGTATGGCAAGCTTGTCAATGGTGAAAAAGGCTATTTCCTCAACATTTAATTGCTTATAAAAACAGAAGTAACCAAACGTGCCAGTAGTCAGAATCACTTAGAATCTGAATTTATTAGTAAAGTCATATAATATGAACGGCACGTCCAAATTGCAAATGAAAAAGAAACAAATTCTTACTTCTTAACACAGGTGCAGAGATCCAGTTAACTAAGTGGTAATGTGATTTTGTCCTATGCAGAAAACTTCCTCATTCTATCCGCATTGTTTAATTCGAGAGCGTCACTGTGTAACCTATATTTTGCATATGCACATTTTCGGCGTAATTTAGATGTAAAATGTTATAATTACAAATACAGATGAATAACTATATTTTATTAATTTACGCTGATTGAATTATTAAATTTACAACGATCATGAATATATCAATGATTGATAAATGTATTATGCGAAAACGTCGTAAATCAAATGCATGCGTTTCTTAGCAGAGAACGTAACAGTTTTGACCTAAAATAATTAGTGTTGGACCTTCAAAACCCAACCTAACTATTCAAATATGCAAGTTTATCTAAAGCCCAGATCTAGTAAAAACAAGGTTCATATAGGTTTATGAAATTCATTTTGCAGCGATGCTTTATAACAATAGTTTTTTTTTATTGGGTGCATTATGGCTTGAATTTAAGATAAGCGAAAAGAATAATTCTGCTTTCGACTGTCCAATATCGAATTTCGTTAGTTTTTGACTGATGGATTAAGGTCAGACGTGGCCTATCTTCTATCATCTTATATTTTACCTGTATCCTCAATCTAAAGATTTTCACTTCGTTATTCAAAAATTATACTTTCATGTTATATAATATCTTTTGATTTTTATTTATAATTTCAATTGAAAATATACACTATGACTTTATTAATAAGCAATCAATTGCATTTTTTATGCAAAAGGCAAAATTTAAAATACTGTAACTCCAAATATAGCCCGGTAATGCACCCTTGATTTGTAGGCGTGAATGCAAATCAAGAATAAGTAACATATTTAGATAAGTTATCCGAAACTGACAAACGTAGCGGGTGTCCTTAAATCATTCACTTCCTCTTTCAAATGATGTTACATAATATAGGTATCAGGAAGAATACTTGTCTCATGATTTAGGAATTCAAAAGTCAAGAAACAATTTGATTCATTATCTTTAAAAATCCTTTGCAGCACCGGATCTGGAGGTACGCCAGATCTGTAGGTTTTGCAACATAGTAGAAACATTAGAAACAAAGTTAACATTAAATATTAATGAAAATGCATTTGATTTTAAATTGTTTCGATACATGTAGACATCATTAAATATATTTATGCTAGTATGGAATACCATATAAATGAAACAGTAATAAAAATATACGGATGCATACATATCTCTTGTTTAAAAGTACAATTTGAGAAAATAAATTCCGAAAACACCTTTCCAGACTGTTTCTAAACACCCTTTTTAATGAACATTATTTGAATGTTTATAATCTGTATTAGGACAACTCAGAATAAACAGTTTCCTTGATCTGAGTCAAATCAAAATGGCCGTATGAATTATCTCTAACACCAGAATGACCGTACGTATCGTCTTCCGCATTCAAACGTTTGTGATTTGCTACGTCATAATCAGACAGGTCTGACAACTCATTGCACGATGCTTGGTTATAAATATCCTCAGCATGTGCTTTTCTAGCCTCTTTGTTTCCAAGGAGATCATAGGTGCCATCCTCTGCCTCGGTGTAAGGACTTTCAGACGCAACAGATATATGACCTGCCAGTTCATATGAGGGGTTGGACTGCTGAAGGACAACCACATTTTGGTCGGTATGATTTTGTACGTTGGAGTATTTTGTAGACCCAATAGTTAAGGTGCTTCTTCCTCGTGGTTTGTCCTTTTCTTGCATATTTTTCCTTTTTCTAAAAAAAAAGAAAGAAGGTACTATAAATATGGTTGTACATGGTTGTATGAGGACGTGTTTTAAATCAGATCTAAATGAGAGTACACTACCTGACATACATGTACAGCAGGATCGCACAAGCTAACAAGGCCAGCAGTAATATGACGATAACAACGGGGACTACTATAATAGCACTTTCTGAAAATAATTCAGAAAGATAAAGTTATTAAACAATAATCAGCTAGGAATTTTACTCTGATAGAATAAAGTTTTCTAAAAATGTGTGCACGTTTTATGTTGATATCTATAATAGATACATATTTTTTAAAAACACATGTATGTATCACAAATTAAGTTGGAACTAAATACCATAAATACATGCATAAGATTTAGTCAGTAGGTTTACTTGGCGGATTCAAATACTTTGTTATTACAAGTCAGATTGGTAGTAGCACTTTGGCAGAACTGAGAATTCTGTAAAAAATTAAGTACCAGAGAATTTGAGACTTAAACAAATATATTAAATATTTCTTGGCAAAAGTTTAACTTTCTATCTCATGTACATGTATTTCACATTACAGATTAAAAACAAAAACTAAATATCAAAATCATTTGTGTTAAACTACTGTGTTGATATTGTTGATATTAAACAAACCATAAATAAACAACATTATCTTCGTATTTTTGTATTGACCCTCGTATAACATACAATATCGGTTTGCGTGGATTTAACCCAGAGTTTTTTTGAATTATTGTAGGTAATCGACGAAAAGGAGGTTACATACACATATAGAAAAGATATATATATATATATATATATATATATATATATATATATATATATATATATATATATATATATATATAATATCAGGCTTGGGGTAATGCTAAATGTCATGGTAATGCATTGCAATGCATTACATATTTTCAAAGTAATGCTAGTTATGTAATGTCACAAATTTAATGGCAATGCAATGCGTTACTTTCGATCTTTAATTTTTTACTACCCTTCTACTCTATTAAGTTTTTTTATGTCTGCAAAAAACCAGTTCGTCATAGAACAAATTACAGTTTCCAGACTCTCCTCTTTTTAAAGTAGATTTTATCAATGCATTACAAATGATATAACATTTTAGCCACTGGAGATTAGAAAGATACCCTTTTAACAGTTTATTTCATCAAGTAAGAGCTTTTTTTTAAAAAAAATGAAGTTTTAAAATGGTATCAGAATTTATTGATTGCCCTGTACACCCTTAAAATCAAAAGATAATGCACTTAAGTGAACGCACTGTCCAACCATGCACTGACTTATAGTATTATAACCCATTTGAAAATAATTTTACTCTCTCTCTCTCTCTCTCTCTCTCTCTCTCTCTCTCTCTCTCTCTCTCTCTCAATATCTGTGTTGTACATAAAGTTCAATAGTTTGGACTGATAGTAAATTCAAGATTCATGTATTTTTTCTATTATTGCCTGATCACTTATATCTTTTAAAATTTTAATCCATACAGGATGCACTTTAAAGATGAAATTTGAAGGTGATAGTGAACATGAACCTTTAAATATGTTTAATCGTGTTTTATATATTAAACTAAAAACTAATATCAATCACAAAAAATGGGTCAATCTAACAAACAATCGCAAGAAAATTATCAATTGATGTTTTGCCACTGGTAATTAATATTAGTCGATATTTTCCAATGTTATCTGTGTTATTGATGTGAAGACATATCAGTTGAAAAATTCTCGTTTTTCATTTTGTAATTTTGATATTATTGTATTTATCAGGGTGAATACTTAGAAGTTTTGTTCAGGTAATACTAACAGTATCGTTTTTTTTAAACAAATTGGATGAGTTAAACACCGTATGCTTTCCGGGACATGTTTAATAAATGATATATTTTTTCATATTTTACGTATATCTACGTTACAATGTATTAAAGTGCCATTTCTCGACACGGTGTTTGAAAAAATATATTCAATTTATGAGAAAATTGTTCGAGGAGTTATTAAATATTCAGAAAGCATTATAATTAACCGCATATTCTGTAAGGATTGCACACGAACCAAATAACCTACAACCTCAGTTATATTCTAAATTAGCTATTGCGTAACCACGAATTGAACTGAATATTTCTATTACAATTATTGAGAAAAAGCATTTGACAATAACATTATTCTTACAAAAAGCCCTGTTTCAATTGTTTACGTTGATTAACATCATATTACTTTATTTAATCAACGTATTTAATTCAAGAAAATTAGAATAATGAAGTTTAAGTTATTTAAGTTGTTCAGCAAGAAGTAGTTATACGTTTGATATTTGCATATTAAAAATGTTATAATTGATATCACATATAATTGATAACATTTGAAGCATTTGTATCTTATAACGATCGAATTCTTTTAAAGGAGATAAACAATATAAAAATTATTATCCAAAGAATTGTGCCACCTGATTAAATGAAAATGATGTATGTACATGGCTTCTATTATTAATAATTGGTAAATCAAAACATCCGGTGTAAAAAGCTAATTATTTGATACCTTTGCTTCCGGTTATTTTTTTTATATCAAGAGAAGTATTCCACGTGGTTCCATCCATTGAGGTTGAAAACATTCTTCTTGTTGTTTCCGAATAATTGAAATCAATATCTTGTGGTTGTTGTGTTGTCTTTTCTTCCTATTCATTAATGTAAGAAATACAATTTAAACCTATAAGTGCCGTTTAACGCTGTTTTGCTATAATGGAAATCCGATCCAAACTTAGTCAATGTAATGTTCTACATGAGTTAAAAGCTTTCCACAAATTATACAATCAAATTCAAACGCATTTAAAAGTACTGGATATTATTTCCAATTTTTTTTAATTTTACTGCTAACCCGGTCTGCAAATGCCCCAATTAAAAGATTCATAATAACCTGATTACGTGGTGTCAAAAGCTCTTTTCAGTATGTAAACAAGAAGTCGATCAGGTATGAATCAAAATGGTAGTCTATATATCTAGATTTTGTTAGTTGTTATTTTTTCGAAAAGAGAGGCATGACGGAATATTGTTTTATGTAAAAAGAGAGTTTAAATGGATTGATTTTGTAAATTATCTTGCTGTCGTTCCTCTACCTCTCAATTACTTAATCGTGGTCATGCGCAGATATACAATTACCTCAATCGTTTATAAATACCATTGAATAATTATGCGCATTCTTCGCAATGTTTTCATTTATAGAGATCATTACACTGACAAAGTTTGGGTCGGATATCCAATAAGCATAAAAAACGACCTACTTAGCTTTCATATTACAAAGTTACAAATAAAATAATATCGTCAATATATAATCATGAATAATTTCTCACATATTTTACTAAAAAAGAGGTTCAGTTATGTGAATACTTTATTTTTTTAAAATAATGACTTGGTCTTTATAGAGGAAAAAATAATAGAAAGTGATGCCATTGTACCTTTGAACAAGAAACAGCAGTGGTTAAGTTGAGATCGCAATATACATATTGACAATCAGGTAGTGGAGAACTTTCATCAAAAAGACATTTCATGCATTGTTTTATGGATGTCTGCTCAGCTGTTGTGATCAATTGACCTGAAAAACAATATTTAAGCATTTGATCCAAATCTCTCAGTAGTGCATGTCGTGTAACACCTATCACTATGTGTTTCAGTATTCAAAGTTGTGGTCAAGTTTAGGCTACGAAACATTGCAATGCAATCAGCTTTATGACAACTACCAGCCTGAGGATACCTCAATGACCTAACATGATACAACGACCTAGATTTCAGAATTGTTAGATGAAACGTCACTCAACTTTTATTTCAACAAGAGGCCCATGGGCCGCATCGCTCACCTGAGGAACAATAGGTATGATAAATTCACCTTAATGGAGTCATAATACAAACAATCTGGACAATATACACATGTAGATCCTGTATTAATAAAATCCATTTTCCCCCTGGATATTCTTATGTTTATAATCATTAGCCCCTTTTCTAACAGGATGATTTTATCGTCCTATCACATGTTGAGCATTGCAGTTTTCAAAAAGATCCATAACAATTGTTTATATATGGGATATAAAGTTACATTAAAATCTGAACCTCCTTGTGATGCCGAAGAATTGTCCTGGAGCCAAATTCTTAACAATTATAAAGAATGATTAGTTTCTGAGAAGATTTTTTAAAGATTTACTCTATATATTCCTATGTAAAATTTAACACCCCCCCCCCCCATTTGGCCCCACCGTACCACCGGGGGGGGGGGGGTCATGATTTTCACAACTTTGATACTACACTACCTGAGGATGCTTCCACAAAAGTTTATGCGTTCCTGGCTGATTTGTTTCTGAGAAGAAGATTTTTAAAGATTTACTCTATATATTCCTATGTAAGACTTCGACCCCCCCATTGTGGCCCCACCCTACTCCCGAGGGTCATTATTTTCATAACTTTGAATTTACACAACCTGAGGATGCTTCCATACAAGTGTCAGCTTCCCTGGTTGATTAGTTTCTGAGAAGAAGATTTTCAAAGATTTACTCTTTATATTCCTATGTAAAACATTAACACCCCCCCCCCCCAATTTGGCCCCACCGTACCACCGGGGGGGGGGGTCATGATTTTCACAACTTTGATACTACACTACCTAAGGATGCTTCCACAGAAGTTTCAGCGTTCCTGGCTGATTAGTTTCTGAGAATATCTTTAAAGATTTACTCTATATATTCCTATGTAAAACTTCGTCCCCCCATTGTGCCCCCACCCTTCCCCCGGGGATCATGATTTTCATAACTTTGAATTTAAACTACCTAAGGATGCTATCACAAAGGCTTCAGCATTTCTGGTTGATTAGTTTCTGAGAAGACGATTTTCAAAGATTTACTCTATATATTCCTATATAAAATTTTGATGATTTGCACAACTTTGAATCTACAATACCTGAGAATGCTTCCACATAAGTTTCAGCTTTCCTGGTTGATTAGTTTCTGAGAAGAAGATTTTTGAAAATTAACTCCCCCCATTGTGGCCCATCCTATCCCAAGGGGTCATGTTAGTTTCTGAGAAGAAGATTTTTGAAACTTTACTCTATATATTCCTATGTAAAATTTCGACCCCCAGTTTGGCCCCACCCTACCCCCCGGGGGTCATGATTTCTACAACTTTGAATTTACGCTACCCGAGGATGCTTCCAAACAAGTTTCAGCGTTCCTGGCAGATTAGTTTCTGAGAAGATTTTTAAAGATTTACTCTATATATCCCCATTGTGGCCCCTCCCTACCCCCGGGGTCATGATTTTTACAACTTTGAATTTACACTACCTGAGGATGCTTCCACACAAGTTTCAGCTTTCCTGGCTTTATGGTTCTTGAGAAGAAGATTTTTCAAAATTTCTCAATTTTTTGTGTCAATATGAGGCATCCGGCAAATGCTTCCACGTGCGCACACATTCCGCTTGCATAAGTAGTTCTTATAAAAATTTGAAGTTTGGTTTAGTAGTTATGTAACATTTTACTCAGTTTTATTTAAATTCATTTACCTTAAGAGATGCAAACATACATAAAATATATAATATTTTTTAAATACAACTCATTCTTTCTATACGTGTTACAACTCTTTGAAGAGCCCTAATTAGTATTCTAATGAAGAAGAAGATACATTAACATTTTATAATTACGTTAAAAATATAAAACTAGACAAGGAGTTTACGAACGGCTTTCTCCAAATTTATTTTGAAATTAAATTTGTTGACGGTTTATAATGACGAAACTATGGTAAACAGATTCAAAATATTCTATATTTTGTAAATATACAGTACTTTTTAAAATCATTTTACATTAAACTGATCATGTTGATTGCTTCTAGCTATCAATATATCATTATTGCTGATCATTCCTTTAAAAGGAATACTTGTTTTCATTTATTTCATAAATATTCCCCTTGGAAAAAAGGTGTGACCTTTAATTTTCACAACTTTGAATCCCCTTTGCCTAAGGATGTTTGTACCAAGTTTGGTTGAAATTGGCCCAGAAGTTCTTGAGTAGCTGTTGAAAATGTGAAAAGTTTACGGACAGACGGACAGACGGACGACAGACAAAATATGATCAGAAAAGCTTACTTGAGCTTTTATCTCAGGTGAGCTCATAAAAACTAATCTCTGCCTTGCAAGTAATAAAAATATCCACACATCAATTACTCGCTCTATTCATGAATTTCTCTTTTTTTGGATTAATTAAACACCATTTCATTAATGGAATTGTGAGCGTATATAAGTCTAGAAATACACATGCTTATATAAAAATTACCTTGGTCTTCCTTTTGATACATTTCTTTAACTACTCCAACCCAATGCGGAGCCGACCCAATGCCTTTTGTTTCTGCACAAGTCCGTGTGATGTCTGATAGGCTAATGTTTCCCTTTGGATAGGTCCCTTGGTCCTTACAGTATTGCTTACCTGTCTTCCAAGTTTCTGAGTCCGACCTTTTAGCTAAAGATGACAATGATTAGTAAGAAAACAGACATACATTCATCGAATTTCTTTCAAAGCAAGGGTCGCTTAGTTGAATAACACCTAAATGTTTTACATGTTCCTATCACCTCACAGACTTAAACACAATCTACATGGAGTGTTTGATCTGTTTCCTGGCTTTTAAAGTGTCAAGACTATGAACTTATTTATTATTAATAATATAAATCCTTAATTGAGTCACTTCATTATGTCAGTAAGCCATTAAAACACATGTTTATTCTCATCTTTATTTAAAAAATGAACGGCTACATTAGATTTTAAAATAAGAAAGCTACCCTGACATCAAACAGTTAGTAAATGTCAAAATGAACTTTTCTCAGTGTGTTTTTTGTAAACAAAATAAACAGGAAACAATATCTATCGTATACAATGGTGAGGCAAAAAGTTCATTAGTTACTAGCTTAATTATTTTTCTGACTTTGCACCTACCAATATGTCAAGAATTGACATTGTACATGATTTAGACATTTGAAAAATTTCTGCAGTGAAATCAAATTGAAGAAATTTGATGGATGATATTCAACATATTGGAAAAATACTCAAGAAAATGGACATATAAATTCTAATTCTAACAACCTGATTGACTCTCTCTCTCTCTCTCTCTCTCTCTCTCTCTCTCTCTCTCTCTCTCTCTCTCTCTAAAAGCGTCAGAGAGCGACTAAATTTTATAACTGATGTAATCAACAAAAATATTTTGTCTCGTGGGAAAAAAATCAACAGTTCGTTTCACTTTTATTGGTATCTAGCAATAATTTTTAGAATGATAAATGTGAGTTTTATTATTCATATTTCACCCTATGTCGAGGTAGGTTTATAAGGTATAAAGGCATATTATAAATAACTCGTCCGTATGAGTGTTAGAATGATAAGCAATTGCTAATTGTTTAAGGTGACAATCATTTTGACCTTTAATTGTACTATTTTGTTTTAATTTAAGGCTAAATAGTCATGTTCAAATACATATTTCCCATTTATAAAAGTATTTTGTGTTCCTACCTGATGCACTGCATATTGTACGTAAACTTGCTGAGCAATGATACTCCCTAAACATCGGATATACTCCACATTCAAGAGAAAGACATCTGCTGGTTACACTCAAATTCGAAATATCTGTGAAACACACTTTAATGGAATGAGCCTTCCTGGCTTTCGTACATGTCAATAACAATCTACACATCAAAAGATAATACAGACAATGCAGAAAAATACGATCCGTAAAGAAGGCGAAAATAAAGTAAAAAGTAATCGGGCAAACTTCATTTTTGCAAGTTGAAACCAGAACATAACTTTGTATGTGTTACTCGTTTTTTCATTAACATTGTGTAAACAACCTATTTTCAGTGTTGTTTTTATCTATTAAAACTTTAAACATAAACTTAGTTACATACATGCCTCCTATGAGAAATATGAACGGATATGACAGAAAAAAATAACCAAACAAAGAAATACAATTTTGTCGATCATACTATGTCATTTTTTTGAATCAGATACGATAAATTAATAGAAAATGTATAACAAACTATTAGGGGTCACCTGATAAAGAAAAAATGATTAATAATGTACATTTAATCATCATGCATAAGTCTTATTCCCTTAACACTGACTATAGAATATGACATGAATTGAATTTTATATAGCTAAATTCTTCCTTGGAGGGGTTAAACAGTTGCACCATAGATCAAATTATTAATAACATTTTTTTCCGTTTGTATAATATTATGAATTCAAAAGATAAGCAGGCCTAACATAAGAAAACATACCCTTATTTTAACCTTAACGTAACGTATAGTGTCCTCATATCAATATCTAACCTGTTAGGAAGACGTTGAATGCTGACTCTCCCCCACATTCTGTTGACAGGAAATCCATTTCGTCACATGTATACACGCAACTTGATGCATTTAGTTGGTTTTTAGTGTAATCGAAACTCTTAGATAAGCAAATGCATTTCCGTGCCTAGTTAAAAGAAGGTAATAGTACATTGTGTTCTGAGGAACAAGTATATTATGTTTAGTTTACTATAAGTTACATACTTGCACGGCAAATACAGAAACACTTTTCTGGTAGCAGTGTTCTTGACAAAGTGGTGGAGAAGGTTTTGATAATTGAAAAATGTCCATCCCACCATGTTGCATACATATAGCTGTTTCACTGTAGCAACCTTAAAACAAGAGAGTTAGCTGCCTATTTTTATTTTTTTTTCGGGAGGGGGTTGGATTTTTTTATTTTTAATGTACAATGTACGTGACTAAATTGCTGGATTTTATTGGTTTGTTTTTCTATGTCAGTTGCATTATATAGAAATGCCGATAATAGATTGAATCCATCTTCAGAAAAACTAGGTTAAAATTTATTTAAAGTCAGACGGAACCATTTTATACCTTGCAAAAATGTATTCCATGATTCTTTTAAGAGTTTTAAATATGTTTATATACCGTATATCAGGTTTTTTCCGCGTATATCCAATTTTCGCTTTGTTCGCGACGATTTCCGAATCGCAGAAAATATATCAGCGTAGATTTAATACAGTACAAAGTTTTGTTTTTTTAATATAGTTCTTTCTTTCCTTATGAAGTAAACAGGTATGTAAGAGTACAATGAACTGTGTTCACTAAGTTTAGAGTAGAAATTGCGGGATCGGAGGACAAGCGGAAGATAACAGGTTTGTAAGCCTGGTAGTTTATTTAATAATCCATTGACAAGATAATTAAAACGGTCTCTTTTCTTGCGTAAACTGATGTCTAATTATACTTGAGCTACTGGTATATGTAACGGTACATGATCTATTTCTCTATGACTGTGTGCGTCTCTGAAAATAATTATCGGTAATTATTTAACATTTAGAAAATCGTGTAAATGGTTTAATTGTCCGAATTTTTCATTATAAAGAACGGCAATTTAGATACTGTTACCCTCTTATTTCACAGGTTTAAACAATCTTGAATTATATTTTTACTATGACTTTGAAATAGTGAAAATTTGATTCGCGTAAATTTTTATGTACCGTTCCAGGTTCTAAATTGCGGGAAAAACATGAGGCGGAAAAAACTTGATATTATAGCATTGAATCATGATTTTTTGAAGTATACACTCTCATAACTGCAGTGTTGTGTGCATACAAATTGAGTAACGCGCGTTAGCGCGTTATGAAAATGTGTATGCACACACCGCTGCAGTTATGAGAGTGTATACTTCAAAAAATCATGATTTAATGCTTATATTTACATTTTTTTTAACTTCTTGCCTTGTCTGCAAATGTGATTCATACCTTAAAATTCCTATTTTATCCTAAGGGTAAGTTAATATTAATGGAAGAGCCACAGTAACAGCCACAAGCGTGAACTTTGATTTTCACTTGTGACGTTGCAGTTTACAGCGTTCAACGTTTGTGACGTCATAATAAAAACTCGTCAATTTGACCTTTGACTACTTGTTGCATTTAGAGGCATTTAAACATCACGGAATTTAATGGAAAAACACAGTAGAATGTAAATATACGGTAATAAAAGTTTTTTTGAAAAATATTTTTTTAAAAATGCAAGCGACAATTTTTCATAAAATTTATGTTTATGTAATTAATAACTCATGCCAAAAACAATATCGTGAGCTGATACCTATGATTTTGATCCAGAGTGATATTTTCTTATAAAATCCTGTCCAGTAAAAACCTGTTGATTCATTGTTTCTCAACGTCAGAGACTGATTCTTTTCCCTACATATTGCTTGTGCTTCAAACCATGTATAAGGTTCTGATTTGGAAATAACTTGAAAACAAAAGTCACAATTAGGGATGATATGTTTTCTTCAGAAACTGTTGAAGATTTAATCTGTTGTAACTAATGTATTTTAATTAAAGTAAAGCATTTCATTTTCACCTGTTATAAATATCAGATAGTGTAACATCCGACATCCCGATAACATGATTTGTGCCTAGAATAAAAAAAATGTCTTTCAGAGAATACATCTGATCTAAAAAGAATAAACTGAGTACGATGTTCAACATGTGTGACGATTAGTAGAAATGTTAAATGTTATTTCAAAAGATGATATCTCTATGTATATCAGAATTCATAGATTATTTTTTTTTTCTGATTTACGTCTTCTATAAGATAAAAGAGTATTTAACAGCGATCGACAGAATGATTTATCTGTAATATATAGAAGAACTCGCATCTGATTTCAATTTATTGACACACATGTGTCTACAATATCACCGTTAATCTCTTATTTTATTCTGCCCAAAATAAGTTCATTGAATTTGGTGGTGTTTGATTTAAGTAAAGTCACTGAGTCACTTTCATTTATTTGATAGAGCATATACATAGACAAAAGTAAAATTAAAACGGAAATTTAAATCAACTAGGGATGTCAACCCAGTAAATTCCAATTTTTTGACATGACATTTCAGATAAAAATATCTTTTCTGTAATAGAGGTAAAATTTATTCTGATTTTTCCCCAAATAAATTGCTGGTATTATACATTCATTCTTTAGATATTTTTTTTCTCTACACATAAATTAAAGATAAAATTAGTCTGCACTTGGTCTGAACTGGTTTATCTATTTTGAATGACAATTTGAGTATTTGCTTACTGTGCGTAAATCTTGTCTTAACGCACAGGAAATTTACTTTAACTGATGTGTCCTAATTTACCTGAGTAAATTTGCGCACTTCAGTGAAATGTCTACGTTAAAAGGGGTTTAGGTATGCAGTAAAATTTATGTTAGAGCGATGGCTAGCCATCGTGTAATTAATAAAACCACTTATCAACATATATTCTCCAGGTATCGTTGACGAAAGAAAACCACAGCAAAGTTAAAGAATACATTTCTTAAATAAGCATTTACCATAGCAGTTATTTCAACATGAAGTATATGTAAACATGTATGTATGGTTAAAATCTTGGTTTCACAAATATAAATGCAAATCTTAATTCATTACATAAATAATGAATACCCTAGTTTGCATACTGTACCTATGAAATCTGATCGTGAAAAAAAACCCAGACATACCTCTTTCACTTCGCTTTAAAATCTGCATACACGTCTATATTTCCTTGTTGGCTGTAGGCATCAGATAACATTCTTTTTACACTCAAGTGTGACTTTTTTATGTGTGTATGTAATTAGACAGACTGAAGAATGATTTTTCAGTTTAAAATTTAAATTGTACTACACAATGCACTGTATTCAGTATATGGTAGTAGCAGCAATATCCCCTCAATCTTCATTATTATATTATAATGTTAACCAGTGTATTATGTTGTAAATAAACATTACATTGATACAGCACCTTTGTTTTGCACTAATCGTGTTAAACAAAGACAACCAGTTCCACCACTAACAAACAAAAACAAACATCTTCGCTCAAATTTTTTTTACAATGTCTTCTTTTTGTAATTTTGACAAAGTTAATTGCAAAATTATTGTTATCACATTAATTGGATATGTTTTACTTTTATTAGATGTACTGCATTGCTAAATTAGTCAATTTCCTCAATCAAAACCACATGGTTTTAAGGCATACTGTTAGTAATAAAGTTATGAAAATATGCATATACATACGGAAGATATTTAATCACCTGCGTTTAATCTAAAAAAAAAAATTGAAGTAAGGAAGGTACTATGTATCAGGCTTTAACTATTTATAAATGTTCATCAATGTTCATGTAAATGTAAATGTTCTCTGTAACTTTTTGATAAAATGACGAAAGTACACTTGATATTTATGGACTGTGGGGCTGTGATTTAGAGTTCAACTTGACCCGTTTGGTGGATAAAGGAGGTTTTATTAGAAGGTTTACTTGGGTTAAAAAAATCGTCTATTAAATACCAAACTGGATTTCAGTTTACACATAGCATGCTTTGACATGAAAAACTTTATATGTAAAACCAACGTTGTTATAAAATGCATTATTTAAGAAATATTTTAGAAACATGTGGTTTTCTATTTTTGATTTTTGACGTTTGGGCAAGTCTTTATTCTTCTTTTCAGTTGACATATATGTCAACTTAATTATAATTGTTATGGTACATGCATGAAATACTAATTGTGTATATAGAAACAATTTTTTATTAACTAAAATCAAATAATTCATTTTTAGTTTAATCATTCCTATTAAAGCCTTTGCTGACGTCCAGTGGTTTAATGGACAGTCTATGACATATTGCGGAATTGTAGATGAAGTTTGCTTTAAATGTTAGCTTAATTCGGAGTAATCAGTTTCATTCATCTGAGATTAATTGTATGTTCCATGAGAATCGACATCAACACCTGTATGATCGTAAGTACTGTCTTCTTCATTTCGGTGTTCACGATTGGCTACGTCATAATCAGATAAATCTGATTTGACTTTTCCGTATGAATCGTCCCCAACACCTGTGTGATCGTAAGTATTGTCCTCATTGTTCAAATGTTTACGATTGGCTACGTCATAATCAGACAGGTCCGATAACTCTGCAGACGATGCGTGATTGTATATATCGTCATCAGGTCTTTTTCTGACCCTTTTCTCTCCAAGATGATCGTAGGTACCTTCTTTAGCTTCATTGTATGGACTTTCAGATTCAAGTTTAGAATTGTCCGCCAACTGATACGTAGAGTTAGATTGCTGAAGAACAAAATAGTTTGTGTTGCTAAAAGTTTTTGAATCAGAACATCTTTCAGATTCCTTGTTTGCTGGTGGACAGTAGGCGCTTTTTGTTTCTTTTTCTTGAAGAACATTTTTCCGTCTAAACAAAAAGAGGAATTATAGATGCATGAGTATATTGCTCTTATATTGAACTTGGCAAAGTAAATTGCAATTACATGTATATAAATGTATAAGAGGGAATTTTAAGCAGTATTTTAAACAAAAATACTAGTTATTTGATATTCTAAAATGTAAATGTATATGATACAATACTTTTTATATATTATGATCGCTATAACACAACCAGCAATGGCAAGTAAAACAAGCACCACGGACACTGCTATGGGGACGGCTGAACTATCTGTAATATGAAGATCACACTGTTTAAATACAGTAACTACATGTATCATTATGCCTTATCGACCGAAGTGGATCAACAGGTGTCGTTAAATTATGAGGACTAAGAACATAGTCTAAACAGAGAAATACACTTAAAAAATTTTCTTATAAGCAAAAAGTTAACGGTGTGTGTATGTTTGGGGTTTTTTTAAGTAGCCTGTAAATATACGGAATACATGTAATTGTAATTCCTACGGCGTTTAGTAATTCAATTTTACCTATACATGGTTAGTTATACAGTTTAAACAGCCGTTTAATTAGATTCTGAAAATTTATCTGTTTTGACCAGAAAATGCATCTATTATGAAGTAACTTAAACGGATAGTGTCTACGATTTTACCAAAAAAAACTTTGCTCGAGTGTTTGCATGAAAAACTCTAAAAATCTCGTTTAAAAACTAATTTTAGATTATTTAACAACAGTGGACTTGAAAAGAAGTATGATTTCAACGTATTATTAGACATCGTTGAATTCTTGTCTGGAAGACAAAACATCAAAACAAACCCCGCCCATATTCATATGACCTTTGTTAACCTGTATTCGGCAGCATTAACTGCGCATGCGTTTTCTCTAAGTGATAGAAAGTAGAATATGGCGGACGATTTTAAACGCGGTCGCAAACGAACACTGAATGATTTTGCCAGGAAAAAGAATCATAAAAAAATTCAGTCGAATTATAACAAGACCAGAATAAACATTGGAAGCGAGTTCGACCGTTGGAATGTGTTGAAAAATGAATTGGACCTGAGCAGCCACGAAGAAGTGGCGAAAGTCTTGCTCGACAGGTTGGTGATTTTAATTTTTGTTTTAATAAGCTCTTTATTCAGATTCAAAGTAAATGTAAAATATGCAACAAGACCACCAATTTCCTCAAAACAGTCATCTGAATTCATGCTTTTGTTAAAATAATGAATACGATCGGTGGAAACAATATCTGCAGTATAAAGTCATTTGGCCTGAAGATGATGTTAATGCCCCGGAAGGGGGATTTTTTTTTTAAAAACACGTAATTATGTACATAGATGCTTGGGATACAGTCCACTCAGAAAGCAAGCTTTGATAGTTACACCACAACGTGATACTATCTTGACCTCTACACCTGGTCCATCAAGGTCTTCTCTTCTTACCAAACCAATTTTGAATATCATCATTTCCTCCACAGAGACTGACAATGCAGGGTAAATATCAAATGTAGTCGGTGTCATGCTTGATGCTTGTAAGAAGTAAGCAAAATCAGTTGTAAAGTTCTAACATAATATTCAAAGGATAAGCACGAAAAAAAATGTATCCAAAATCATGAAAATAGGAAGAATATAGATATTATATATATTTCAAATGCCAACTATAATTTATTAGAATGTTTATATATATGAATAGATTAAGCATACATGTACAAGAAGGTCACCCAGCCACAATAAATATAACTATAAAAGGCTGTTATATTATAACAATAATTAACTGGGCTATATTAATCATTGAATTGAACTACAGGTAATCTATGCTAGAAGATTATGAATACTTTTTATTTTAAAATGGATTGCAAATAAAGCAAAAGATATATTTTAAGAGAGATCAGGGTAAGCATCATTAGGTATATATCATATATCATTATATATTAAATGCATGTGCATGTATTAATTTTAATGAAGTGTCAAAGTGTAGTAAAAAGATTTGAAATAAATTATCTATTGCAATGGATTACAACTATCGGGTATTGCAGTATAATGAGGCACCTGTATACTAGTAATTAAGCAATTTTTGGTTGGTAATGTATACCTTTTGCCATTTTTACTACCAAATATCTACAAATATTGACATTGACTTGTAACATTTCCAGAAATACAGATTCATGTATGTCTCGGATTGAAGAGATTTCTTCAAGAAGACCCTCCAAAGCAAACGAATCTTGCAGTTTCATCAACCCATTTGAGTAAGAACATAAAAATTAATTTGTAATATCTATCGATATACATATATCATTACAAGTTAAATTCAAATTTCTTGAAATAATCATTAAGACAACATTTCGGTAAGTGCAATTTATTATACAATTTTTGCAGTTTTTTAGGTCAATACGATGATTTAGCTACCTGAGAAGTATAATATTCACCGAGCCAGAGGCGAGGTGGATATTGTACTTCTCGGGTAGCTAAATCATCGTATTGATAGAAAAAAAATTGCAATTATTATTTTATTGTATGATTCAGCGACGATTTGAAACAGACATTTTAAATTAAGTGTTATCAAGCAAAGATTTTAGTTGGAGGCCATTGCCAAACAAATTTAAAAACAGGACATTTCATTGGATGATATATTTTTAGCCCAATGTAGAGAAAATCAAATGTTATATTGATTTTTGACCACCTAGATTGTTGGATATCAGCCAATCAGAGAGCTAGGAATTAATCAATCAGATAATAAAAATAATGTATTACTGTATATGACTCTTTTTTATAGCCTCACTATTGATGTGACTGAAGTAGAGAGGAGTCAGGGGACTGATAATGAAGAAGATGAGGATTATGAGCCAAGTTTTGACATAACTTTAAGGTGTTACTTATATCGTGGTTATCCTTTGTTATGATCCCAATATAATTGTCTGGATTTTATAGCTGTTGCATTATAATGAAATAATTATACCATTATTAGCCATTATACCATTAATAGATGTTATCTAATTATTATAATATGTTTTCCATCAATATTATGATTTTGGTTTGACTTCAAAAACATATCAGGAACTATAGTAACAACTCTCGAATCAAGGCATTGTATCATCTAATATTTTTTTAGGGAGGGAATGGAGATAACCATTGCTCCTGATGATCATGAAGATGATGATGTTAAGGAAGAATCAGAAGACTTTCAACCCGCATGCCATAGTACGACATGTAACCGGATTGAAACCTGCGAGGAGGTGCAGGAATTTATGGGGGACCATCCTTGCATCACATACTGCAGTCAACTTCTGAATTTAGCGAGGATGAATATGCCAAAAACATGCACAAATAAAGACTGTGGGGCAGAAGTTGAAGTTGTAAAAGAAGTTGTTGCTTCAGCTGTCTACCTGATATGGGTATGGTATTTTACTTTATATGATTCTATAGTTTCTGGCACAATTCTTTTTTTAAAGAGACAACAGAAACTCTTAATTACATGTATTTTATGCAAATGTTTGATAAATTATGGGAGGTATTGATCCTTATTAAAATTTAACACCTTCATATTGTTAACTGCATTTTAAAACCATAAATTAAATCACATATCTCAGATAACAAGAATTTTGTTTTTAAATCTGTTTAAATAAAGGTATGTCAAAAAGGGCACAGACTACATAGATGGTGTTCTCAGCCAATCCTTAACAGGCGGGTGCATAGTGGAGATTTGATGATTGCTACTAGTGTTGTCTTATCCGGGAGTAACTTCCAAAAGCAAAAGTTTTCCATGTTTGCCAAGCTTTTACAGCTTCAAATCCTTAGCAAGTCAACCTTTTACAGAATGCAGCGTCATTATATTGTCCCTTCAGTTGGATAACACTGGATTGACCACCAAAATTCAGTATTAGAGGATTTTAGAGGATTAGATTTAGTTATTCTGGGAAAGATAAAGAGATAAATGTTTTTTTGTTTTTTGTTTGTTTTGGGTTGTTTTTTTTTGTTGTTTTTTTTTTTTGGGGGGGGGGTGGCAATGTGCAATGAATGAGCATATTGTTGTGATTTATAAAAAAAATGTTACTGTAGTTCCATTGGATGACTGTGGTTTATCTTTATTCGTTGAATACCAATTTTTATGGTTTTCATTGATGGAGTTGATCAGAGAAATAATAAATATTCATTGAAGTGTGATATTTATTGGAATAATGTATTGATAAAATTGTTGGCCATGAATTTAAGTATCCTCAAAACTTTGTCAAATTTGCTGCTCATGTATATTGATGAAACCACAGTATACACAACACAATTGTCCTATTGTTCTTGTCTGACAATATGTTGCACTTCATGTGATGGAAGAATGGACAGTCCGGGCCACTGCGCCCAATATTGTTCCAATACATTTATGGAATACACCACCAAAAGAATACTTTGTATTATTACTCTGGATAAAAGGCTGACAGAGAAGAAAAAAACCAACTTAGAAAATGCCTGTTTTGTGAAAGGCTTAGAGTTTTTGCTGAGTAAAGACATGAAAGTAGTGGAAGTGGTGACAGACGCACACTTACAGATTTCCTCATTGATGAATAAGTGAAATACCTGCTGTCTTACAAGTGCAGTCTGTCTTAAACACATACCCAAAACTTTTTAAATTAAAAAATAAACCTTAAAACAATTTATTTTTGGTAGCATTTTTTGGTTCACATCAAAGCTTACATTACTCAAGTCATGTAGACTAATGCATTGTTTGCATTCCATTGGAAGATCATCTAATGCATGGAATTGTTTTTAAAATCTATATACTTTATCGTATTTTTACTTATATAACTTTTTAATTACATGTTACAGAGAAAGAATATCCGAATATCAAGCATGGGAATGTGTGGCATGGGACAAAGAACTTAGGGAAAAAAATCATAAAGGTATGTTAAATATTTGCTTGGGTTCACTTACAAGAAAAGCAGCAATATGAAAAGTGAAATTATTAACTTGTTAGTAGACATATTACTTGTGAGAGTGATTCCTAAGAATTTTTTTCTCTTTGCTTTTGGTTATTATTAGACACTATTGGTATACTGCACAAATGTCCTCATCAGTAGAGGACTTTAAGGTAAGACGCTTACCATTTTTGTTCAAGTTAAATTTCATTAAGCTGCAGTTGTGAAGATTAATATGACTTTTGATACCAGTATATATTGAAAAATTCCGTTTTGTTTCTATGAAAGTAAAATGTACCTTGAGAGCAAATAGGGTGGTAAAAAAATACTAATATGATTTGATTGAAGCATGCTTGTATCATGCTAAAATAAATGTATTGTGATTTAAATACAAATGGTCTATTTTACATTGTGTTTGAACTTACAGGGGACATGGATTGGTGTTTTACATCATGTTGTGAATGTTCACGAGTGGGTTTTGCCATACAGCTCCACCAACAGATGTGAACATGGACCTCTTACATCTAAAAGGGAGAAAGGGTGGCTGAAAAGAGATAGTCCAGCACATGTGGCCCTCAGACACATTGTGTTGGACAACAGGCTTTTGAATAATATTCCATACTATCTAAATTTCAGGTACTGGTACATATTTTAGTTTTTATAAATTGACTTAAATAATATTCTGAGAAATTGATGAATTATTAATAAGTTGAGGAAGATGGGTGATCGACAAATTACCCATCAGATATGCACTAAAACTATAAAATATGACAAGTTTGACCATAAACTAATGATTATTAAAGAAAAATTTCAAATAGGTTAATATGTTTGAAATTTGAATTCTCTGCTACATCTCTATACAAAGCTCTTTTTATCTGAAAGAGTTTAATGTAGCTTAAAAATGGCCACGACCATCCAGACTCAATCATAAAAGGATCAATTGAAATATGTTTCAAGTGAAGCCATTTCACATGTAAAACAAAATATATGTTGGATCAAACTATGTGTTTGTTCACAGAAGAGCATTTGCCTTATGTTCAACATCTCCATAAACTATTTTGCATTATTTTCACTCCACATTACAGAAGCACAGCAGAAATCGAACATTTCCAGAATCTCATATTGATGTATGCATCCAAACAAAATCCGTACACTCCTCCCGTGTACCAATGTAGAAATATCCTGGCAGCTTTGGACCATAATGGTCACCTTGACAGAACGGTGATCACAAATAAAGATGGCTCAGTCAGGTAAATTTTCAACTAATAAGAAATACATAAAATATGTATTCTATTACTTTTTTAATTAGTTAATCATGTTAGAGCGCTTCATTGATATTGTATGCATCACACCTAAGTCTTTAATGGTAAAGTCAAGCTTTCCTTTTATCAGTCAGATTGAACATTTTTGGATTGTTGAAATAATAATTTTACCATAATATTATGCTAAAACGGTTGTGAACTTTTTTTAAGGAAGCAGTATATATATCATATTTTTAGATATCAGAGAGTTTTCCAAAAGAAAAATAGCCGTTGGTTAGTCACCCCTGCAAGATTCATAAGGAATACAAGTATATTCCACAGGTTATGCAGAGAATTTTGCAGAAACGGTTAGACGACGACATTGGTATGAACAAAATTGTAGCCCTTGAAGTAGATGATCCAAGGAGAGTATCTGTCCATCTTGCTACAATTCCACCTCCGCCAACTCGCCGAATTGTAAATGAACAAAAGTCAAGGTTCAAACCCCAAAAAGATTTGGATAAAACAATTGATTATTGGATGGATTCAAATGTTTAACAATGTTCACTGTTGGTTGACGCTTTTAGTTATGGGATATACATGTATGTTTTGTCACTTCTTTCTCATTGAGATGCTCTTAAAGGGGATTGATATATGAATGTGAAACTTAAACACACTTTTTAGGTCTAAAATTGGGTCAATCATTAAATTGGGTGCAATTATCTGTTTTCGTGAACAAGTTGTGTAATTTACCAGTGTAACTTGTATTTAATGCATCTTAGGTGTTCTCATTTAACACATTGAAATTAAACAAGTAAAGGATTCCAAACTTATATATTATTTGATTTTGAATTATTTGAGGTAAATATTGTCGCTGATCAATAAAAGTTCTTTGTTTTACATGTAATTGCTGTAAACTGGTGACTTTGCCACAATAAAATTCAACTTACTAAGATAAACAACATAATAACATACTGAATTGTGATGTTTATGGATAATAATGTTCAACAAACAAAAAATTACAACATTCCATATTAAAGACATGCTGTTTCCTGTTGTGTTTGGAAAATCAGGTATCAACCGAAACGTCCACCAACAAAACCTCTGTATTGGCCGAAACTGTCAGGATATTGATCTCTAATTTTCCAAACACAACAACTAGGAATAACACGGCGATTCCCAGCCCCTAGATGCCCATGCCGCCAAAGAATAAACTGTCTGTATGCAGCGTGTCGGTTGCTCTTGTTCAGATCCTGGTCCTCTCCAGCAGCTAGGATATCCTGTCTACAATAAAAAAAATACTGGTCACAATACTATATAAAATGCATATGTAAATAAAAAATGTTTTGCTGTATTCACATTATCATGACAGGCCCACATTTTTATAGCCCAGGCAGTGAAGCAGCGAATTAATACTTGCCTGTACCCACGAGCCATCAATAAAACCAAAGGATCAAGCACTTTGAAGTCAAAATCCTAAAATAATAGCCCATTTGGTAGATTTAAATTGCATCTGAGTACATACTTAATCATATTTTTTTGTGAACTTCATAATATAAAAAAAAATATCGGTTGTGAGGAGATGCAGTTCACAGGAGTTTGTCTGCAGCACTCTCTCTCCTCTTCTGTTGGCATCTCACGACATTGACTGCAAACACACCAGTCTGGAGAGTCGCTCTCTGGCAGTGGGTGGTAGCCACCACGACCCCGCTCTTCCTGTGACGTGTGGTGGACAACGTCAAGAATTAGTGATGGGTCTCTCTCACAGACCTGCATCACCAATTCCCTCAGTACCTCCGCCGACATCTGCTCGACTTGTGACTGGAAATAAGTGATCTCATATGTAAACTTAAGCCATTGATGTATTACAAAGAAACTAAGAGGTGATCACGGTCCCAAACAAGACCTCCCGGTAAAAGCAGAAGACGGGTCGGCATTCACAGAGGAAAAGGCAAAACTAGAGAGATGGAAAGAACATTTCGAGAAAATACTGAACTGACCAGATCCACCAATAACCCCAGACATCCGTGAAGCAGAGACAGACCTTGAGATTGAAATGGGCCCCATCACGCTAAATGAGGTGAAAAATGCGATACACAAATTGAAAAATGATAAAGCCCCAGGGGAGGATGGCGTATGTCCCGAGATGTTGAAAGCAGACGAAAAAGAAACACCTTACATACTGCAGCGCATCCTCCAAGATATATGGAACAAAGAGGACATCCCAGATGACTGGAAGAAAGGAGTCATCATCAAGCTGCCCAAGAAAGGTGACCTTGGAAACTGCAACAACTGGCGTGGGATTACACTTCTCTCTCTCACCAGCAAGGTCTTTAGTCGCATCATACTACAGCGCATCACAACAGCTGTAGACAACATACTTCGACAGAAGCAGGCCGGATTAAGAAAGGGGAAATCCTGTGTTGACCATTTATTCGCACTAAGACAGATACTGGAACAGTCATGTGAGTGGAACAGCACACTGTATGCTGTATTTGTCGATTTCGAGAAGGCTTTTGACAGCTTACACCGTGAGTCTCTCTGGAAGATCCTGCGTCACTACGGCATCCCTCAGAAACTGGTTCACATCATCCAGTCCCTTTATGAAAACTTTGAGTGCCGGGTGATTTATAACAACCAGCTCACAGAGCCCTTTGCAGTGAACACCGGAGTGAAGCAAGGATGCATTCTGTCACCTGTGCTATTTTCCCTCGCAATTGACTGGATCATGAAGAACACCACAGAAGGCAAGAGACAGGGATTACAATGGACACTGACCTCAATCCTAGAGGACCTGGATTATGCTGATGACCTGAGTCTCTTATCAAGCAGACACCAGGACATCCAACAGAAGACAGAGCTGCTTGGAGCAACAGCGAGCAAAATCGGATTGAAAGTCAACACCAAAAAGACACAGGTTCTTCGAGTAAACACTACCAACAGAAATCCAGTACGTATCGATAGCAAACCAATAGAGGATGTTGAGGAGTTTACTTACCTGGGCAGCAAAGCCACCACAGCGGGAGACTGCAACAAAGAAATCGACACCAGGATCAGCAAGGCAAACCAAGCTTTTGCAATGTTGAAAACTATATGGAGATCTACTGCACTTAACAGCCGCACCGAGATCAAGATCTTCAATAGTAATGTACTCAGCGTTCTTCTATATGGTTCAGAGTGCTGGAAAACCTCTCTACTGATTGAAAGAAAAACTTGAAGTCTTCCAAACCAAATCCCTTAGACGCATCTTAAAGATCTTTTGGCCTAATACCATCTCAAATGAAGACCTGTTGAAAAGAACTGGGATGACTAAAATATCAGATATCATCCAAGCAAGACGCTGGTGATGGCTTGGTCATGTCCTGCGCATGCCCCCAACTCACTGCCCAGGGTCGCCCTAAGATGGACACCCCAGGGAAAAAGAAATAGAGGCCGGCAAAAGGAGACCTGGAGAAGAACTGCCCTTAAAGATCTTCAAAGCAGAGGCCTGTCCATGGAGACAGCACCTAGAGTTGCTGCAGATCGAGCCAGGTGGAAAGCCTTGTAGACGCCTCAAGCACCTGATGGCGCAGAGAGGATTGATGTATGATGATGATGTATTACCGCACTAAAATATACACGTGTTATATACATGTAAGAATATATACCTTTAGCTGGGATAACATCTCGTCCCTCCGCTGTCGGATGAGGTCATGCCTAGTCGAACTTGACGGACCTCTACCCCTACTCCTTCCACGGGATTGACTCCCCCTTGCCCTGCCTCTAGATCTTCCCCTGCCTCTAGATCTTCCCCTGCCTCTGGATCTTCCTCTGCTGTTCCCCTTGCCCGTAATCTCGGGACTTGAAGTGGACGCCTCAGCTAGTGGCGATCTTGATCTCGTACTGCTAGAGTAGCCAGATATCTACCAAAAATGATAAATACGTGTACATGTATATGTGAAGTCAAAGTTACAAAAAAATGTATGCATGAAAAACATAACATATGCATGGTAAATACAGTGTCTATTTTTTCGATTTATGAAAATATCAAAATGTTGTGCTTTTCTAACGCAGTCAAATCATTTGAAATTCTCGCATTATATAATAATTGTCCTGCAGTAAATTATTAGATTCAACGTTATATAGTACACGCAAGTTCTATACACGTACAGGTATTTTGTAGTCATAACGTTATATTGGTAATTTAATGAACATTCTTATAATTATGTAAACCATTAAAGAAATACTAAGATGAAAAGGCAAAAAAAAAAAAAAAATATAATGAGGTAAAAGTTTTTATTTGTTTCCCCAATTCACGAAAAACCCATTTGGAACCCCTCTCCGATGTATTTTGTTCAAATCATGGAAAGCCCACGTTTTTGACTGTGTTTGTCTAAAAACTACATTAGACCAATTTTATAGTAAAAGGTGTATCTTTATTATAGAAAATGCATTTAAAATAGTATAACAAACTGATGAGAAATGTTTTAAACTGTCATGTGCTATACTATTACCTCGTCGTCCATTGCGTTGCAATCCGGGATTCCAGAATAGCGCTCGGCAATCATCGGAAAAGCTCACGATGCATAATTAATGAGATCGATGGATAGTCTGAACGGCAAGTTTACGGACAAAATATGTACTTAGAGTGTGTATTGAACACATTTTGAATTGTTTTTCATGTTTTTGTCCTTGCTTATGGGTTTTTCTTGCAATTTAACTCTTTTTAAAAAAACACCACAACCGTAGACACTATCACTAATATTTTTTATTTTGTGTTTTGAAAACGCTAAAATACCCAAATGACAGTCATTTGATGTTAGTACATAACTCACCAATCGTTTACTGGTAATATTTAAGCAAATATAAAGTCACAGAAAAAACATTCATGGATTGTTCATTGTTCAAGCCACATGTATGTATTTTACACTCTAGATGATTAAAGTCATTTAAGTTGTGTAGTGAATTAATTGAAAACATATTTATATCATTTTGATTTTGTCAAAAATAAATGATCATGAAATCCAAAATTAGATATGGTATCTAAAAAAAGCTACCAATAACCAAATATCTGTAACATTTGTATGCTGCTTGGTGAGCATTTGTTCTTGCATGCATGACATTTGAAATACTTATATTACCTTTGGTTTCTTGCTGCAAGGCGACGGCATTCTATAATCATATTAAACAAATGCATTGTTTACAAATATATGCAATAAAAGACATGATCTAGACATCAAAATATATACAGTAACTGATGAATTATAACCCCTCCCCATCAAAAAAAATCATGCAACAAACGTCTTATTGAATCGTTCACCAAATTTAAAGTAAAAGTAAATCTAGTTACCTCTGAACAAAATATTTCCGATGTTAACTTTTGATTGCACGGAACGTATTGACAACGGGATTTCTGATTATCAAAACTGCATTTCTGACAAGTGTTAAAGAACTTTGGATAAGGATTATTGATGACTTGGCCTAAAATAAATAAGATAATATCTTAAGTATATGTCCAAATAAATAAATTGTTAAATGATTAACAAAATTGCGGCTATTTGATTTCAATTCATAAAATGATTTAATATGATGAATTGTAAGAAAAAAAGATTTGGAATAGAAAAAATTGATAATTTTCCTGAACCGTAGCTCACGTTGCAGATAACGCAGAAGCTTTGAAACTTCTATGCAAGTTCATAGGGTAATTATGTTAAACAAATCATTAATACAATGTAGCAACGAAGGTGGTCTCACGTTATCATCAATGAACATGGCCAAGACACTTGATTCCTATTGCCATCATACACTATTTATTTAAGCAGCATAAGAGTGTGTTCTCCATTTTTACGTAATTATATTTTTATATCAAAGAAAACTATATAAAATTGAGGAACGTCTCGTGTGCCTTTGACTATCTTTAGAATCAACCAAGTGACAAAACTATTTTAATATATACATTGTAATACCAAGAGAAAATGTGTGTAATTATTTTAAAGTTGTATGTAAAATGTAATCACTCAACTATTTAAAGAAATAAAAACGTGATCTTAAATATCTTTTAAACAACCGGAAATTAAACCTTTTTCTGTTTTTTATTATTTAATCTTGCATATGATGAAACCTTTAGTCACCGAATTTATAATAATTAAGTGTAACGTAATTTCAGTTGTTTATTTCTTTATTTGATAGACCAAGTAGAGTTTTTTTATATGTAGTCTGATAGGTTTCAAATCATACGCCAAATTAAAAATGAAAATTAACAATATGCTGCCATATGGATAAAATGTGAGCAAGGCTCAATGATTACGTATCTACATAGCGTCACTGAAATTAGCAGTAAATTTTTTGATTATGAAAGATCCATATGTAATGATACATATACTGTACTTGTCACATAAGTGAAAACTTTGCAGTTTGGGATAAAAATAGATATCTGAAAAATCAATTCAGTAAGTAATAACAAGAGCCCTTGCGGCATCCGAGCTGGATGTACGGAACACAAGCCCATCACTTTATTCACTCGGCTATGGAGTTAGTTACATGATGCCGTCGATAAAATTCTTTTAATAAAACGAAATGTCGACTCTATCAGACGTCAGCTTTTTTGTGATAATGTGTTATTCCACCTTAACAGTAAGAAAATAAAAAAAAATAATTTAAGTTATACTGTTCTGCGAACAGATGAACATCGTTTATAAAGATTCAAAATGATTCAACTATCAAAAGAAAAATATTCATTTTTGTCTTGCTTTCTGTGAACTTAACATCCTGACAAATACCGATGAATCAGACGAGTAACAAACTTAATAAGTTTGTGTCTTGAGGAGGACCAAAACTTAAGTTTATCAATAAAATTCAAAAAGAAATGTAACATGGTAGATGTTTAAATACATATATTTGAATTTTACTACTAACCGTCTGCAAATACATATATCCAAAACAGCTTTCACGAGCCGCGTTTACTGTACATTCCTAACAAAACGCGAGTAATTAATATCCGCGTAAAATCGCGAATGGAATGTCTCGCAAATTTCAAAATCTCGCTGTTATGTTTTGGACATAGGTAAGTAACATAAAACTATGATAAAAACTTGGCGTTAGCGATTTTATGTACTCGCGATTTGATGGAAAACGGCTAAATCGCGGAATTAAGTACTCGCGTAAAATAAGGAATCTCTGATTCTACATTATTCATTGAAAGAGAGTCATTCTTAGTCAAAACATAAATCATGTTTAACTTTTGATATGCCTTCTATTACAATTTGGTTACCTTGATCGGACTTCACAAAATTCTCTTTGATTACCCCGATCCAACCTGGGCCGCTATGTTTCAAACCTGTGCAAGATGAATTTACATCTGACAAGTTTATGTTTCCCAGATAATAACCATTGGGCGTTTTTGAACAAAATTCCATTCCTTCTCTCCAATTATTACTGACCTGGTTACTTATAAAAATGCTACCTGCAGAAATAAAAGAACAAAACTTAAAAACCAATCATTTAAATGGGAGACAAACAAAAGTTCCTAATTGACTAAATTTAAATTAATATGATAATAATAAATTCTAAATTCTTAGATATTTTTATTATAAAAATTTATATGTCAACCCTCAGCTGATAAAAAATTGTAATTAAATGTGTTGGAGATATTGTATTTTGAAATGAAAGGCAGTTGTCTTACCCTGTGTCTTGATATTGCATATTGAAGGCAGGAACTGTTCGCAGTAAATGTCAACAAATCTGGGGTCCTGTTGGCATTGTAAAGAAAGGCATTGACTTGAAATTGTCAAATCCTTTGAATCTATAAGTACATGTATCAAGAAACAAAAACGTAAATGAAAAAGCGTAGTGCAGGCATGTTAGCAGATTGTAATAAGATTATTAGATTTAAGTACAAAAATGAAATACTTAATAAATACTTTATTCGATACAGTATATTGCGTTTGTTTTGTTTGTTAGGTTTGTTTTTTTGTTTGTTTGGGTTTTTTTATTTGTTTTTTTTTTTATATTAAAAAAAATAGAAGAAAATATTTTTGGGAATTATTCGTTCCTATCAATTCTGTCCATATCGATGTATCATTCTTATTCACACCTGTATAAAAGACATTGAATGCCGAATCCCCACCACATTCATTTGTCAGCAGAGTACAATTGTCACACACAAAACGGCAATTTGATGCAGGTAGCTGCCCTTCATTGTCATTGAATCCATTAGATAGACAAACGCATCTATTTTGCTGGTAAAAATATTAAAGATCATAACAATAAGAATATTCAAGTTGTTAGTGACCATAATCGTTTATGAATATGTATATATAACTGTCCAACCCATTTTCAGATCAGAGTCCATATCAGATCAAAGTACTGAAGAACTGACGGGAGTTGATTTTGTCGATGTTTATTTATTTCAAAATTAATATGTTATTTTGCATGACAAGTACATGTAGTTTCTAATTCATGAAGTTTAATTACGCACATTTTTATAATATGAATTGTTGGACTTTTTCGACAAGACTGTCGAGAAACCCCCATATGAATCATGTTAAATAATATTTAAAGATAGAATTTATTCAATCAAACTATGTATCAGTAATAGAAATATTTCTCGAAAATTGTATGGATCCAAGCAATATTGAACTCTAGTCTCGTTCAACAAAACGCTCGGCTGACACCGTAAATCTTCGACAAGGATTTACGGAGAGAGCGGAGCGTCGAGTTGAACGAGACTAAATTGAACTCTGGCGTAGGAATACATACAACTACAAAAAATATTTAAATTGTTCGTACCATTTAAAATCTGACTATTTTCAAGGTATTTATAAATAAGTTTCCTTGAAAAACAATGCTTTAGCATACATTATATCGAATTTATCAATTATTTTCAAGAACTACGTCTTGTCAGCAGCAGTGATTTGTGCTGAGGTCCAAACACTGTTTTACTTTCGGTTTGTCTGAGTAACTGTATAGGAGAGTTGATTAAAATCAACTCACAATAAAAATTAATGTGGCACAGACGAGTTATCTTTTATTCAACTTTGTTTTCTTCGCAAAGAAATTTTTTTATTATTTTTTACTTGAAAAATTTAACAGGAGCGAAAAATGATTTCTTATGGAGATTTATAATGTAGAATGCTTTCTCTATTCGGAAGTCACTCGGAATACCTCGTTACCTTTTCAACGTTATAACCCAGGTCTGTTGCAATACGAAATCCCCCGTAGTCACAACATTTTTAAGCCGTGTATTGAAACCTGATAAGCTAGAGTGGGAGTTTCTAAGAAGAAATCTTGGATTTTTTTTTATATTCTTGAGTGAACATCATTTGAACACCGAGGTATTTACAAATATCGGGTAAATTTTAAAAATTGTAAATCGAGGATGTATTGCGACAGAACTTTCAAACATACCTGAACAGCAAACTTATAAATTTTCTCCTGAAGACAATATTCTTGGCACAAAGGAGGAGATGATATCAAAAAGTTAGTACTTTTTGAATTAGAATGTTGTATTAATGACGAACTGTAACAACCTACAACAAAAGAATTTACTCTTAAAAATGTCTGGCATATTAATATGTTGTGTATAAAGGCATGTCCTTCAGGAAATAAACTTCTCTCTCTCTCTCTCTCTCTCTCTCTCTCTCTCTCTCTCTCTCTCTCTCTCTCTCTCTCTCTCTCTCTCTCTCTCTCTCTCTCTCTCTCTCTCTCTCTCTCTTCATATGTACAGTTATTGCAGTATGTAATGTATTATCATTATTTGCTTGTATCAACTTGTCAAATAAAATACTATAATTCTTATGTAATAAATATAGATTGAAAACATTAGAGAACTATCACTTTAAAACGTATATAAAAATTTTAACTGTTGACAATCTACAAATGAAATCGCTTACAAAAAGCAATTCACTGAATAAAATAGAAATGCACAATGTTACCGTAATAATTAATATTATTACCAATTATTTTGATCCACTGAGAGGTTTTTTTGTAAAACCCTGTCCAATAAAAGTTTTTGGACGAATTTTTCCTCAAAGTTAGTGTCAAGTTTTTGTTTCTGCAGAATGTTTGTGCTTTAAACCATGTTACTGATTGGTTTGCCCTACAAAATACTAAACGAAACCAGAAAACAGTGTATAAACTTTTTTACTGACAATTTAAATACAATTTATGCATGCAATTGTGTTCTTACCTGCTATCATTGCTATAAAAATGAAAAGTGTGCCAGTGATGTTCATGGTAAGAGATCAAAATCTGAAAAAATACAAAACATTTAACGTTCTGAGATTGGCTGCAAAACTGAGGCTTATATGTTTGACGAAATTTGGACTAACTACAGTGTAACTTGCAGTGTCGGTTGCAAAAATCTATCAAGTTATGAGGAACAAAATTTTGCGGTAAAGGTCACACAAAATAAAATCAAACTAGACACGATCTCGTTGCGAGCAACGAGAAGGTCTTCCGTCCGATTTTCAGAAGAGGAAATGAAATTGTTTTTGATATTCATTAACGAAACATATCAGGAAATGCGGAGGGGGGATCTAAAGTGCGATGGGTGAAGGATTATATACCCTTTTGGATCTTGAATTTGAAGGGACAGCCCCTTTTTCTTGATGTCAAAAGAAAGCTCATGTCATGTCAAACACATTTTGTTCAAGAAGTGTTTAGAAATTATATACCGTTCTCGAGATATCTGGAAAAGATCATTTTAGGGGCTGACCCTATAACTCCTTTTAGGGACCGGTAAACAAAATAAATGATGGTGACATATTGTTAAGCACATTATTTTAGAGCATGCTTTCTTCAATTTTACTTTTCAAAATTTGTCTCCATTTTGAGATATTGACGATTCAAATTTCTGACTTCTGGCCCCTTAAAATCCCTAATTACGTAACAAAGGAGTAAATAATTGTCATTTATAGGTTTATAATGTTTCGATGAACATAATTTTGTCTATGTGTTACAAAATAATTCACAATTAAAAGTTATTATTAAAACATTTCTAGCCCCTCAAAATTCCTAATTACGTAACATATGAGAAAACTTTTATCATAAATGGATACATAACTAAAGGATGTCAAATAAAAGGTATTTTGATATCAAACATAATTTGTCCAACAAGTGTTTAGAAATTCGTTACCGTTCTTGAGCTATCTGGAAAAGGACGTTTTAGGGGCCGACCTCTTATCTCCTTATTGGGGCCACGGAACGAAATTTTGATGGTTGAATATTGTTTAGATAAGCATTCTAAGTATCTTTTATTCTATATTGCTTTTCAAAACATTTGTCCTTTTTAGGATATAAGTGATCGATATTTTGGACTTCTTGCCCCTAAAAACCCTTAATTACGTAACGCATGAAATTTGTTTTATAATGTATAGTTAATTACCTATAAGATGAACATTTTTGCTTCTTAAACATTTACAAAATATTTCTCAGTAAAGTGCTATGGATGAAAGATTTCAGAGACCTTTTAGTCTCTAATTTGAGGGGCCAGCCCCTTTTCTTGATGTCAAATGAAATGTCTCTTAAAATTTAACATATTTTGTTCAACAACTGTTAAGAAATTCGTTATCGTTCTTGAGCTATCTGGAAAAGAACGTTTTAGGGGTCGACCCCTTATCTCCTTATTGGGGCCACGGAACGAAATTTTGATGGTTGAATATTGTTTAGATAAGCACTCTAATCATCTTTTATTCTATATTGCTTTTCAAAATATTTGTCCTTTTTGTGATATATGTGACTGATATTTTGGACTTCTGGCCCCTTAAAATCCCGATTTACGTAACGCATGAATTTTTTTAACAATTTGTAGTTGAATAACTGTAATATAAACATGTTTGCTTTTTAAACATATTACAAAATATTTCTTAGTATTATATAAAAGGTCATTTTAATATCAACACATTATATTCAACAGTTGTTTAGAAATTCGTTTTCGTTCTTGAGATATATGGGAAAGATCGTTTTAGGGGCCGATCCCTTATCTCCTTTTAGGGGCTGTTTAACGAAATTTTGAAAAATGCATATTATTAAGTACATCATTTTGAGCATCTTTTCTTCTTTACTGCATTTCAAAATATTTTTCCTTTCTGTGATATGGGTGATTAAAATTCTGGACTTTTGGCCCCTAAAAGCCCCTAATTACGCAACACATGATAAAATCATTACATTGCTTAGTTACATAACTGTGAGATAAATATATTTGTTTCTATGACCTTTCACAAAATATCCCTCAGTAAAGGGCTACCGATCGAAGACTTTAGAGCCCTTTGGTCCCCTAATTTTTAGGACCAGACCCTTTTTCTTGATATCAAATGAAAGGTCCTGAAAATATACACTTTTTTTTACATTACATGTGTTAACAAAATATTTTTCAGAAAAGAGATAAACTAAGAAAACCATGGGAAATTACGACGTTTTTTTTTAATATTCGGGACCAGGCGAGCTTTAACGCCTTTTGAGTATGACGAATATGAATGCCAAATAGCATATCTACAATCCCTTGTCTACAATCCTTGAAAGTCTGAACTTAATATCTTTTACCGTTTAGGAGGAGATCCCTGGACAAGCCGACCCTCTGAAAATCGCTAAAACGTCATTTTCTCAAAAACGGAAATGACGTCATCAAAATAAAAAAAGATTATATTAAGTTTGGATTAATATCTATTAGATCTGAAAGTTTCATGAAAATCGGCTGAGCCATTTTTGAAAAATCGCCTGCACAAATTTTGTAAGAAAAAAAAAATAATAATAGGGAAAAAGAAACCGAACGAAAACAATAAGGTCTTCCGTTGGAAAACGGAAGACCTTAATAATAGGTAAAAAGAAACCTAAGAAAAACTAAACACGATCTCGTTGCGAGCAACGAGGTCCTCCGTCTGATTTTAGAATTTGAGATATATGTTCGATCTTCATTTTGCTATTTAACAGCTAAACATGATTTAGAATAGAAAAACGGAGTCTACATTCTGAGTGCCAGATACTATTTTGTTTCAGGGATGAGAGCTTTGTTCAACAAGTGTTTAGAAATTCGTCACCGTTCTTGAGATATCTGAGAAAAAAATGTTTTAGGGGCCAGTCCCTTACCTCCTTATTGGAGCCGCTGAACCAAATTTTTAAGGTTGCATTTTGTAAAGTACATCATTTTGAGCATCTTTTCTTCTACACCGCATTTCAAAATATTTTCCTTTTTGAGATATAGGTGGTCATAGTTTATGAACTCTTTACCCCTAAAAAATCCTTATTCCATAACACATGAATAAATCATTACTTTACTTGAATACAGAACTGTAAGATAAACATACTTGCTTTTATAACCTTTCATTAAATTTCCCTCAGTAAAGAGCTACAGGTGAACATTTTTAGAGCCCTTTAGTTCCCTAATTTGAGGGACCAGCCCTTTTTGTGATATCAAATAAAAGGTCATTTAAATCTCAATACATTTTGCTCAACAACTGTTTTGAAATTCGTTACCGTTCTTGAGATATATGGGAAAGAACGTTTAAAGGGCTGATCCCTTAACTCCTCATAGGGGCCGTTTAACAACATTTTGAAAATTGCATATTATTTAGTACATCATTCTGAGTATCTTTTCTTCTTTACTGCATTTCAAAATATTTTCCTTTCTGAGATATTGGTGATCAAAATTCTTTAATTTTGGCCCCTAAAAACCCTTTATTATGTAACACATGATAAAATCATTACATTGCTTGGATACATAACTGTAAGATAAACATATTTGCTTCTATAACCGTTTACAAAATATCCCTCAGTAAAGGGCTACAGATAAAAGACTTTAGAGCCCTTTGGTTCCCTAATTTGAGGGACCAGCCCCTTTTTCTTGATATCAAATAAAAGGTCATTTAAATCCCAACCCATTTTGTTCAACAACTGTTAAGAAATTCGTTACCGTTTTTGAGATATATGGGAAAGAACATTTCAGGGGCCGATCCCTTAACTCCTTATAGGGGCCGTTTAACGAAACTTCGAAAATTGCATATGATTTAATACATCATTCTGAGTATATTCTTTTCTATACTGCATTTCAATTTTTTTTTTCCTTTCGGAGATATATGTGATCAAATTTTGGACTTTTTGCCCGTAAAACCCCTAATTACGTAACACATGATAAAATCATTACATTGCTAAGATACATGACTGTAGATAAACAAATTTGCATCTATAACAGTTTACAAAATATCCCTCAGTAAAAGGCTACAGATGAAAGATTTTAGAGCCCTTTGGTCCCCTAATTTTAAGGACCAGACCCTTTTTCTTGATATCAAATGAAAGGTCTTGTAAAAATAAACGGTTTTTGCATTACATGTGTTAACAAAATATTTTTCAGAAAAGAGATAAACTAAGAAAACCATGAAAAATTACGACGTTTTTTTAATCTCAATTTTCGGGACCAGGCGAGCTTTAACGCCGTTTGAGCATGACAAATATGAATGCCAAATAGCACATCTGTAATCTCTTGTCTACAACCCCTGAAAGTTTGAACTTAATATCTTTTACCGTTTAAGAGGAGATCCCTGGACATGCCGACCCTCTGAAAATCGTTAAAACGTCGTTATCTCAAGAACGGGAGTGACGTCATCAAAATAAAAATGTATGTATTTAGTTCAAATAAATATTTATCGGATCTAAAAATTTCATGAAATTCGATTGAGCCATCTCCTCCGAGAAATCGCCTGCACAAAAATGCGTATGAAAAAAAAAACAAGAATAATAATAGGGAAAAAGAAACAAAGCAATAACAATAAGGTCTTCCGTTGGACCTTAATAACACGTATACCTCCATTGCCCTTTGAAACGAAATACAGAATTGTACAACCATGATAAATTAAACAGTACATGTATATCATATATTTTTAAAATCTTGAAACATTTTACAATAATTGATGATGTTATTTAGCTTCCATGGAATATTCTAATTTTCAACAACAAAACATTGCATAGTAAAACACGGCTATGGAAACGTTTCAGGTACAGGTAATTTAATCCGTCATAATTGTTATGTTAAAACCCATCTATATATCAATCTTCAAATAAAATTAAAGGAGATGACACTGATTTCTCTATTAATGCAAATTCGTGATAATCGTGTACGGAGTAATCGTGTTGTATGGTGGCATGGTTTTGCTCATATGCAAAGCTTCAGTATTTTTTTTCATGGTTTGGATGTAATAACATAGAAGAAAATGTGTTAAAGCTATTGATTCTTTGATCTAAAAACGGGCAGTATTGCATGTATCAACACATTGAAAATAGTTTACCCTTTATCTTCGCCGTTATGTTTCTCGGTTTGTAAATTATACATGTGAGACTTGGGTTTCTTAAGCTCGAAAAAACGACTGCTCGATGGGCACAAACGTTTAAAACATTTTTTTAGGTGGCAATATCTATTTTAAAAGGTATATTATGTTTTCTAGGAAAATGATGAACGGCGTTAACAATTTTCAAAATGTTCTTTTGTCTTAGGTCAAAACTCAACTTAAATTTGTAGTGTAGATTTCTCTCTTGTGTAGCCTTGGAACAGTTTGTGAATAGCTATTGGCAGAATTTGATCAATATATAGGACAAAGGAAGGAAAATTGAAACATATTTGTTTATTACTATGGTTAATATATGTTAAAAAAGTCGTGTTAAAAATGCAAATCGGGTCGTCTGGACAATGGAGTTTTAGAGAGACAATCCTCAGTTAAATAGTAAATATTGAAAATAAATAAATAGTTAATAATAATAATAAATTATACCATAACTATAAAATACATATACTAAACAGTAGACTGTTGCTGTTCCAAAACAGTTTATACAAGTATTATGCAGAGTTCTGTTCTGCAAAATAAAGTGTCAGAAAAGCACAACGTTGTAAAAACTGTGCTTAAGCAATGTATTTATGGCATAATTATAATGTCGTATGCTGCTTAAGCTATTTTATTCTTGTGTAAATTCTGTAACTATTGGATGCATTGGCCTGCTACATGTATATACTATTTAAAGTCATGTTATTATTACTTGATTGGTTGAAAACTTTGTTATTTTAATGTTCAACAGTTTGGAAAATATCATTAAGCGGCCGATATGTCCAGATAAACTTAATAATCATATGTTTACGTTGGATGTTATTATTAAATAAGTAAATTATGAGTAAATTATTATTTCAATTGATATTTGTTAATTATCTTTTGAAACGTTACAAATGCTTTTTTAGAATGTATTTTAGTCTGTATAGACATAAGCCCCCCCCCCCCCCAAAAAAAAAAACAAAAAAAACTAAAAAACCAACAAACCCTTTAGTATAATTATACTAAATAACATTATATAAAACCCCGCAAAAGGAATGAAGGAGTGTTTGTCTCGTGGGAGTGGGGTGTTTTCGTTTTGCATTAGTTTCTATTATGAAATGAGCTATTTTAACCCAATATTACAAGGTTATCTCTCTTAGTTTGACAAAATCGTTGTTTCATATGTCTACATACCAAAATACATTTTAAAATTTTGCATTGTAACAGTTCCAAAATTTAAAATTAATGAATATGAACTAATTAAAAATTTACTTTATTATCTTTCGTACACATGTGATTAAAAAATAATTATTTGACTTCAAATTTTATTTTGAAATAAATCAATTAGGAATTAACTACACTTTTAAGTAGATAGCTTAGATTTTGAATATCTTCCCGAAATTCCTAAATATATCTATGTAAAATGTCGGCAAGAGACGGGCGTTAGCGTTCGCAGTTCTTTGCGCACATAAGTAAATTGTCGACGGATGATTGTGGTATAGGTATTCATTATTTCATCCAAGTACATTGTAAGAGCGATGGCTAACCATTTAATAAAATATGTATGTATGTATAATGTATTAAATAAAAACACCTCTTTATATTGTATCTGCAGCTAAAGTCAACAAAAGAAGACCATTGCAAGGATATGGGAGACTTTCTTTAAACATTTGCTCTAACAGTTGTTTCAAATTCAAATGTAAATCTTTATTCATTAAAGAAAGAATAAATACGTTGCATACTCTACCAATTAAATTTGATCAAAACGTAAAAAAACAATCATACCTCTTTCGTATCGCTTCAAAATCTGTATACACGTCTATACTTCCTTGTTCGCTTAAGTCATAAAATAACATTCCTTTTAAACGGGCATGGTCACGATTTTGGTCAAAATTATTTTTCCGATTTTAATATTTACAATGAATCATAAAGGCATTTTTAATAGCCAACCAAAATTTGATTGTCATTTGTTGAGTTATAAGCGAGTAACAGAGCTTGAAATTCTTCGCTATGTAATCAAAGCGTTTGTTAACATTTTGAACGTTGAAGTAAAAATTTCAGTTTTAAACCTTAAGCGAATGTTTTAAACGTTAGGAACTGTTTATCTATGCTTAAAAAACATAAAAAGATCGACAAATAAGCTGGAAAAAAAATTTTCATTGGTATATTGAACCTATGTAAACAAAAACACGGTACGAGCCTTGTTTACATGACAGAGAATTGTGAGCCCTGTATCTGGCTTATAACTCTACGAATGACTCTCAAATTTTATTTGATTATTAGAGATGCATTTCTAAAGCATTGTATATAATAATAATATAAAAATAGAATTTGACCAAAATCGTGACCATGCCCCTTTAAACTCGAGTGTGATTTTTTCAAAGTGTGTAATGTATTTAGACAGACTGAAGAGTAATTTATCAGTTTAAAATATAAATTGTACTACACAATTCATTGTATTCAGTATACGGTAGTAGCAGCAATATCCCCTCAATCTTCATTGTTATATTGTAATGTTAACCAGTGTATCAAGTTGTAAATAAACAATACATTTATACAGCGCCTTTGTTTTGCACTGATCGTGTTAAAAAGGAACAAGAGGCACAAGGGCCACATCGCTCACCCGAGCAACAATTGGCTTAATTTTGATCAAATTAGCATTACAGTATCAACATATCTTGACAAATAAGTACAGTAGAGCTTGCTAAATAAAATTGAAAATCTGCCAATTTTTATCAACCTCCTTTTTTTTGGTAAATACCAAGCCCCTTTTGTTGTTGTACCTGTAAGAAGATTTTTCAACATCCTATATACCCCCTCCCCCCACCCATGTAAAAATTCAAAAGGCCATCACGGCTGTGTTTTTGCAAACTTGAATTTACACTACCCGAGGATGCCTCTACACAAGTTTAAGCTTTTCTGGCCAAAACGTCTTTAAAAAGAAGATTTTTAAAGATTTTCCATATATATTCCTGTGTAAAAATCCATCCCCCATTCTAGCCTCACTCTACCCCTGGACTATTATTTAAACAAACTTGAATCTATACGATCTGGGGATGCTTCCACTCAAATTTGGGCTTTCATGGCCTAATAGTTTTGAGAAGAAGATTTTTAAAGATTTTCTCTATGTATAAAAATTTATCCCCCATTGCGGCCCTACCCCCAGGGGCCATGATTTGAACAAACTTGAATCTAAATAATTTGAGGATAGTTACACGCCAATTTGAGCTTTTTTGGCCAAAAATGTTTTAAAGAATTTTTTTGCAAAGATTTTTTCTATATATTCCTATATAAAAATTTATCCCCCAATTGTGGCCCCACCCTACCCCTGGGACCATGAACTTGAATCTACACTATCTGAGGATGCTTCCACTCAAATTTGAGCTTTTCTGGCCTAATAGTTTTTTAGAAGAAGATTTTTAAAGATGTTCTCTACATATTCCTATGTAAAACTTGATCCCTCAATTGTGACCCCACCCTACCCCCGGGGACCATGATTTGAACAAGCTTGAATCTACACCACCTGAGGATGCACCCATTTTAATTTGAGCTTTTCTGGCCTGATAGTTTTTGAGAAGAAGATTTTTAAAGATTTTCTCTCTCTCTCTCTCTCTCTCTCTCTCTCTCTCTCTCTCTCTATATATATATATATATATATATATATATATATTCGTATGTAAGACTTGATCCCCCAATTGTGGACCCACCCTACCCCCGGGGACCATGATTTGAACAAACTTGAATCTACACTATCTGAGGATGCTCCCATTCTAATTTGAGCTTTTCTGGCCTGATAGATTTTGAGAAGATTTTTAAAGATTTTCTCTATATATTCCTAAGTAAAACTTGATCCCCCTCTTGTGGACCCGACCTACCCCCGGGGACCATGATTTAAACAAACTAACATCTACACCACCTGAGTATGCCTCCACACAAGTTTAAGCTTTTCAGGTTGAACAGTTTCTGAGAAGATTTTTGAAAAATACACATTTTTAATAATTCTCAATTATCTACCCTTTCCAGAAGGCGTGGCCCTTCATTTGAACAAACTTGAATCCCCTTCACCTACTGGTGCTTTGTGCCAAATTTGGTTGAAATCTGCTTAGTGGTTCTTGAGAAGAAGATGAACATGTGAAAAGTTTACAAAACGACAATGACAACCACGACAACGACAGACAACGGACAAATTGTGACCAGAAAAGCTCACTTGGCTCAGGTGAGCTAAAAAGACCACCAGTTACACCACTAACAAACAAAAACAAGTATTTACGCTTGAATCACATTGACTGGATTTGTATTACTTTTATTAGATTTATAACATTGCTAAATTGGTCAATTTCCTCAATCACAAGCACATGGTTTAACTACTCTAACAATGAAATTTGATCAAAACGTAAAAAAAACAATCATACCTCTTTCGTATCGCTTCAAAATCTGTATACACGTCTATACTTCCTTGTTCGCTTTAGTCATAAAATAACATCCCTTTTAAACTCGAGTGTGACCTTTTTAAAATCTGTATGTATTTAGACAGACTGAAGAATAATTTATCAGTTTAAAATATAAATTGTACAACACAATGCATTGTATTCAGTATACGGTAGTAGCAGCAATATCCCCTCAATCTTCATTGTTTTATTGTAATGTTAACCAGTGTATCATGTTGTAAATAAACATTACATTTATACAGCGCCTTTGTTTTGCACTGATCGTGTTAAAAAAGAAAAAGACCACCAGGTGCACCACTAACAAACAAAAACAAATATCTAACCTCGAATCACATTGACTTGATTTGTATTACTTTTTTTAGATGTATTACATTGCTAAATTGGTCAATTTCCTCAATCACATGGTTTAAAGACATAATGTTAGTAATAAATTTATGACAATATGCATTTACATACGGAAGATATTTAATCATCTGCGTTTAATCAAAAAAAAAATTGAAGAAAGGAAGGCACTGGTCTTTGGGACTGTGATTTAGAGTTGATCCGTTTGGTGGATAAAGGAGGTTTTGAAGGGGTTGTCTTTTTTTAATTTACTTTACTATTTACAAAGAAATACTTTGATTCCTGTTTTAAAACAAAAACTCGTTTATTAAATATCAAACTGGATTTCAGTTTACATATCATGCGTTGACAAAAATCCCGACTTTAACTGTAAAACCAACGTTGTTATAAAATGCATTATTTAAGAAATATTTCAGAAATATGTGGTTTTCTATCTTTGATTTTTGACGTTTGGGCTAGTTTTTTTTCTTTTCAGTTGACATATATGTCAACTTATTATAATTGTTATGGTACATGCATAAAATACTAATTGTGTATATAGGAACAATTTATTTATTTACTAAAATAAAAACAAATCATTTTCGATTTAATCATTCTTGTTAAAGCCTTTGCTGACGTCAAGTGGTTTAATGGACAGTCTATGACATATTGTGGAATTGTAGATGAAGTTTGCTTTAAAGGCTAGCTTAATTCGGAGTAATCAGTTTCATTCATCTGAGTTGAATTGTAATTTCCATGAGAATCAACACCTGTATGATCGTAAGTACTGTCTTCTTCATTTCGGTGTTCACGATTGGCTACATCATAATCAGATAAATCTGATTTGACTTTCCCGTATGAATCGTTCCCAACACCTGTGTGATCGTAAGTAGTGTCCTCATTGTTTAAATGTTTACGATTAGCTACGTCATAATCAGACAAGTCCGATAAATCTGCAGATGATGCATGATTGTATGTATCGTCATCATGTTTTTTTCTGACCCTTTTCTCTCCAAGATGATCGTAAGTACCTTCTTCAGCTTCATTATATGGACTTTCAAGTTCAAGTTTAAAATTGTCCGCCAACTCATACGTAGAGTTAGGTCGCTGAAGAACAAAGTAGTTTGTGTTGTCAAAAGTTTTTGTATCAGAACATCTTTCAGATTTCTTGTTTGCTGGTGGACAGTAGGCACTTTTTGTTTCTTTTTCTTGAAGAACATTTTTCCGTCTAAACAAAAAGAGGAATTATGCATGAATATATTGCTCTTATATTGAACTTGGCAAAGTAAATTGCAATTACATGTATATAAATGTATAAGAGGGAATTTTTTGCAGTATTTTAAACAAAAATACTAGTTATTTGATATTCTAAAATGTTAATGTATATGATACAATACCTTTTATATATTACGATTGCTATAACACAACCAGCCATGGCAAGTAAAACAAGCACCACGGACACTGCTATGGGGACGGCTGAATTATCTGTAATATGAAGATCACACTGTTTAAATACAGTAACTACATGTATCATTATGCTTTATCGACCAAAGTGGATCAACAGGTGTCGTTAAATTATGAAAGCTAAGAACATAGTCTAAACAGAGAAATACATTTTTAAAAATTTCTTATAAGCAAAAAGTTAACGATGTGTGTATGTTTTCTTAAAGTAGCCTGTAAATATACGGACTAATTTCTACGGGTTTAGTAATTCATTTTTACCTATATATGGTTAGCTATACAGTTTAAAAAGCCGTGTAATTAGATTCTGAAAATTTAGCTGTTTTGATCAGAACACGCATCTATTATAAAATAACTTAAGATGCATTACTGTACATTAAATGGAGACGTCACATCGGCTTGCATCATCCGTATAAAACTCGCATAAACTGGAATGTGTTCTATGTATTCCTATCCCAGTCTCTCTTTAATGCATTGCTTTGCCAATATTTCTTTAACGAAATACTTCTTATTAATGGATTATCAATAATACTGTCGAATTTTAACCAGTCGACTATTACTCAAATCATCGGCCATAAGATACACTCATCACCAACATAATTTAAACGTACAAAACACTTAAAGATTAACTCGGGGTGTGCGTAATTATGATAAAAGTGATCAATTCACGGCATTACCTGTGGTTTTGTTTTTTGTTCATCGGTTCTTAGAGGAAATTGTTAAAATGTCCCTATGAATATGACTAAACCTTATAACTTTCAACCTGAGATATGCTGTAAGTCCTGCTTTCCATTGTAAGTTTGATAGACTTTCATTGAGTAAACCTTGCAAATACAGTGGAATCATTAGAATATACGTGTGGTTCAATTTTTGTGGTATTCATGGGTAACCCCCCCCCCCCCAACGAATTTAAATCCTCGTCCATGAAACAGCATCCCTACAAGTAAGCAAAATCCCTTAAATCCACAAAAATTAACCCCAATTCCATAGTCAATAAAATCCTTTTGACAAATTTTGCAAGAATTTTACTTTACAGTCCTATTTTTGGAAGATGAATTTAATCAACTCTCCTATGCAGTCACTCTAGTAAACCGGAAGTAAAACGGTGTTTGGACCTAATCACAATTCATCACCCCGCTAATAGTTCTTGAAAATAATCGACAAATTCGCTGTAATGTTTTCAGAAGCACTGTTTCTCAAGGAAATTCATTTATAAGTACCTTAAATATAGTAAGATTTTAAATGGTACGAACAATTTAGATATTTTTTACCCATGTGTATTCAAACGCCAGAGGTCGATTACAAAAGTAGCGTTTGGAATAAAGGACAGACTATCCAATCTAAAGATAGGACCAGTACTGGCGTAGATAAGACTTTATTATCATTTGTTTGTTAAAAATTGCTTTGATAGACATTTTCAGAAATATTTCGATTACTGATACAGTAACTGTACAAAATACATCGTTAAGTTTGATGGCGTTAATTCCATCTTTGAATAATACACAACGTGATTTGTATTGGGGTTTCGTCTACATAGAATTCTTGTAAACAAAATGTGTGTATTTATTTAATTGAGCTCAGAAACTAATTGACATGCAAAATATCAAATCTTTGATATTACAATAAATAATGATCAATAAAATTATCTCCTTTCAGCACTTCAGTACTTTGATGAAAAATTAATATCACTTACCCATTTTCATAATTATTTCAATTTATTGCTAAATGTATATTTCAACCAACTGTCTTAAGGTCAAGATCTTGTAAATGATGTGTTCTTACAGATGAATGAAATCTGCGGTATGAATTTGGGTTTGTTTTTTTTGATGATTCATAACAAAAGCATGGTTGAAAGTTGAAACACGTGTTTTGACCTTAATTTTTATATCTAACAAAACATGAAAAGCATTGCAAATAAAAAAAAAGATATGAAGAACAACATGTAAAAATCTCGAAGTTAATTCCTTGACGACGAATAATTTAAAAATATTTCAAAAATACCTACAGTTTCCCATAAACTTGAAGTGTTCTTAACCTCCTTTTGAATAAAGTTATCCGGCCTTTTTTTTAATATGAAATGAAAAGTAAAGGTCATGTTTTATTATCTACAACTTCTATATTTATCAGTATGAACATCGAAAATGAAAAATAAAATTTGAAAATGTTTAAGTCAAATCGTGTCCAAGTCCCTTTAAAGCCGTACATAATACCGGATAAACATACGTAAATTTAATTGTGATGTCAAAATTGATTTAGCATAAAATATATACGCTTTATCAATTTACTAATTCTTAACAATAAAAAAATGAGTTTGAAAAAAGCGTTTGTTTCAAATTAATCAACCGAATGATAAAAGCCATCTAATCCAAGCGCTAACTCCAGGAATCATGATTTTTAAATAAATGAATTTACATTACTTCAGAATGCTTCCAACCAAGTTTAATAAGCTTTTCTGGTCAAATGATTTTTCAGTGGCGGATTCAGAGGGGGCGTGCCCCCTCTAGAATTAAAATTGTCAAAATAAAGTTAGATTATACTCCCCCTGCATGGCAAAAAAGTACAATTTGTGAGTCTTAATTAAGAACATTTTGGAAACTTATGGGATTTGTCTAAATTACACTAATTTCAACGGTGTAGTATAAAAAAACCCGTGTGTAACGTACAAAGAAAACACATTTTAATTACCCTCTCCTTGGGTTCAAATGTGAGGAGTAACCAAACTCTAAGTAATTGGTTACACATGTACAAGGTAGTGTTTTAAACGATCCTTCCGTGTTTTATATACGAGTACAATACAAGCTGGCATGATTATCTTTTTTTACCTTTATAAACATCGTTCTATTGAACTTGTTTTTTTAAACTTAAATTAATTTGCAGCCAGTCGTAAAAATAAGTAAAAAATGTTTCTTATATTTCTGCATGCCAGAGGGTTTGATGGGATAACTGCAGGTCTTATATGTATATCTACAAACGTTCAAAAAATTGTAAAATTGATCATTGTTTAACTTTTACTCTCTATTGTATTACTTTTAAGTATAATCACAAGAAGAAATATTACAAATATCTATGTTTTAAGGCTTTATTTTACCCTACTAAGTCTCTAGAGCCCATGAGCTTCCGTTGGCTTAGCCCCCCCCCCAGGCTGACCGGATCCCGTCTAAAACTTGCGCCCCCTCTAACTTCAAATCCTGGATCCGCCCCTGTTTTTTGAGAGAAAAAAATTTCGGCTAAAAATACTTGCGACATATGTCAATGGAGTGAAAATATATTTTTAGTGTAATCAGTCAAGTTAATTGTGCCGAAGATCAAAGGTACAACGTAAAACGTACAACCATCACCCAATCTTTCGACACAGAATAAATTAAAAAAAAAATTTAAACCTTCGTCGTCAATAAGAAACAGATGGAAACGACGGACAATAGAGTGTCCGAGAATTAAACTTTGGGTTATTCAATTGTTAGACATCCGATGAAAAATATGATTAAATTTTTTGTAATCGATCAGCGACAAGCATTTGAAAATATTCAAGTCTTACCTTTAGTTATTTGAAATAAATTGACGAACAGTGTTCAAAATCAAAAGTCAAAAGGAAAAATACATAACATGAGCACAGCAAACACAGACCTCCAAAATTTTTAGAGGTATGAACAAGTGCCATGAAGGAGTGAGCATTCTCACTACGTCTTGGTAAATGCAATACATATTGTAAAAAAAAGTGCGATAAATCGTAAGCCAGGAAATTGTAAAATCAGTATTATATAGTAAGCATTGCAATTAAACTTAAAATTTCTATAAACATGTGTATAGATGTAAACTTGCATGAAGACTACTCGATCTCTTAAGCCACCTGTCTAACCCATTGAATGTGTCCTGACGGAAGTTATAGTTTTAGAATTGCTATTGTCTGTTGTTTAGCCCTAATATGTGGTATTTTTAATTATAAAAAGTATAACATTCAAATAATAGCGATGAAAATAAAAACGGAACCTTCGATTGAATCGGAAAACTTTTTTTTAGATGTATCAAAACTTCCTGTAGTTCCTCCTGTATTTCCTCCTGTAGTTATTTCTGTAGTTATTCCTGTAGTTATTTCTGTAGTTGTTCTTGTAGCTTTTTCTGTAGTTATTTCCGTAGTTTTTTCTTTAGTAATATCTGAGACATACATTTCTGTAGTTTCTTTAGGGGTTGTACTTCTAAATGTTGTGTCTGATATCGGTACTGTTACTTCCTTTGTCTACAATCAGATCCAAAAAATGCATACAAAGCAACAACAAAAAACCAACAAAGCAATAAACCTAAAATAACTCATGGTTGGAAAACAAATGCAGATCCTTTAAATTTATTAATACATTTTTTTTCGATTCTTTTTTTTTTTGGAAACATAAAAATCCCACTGTCTTTTCTTCGAGAACAAAGACTAATACGATACATGTACATGTACTATGCGCAAATGTGTTTTTATATAAAAACACATTCACATTACCAAAAGGAGTACGTTTGACAAAATGAAACAGTTAATTTTTAAATTTCTATAACAGAACGTTACGACTGAGGTATCTCGATAAGGAAGTAACACTGTTATTAGTCAATTCATTTAAGAAAAAGTGTTCTCAAATAAATACACTGTATATAACATTTGAAATGCATCTAAAACAATGAATATCAGACAAAAGTTGAAATAAATTAAAATTGTTCCTTTATCGCAACGTTCTGTTTCAGAAAATATTCTTTTATATGTAACTGTTTGATTATGAAACTTCTTTTTTTCTGGAAAACATTATTAACTTAACTTTATTATCTGAACATTATTTTAGTGAAGACTACATTGGAAATATTATCACAAATTAAAGAAATCAAACAAATTCTACCTCTGAACAGATTACTTCTGATTTGTTACTTTTATCTCCGCATCCGACGAATTCACATGTTGGCGCACCATTTGCAAGTTTGCATCTTTGACATGAGTTAAAAAACCTTTGATCAGATTCTTCGATCTGTTGGCCTAAATTAAAGGGTACATTAATGAATCAGTAAGAACAGAAAGACAGTTAACGGAGTAACGCATTATTTATTTTATTAATATATGTATATTTTGATTTAAAATCTGTAAACATTTTACATAAAAATATCAATAAATTAGAAATAAAAATGTCAAATTTTTGTTTCTTTATATCATTATACATTGATATAGTTACAATTACCAGATAGGATTCCCTCTTTTTTTACAGAAATTTATTGTTAATTCATAGCTCTATAGAACTTTATACATGGACTGAAATCTTCACGCCCCGTTTATCGATTAGTCGAAACCTAGAGCGACTGAAACTGACCGGAAACTAACAGGACTGAAATTTACACGCCCCGCTTATTGATTGGTCGAAACATACAGCGACCTAGTAATCAAAACATGAACTGCATGAAATAAAACATGTTGATGCCAGACTCAATTCCCGTAGGAAACGATTTGGCTTCTTTTTTGGATGTACGTTAACAGTAATTTAGTTAAATTAATTTACTTTTTACAATCAACTTACTAATTTGTTAATATAAGCAATACAAATGTTTTCTTTGGTGATTCACGCGGGTTATAAAGGTAGCGATCATTGCATTAAAAAATTACATAACCCGCCAACGCGGATTATGTATATATTTTTTTATGCAATGTCGCCTCAATATCATGCGTGAAGTACCAAAGAAAGCATCTTTTAAAACAAACCCATGTAAACAGGATGTTAAGGTTGCATGAAGAATGTCGTTTAGAGAACTTTATAGAACTAGTGAGATTTATATCTGAATTACACTGTATACCTTAATCAGCTTGTATAACTTAATCAGCAAATGATACAAGATACATGTAATATGCACATGTTCAAGTCATTCTGAGCGCAAGAGATTCATGAATATTCTTATGAATTTTTAATTTATACAATTTTTTGACATTGTTTCCACTTAATAACTGTAGTTAATTGTACATGGATAGTTTACACCAAAATACATTTTCATTAACTTTGATTATGGCATATACAGTTTGCATACATTTACACAAGCATAACATGTTATTTATCTTCAATTTCAATATTAAATGTCTTACAGCATTTTTTGCACCTTGGTGGTTTTTTTTGTTTTGTTTACCTGTTTCAATAAACAGATTATACGTGCACGATCTCATTTTCAAATATATATTTTTTACTACCTTGGTATTGATTTTTCTAAATAAAACAGTAAGCACGAATCAACAAATACATGCTTTGTGGCAACGCACTTTGAAATGCTTTTTCATTGAATAGACATCGATTGAACACAGACGTTTTCATAAATATGGAATACTTTAAGAAAATGTGCGACATAAATACTACATGTATAATTTTATTTTCTTATGTATTATCACAGTCGTGGGTGATAAAGTCATGCATTGTTATGATGTCCATAATGTCATTATGTTAAATTGTGAAAGATTTACAATGGGTCGCATAAGGTCAGTCAAATGTGATTTAAAAATAAATCATTCGTCGACACTATACTCCTACAAGGTTTTTAAGAAGCATGACACAAGATTTTTAGAATTCTCAATTAATGGGGACGTACGATAAACTTGTATATTTGAGGACAAAAATGTACACATTTGTTGAACTGAATTTTTGTCTGCCCAAAACTGACCAATTAAAATATAGAAAGGTAATAAATGAGCTGCTCAACCAACCAAAGTTTAGGTCTGAATTTGAAAATTAAAAAAAAAATAGAGAATATGATATGTCTTCCTTTAAATTGATTACCTTGATCTGTATTATAATAATTTTCTCTGAATGCCCCTATCCAACGTGGGCTTGTATGAGCATATTCAAAACACGCTGAAGTAGCGTTTGATAAATTGAAGTTTCCCGCTAGATACGTGCCGTTCTCCTTACAGAATCCCATGCTTTTTGTCCAATTTGCATACTGGGTTGAATTGTCTAAGGAAAAAAACCGTTTGATAACCAAATATTTACATTTTTCAGCGTCTTTGTGATAACACTGCAAACTGATTTTGTAATACAATGTCCAAAAGAGCTCATCCATTACTATTTCAATAAATTATAAGTAATGAGATACCATTCTTTAGATATTATGGGGTGATCAGAAACGGTTGTGCATAATCATATTTATCATAAAGCCGTTGGCCTTTAATTGATCTGATCACTTCATAATCCCTTAAACACACAGGGATGGTATTCAATTTAAAATACACGTTCCCATACAGGAACCATTCACAATTCATTAAGATTATTTTTTTTTTAATCAGGCACAAATGCGAACGTAAAAGTGCAATTTCAAATGCTTTATCATAAATTATTAGCATTATCATACATTTAGCATAGAAATAGTATAGTTGCTACATGTAGGACCATAGAACTCATTATATACATAAATGAATCCAATGTTTTACCTAGGGTAGTGGTGCTGCAAAGCTGAGGAAGAGACGCGTTGCAGTCATGAAATTTTACAAATATAGGAGTCGTTCCGCATTCTAAAGAAATGCAATTGATCCGAGTGTTTAAGTCTGTCATATCTACAAAAATCAAAATCAACCTTTTAGAATTTGATAATGTCCATTTGTACTTTAAAATTGATCAAGTACTTTCTTAAGAGAAAATGCAGTTTTGGCGCCCTGTTTCATATATAACAACAAATCTGCAACTTGTGAAATGTATAAAACTAACAACCGAAGATTGCAGGAAAAAGGCACATTGTAGAAGCACATGTTTTCGTTAGGTCAAAATTTCGTTGTCTAATGAACCAAAAAAGATTTCGTTAGGTTTAATTTCGTCATATCGTTATCTCTTTATATTCATTAATACTTGGGTTAAAAATTTGTTATGGATTTTATTTCGTTGATTTGTACTGCCAACGAAAGAAACGAAATTAAATCATCAACGAATATTTCTACGGTAGTTTAATTTCAAAATCCATATCGAATTCAATAATTTGACATTGATATATGTACTACATCTTCCGTTGCTGACATTTACATGTACCATTGGCTAGGCAGTATCATGCCAATAGAATCGACATGCAACACGCAATCAAAATTGATATCAAAATATATGAAATTATACGTTAACGTTATGTAATTACATTTGCTAATATACGGTCTTATATAAACCCAGAGAAAAGCAATAATGACTATTTTTGCGTGTATTTTGGCATCAAATGGTCAACTTGAAGCTTTTGGTCAATTAATCATTAACAAACACCTACTATCACGTGGGAACAATTTTGATGTACCGTAATACCGTCACCCAGTTCGTTCCGCCGTGGTCGGGCGAATATTTATCTTCCTAACTGATCGGTCAACATTAAAAATATCACGCAGGTTGGAATTTACATTTGTTTTGTTGGACTTTTGTTGCTAAAAACTATAATATATAAGAATGTAACGGTACAGATATAATTACTTTGAATTGTTTATTGCTGATTTTGGACCTATTTTTTTTTCTTTTAAACATTTAATCAAAAGACATTCATACAAGATAAACTATCTCAAAGTTGTTTTACCTGTGAAAAAAACATTGACTGTTAAATTTCCTCCACATTCTGTTGACAACAGGGTACTGTTGCCACATGTATACGTGCACTCCGATGAAGGTAATTGGTTCTCCGTGGCATCAAAATTAGGAGATAAACAAACGCATTTACTTCCCTAGAAAAAAATGATATATCAATATACAATTCATGAACTTTTAAAATTAGGGTAAATTTAAGAATAAATTCATTCTTTGACTCACCTCAAATTAAATTTCAAAAACGTTATTAAATGTTGCTTATACGTTCATTCAGGAACAGAATACCCTTACCTGAACGGCAAACTTATCGGTACTTTGCTGAAGGCAATATTCTTGGCATTGAAAAAGAGAGGATACAAATGGGAGAGTATAGTTGCTGTACTGTAATATTGATTCACTGTAACAACCTACAAATCATACCATGTTGTTAATTTACTGGCAAATTCGGTATTCAAATTAAAACCCAATCTACTATTATCTATTTACTGACCTTTTGCATCAAAACTATTTAAAAACTATTTACAAAATTGTTCGGAAATAATCTAAAAAAGCAATATATACATATGCTGCTGAAAAATGGTTAAAGTTTTCCAACACAAATAAACGACTTTTCTCATTATCTAATAGCAAACAAACTGGTTCATTTTCTGTTAATAACGGGCTGTGTGGTTAAGTAATAGAACACGCAATTTACGTATCGTTTCACCAAAATACCTATTATCTTGATCCAATGAGATGTTCTGTTGTATAGCCCTGTCCAATAATATTTATCCGATTCATTTTTATGTAAAGTAATTGACTGGTTCATGTCCCTGCAGATCTTTTGTGCTTTAAACCACGTCACTTTGGAACAATCAAACACTAAAGAAACCATCAAAAAGGCAAATAAGTATGATAATCTCAAATCAGCTATTGACAAACTTCTTTATTAAAATATGAAAATACAGCTTTCTCACCTGTTATTACTGCTATAAAAAGTGTTGTCGTGTGAGTGATTTTCATCGTGAAAGATTGTGTCCTAAAGTACAAAAATACTCTGAAGATACATGTATTAAACAAAACGATCAATCACGTTTCTCACACACACACACACACTCTCTCTCTCTCTCTCTCTCTCTCTCTCTCTCTCTCTCTCTCTCTCTCTCTCTCTCTCTCTCTCTCTCTCTCTCTCTCTCTCTTTCTCTCTTTCTCTCTCTCTCTCTCTCTCTCTCTCTCTCTCTCTCTCTCTCTCTCTCTCTCCTCTCTCTCTCTCTCTCTCTCTCTCTTAATTTGTAATATAAAATCATCACTGTTTACTGTTTCTTCTGAAACAAGTTAAGAGTAAAATAAGATCTAAAATAGATTCGCAAATCGATGAATTAATAATGTGCATTATTTTTCTTCCATGCTTTGACTAATATGTTCTCAATGAACATGAACATAATGTTTGGCGCCTTTTCAATTTTCTTTTATGCATATTAAGAAAGCTTATCAATAATATTATGCAATGAAAATAGTATATTTTTATAAGATGAAGCAGTCTATCGATCGAAACCCTATTCAATAAGGAGTTAATCGAAACCCTGTCGATGTCGAGGTCTATTCTTCTTATGAACCACTGCACCATAAATGCCTATAATTACACCAGAGATTTTACATATACGTTGTAAATTTTAAATTGTTCAAACCGTCACCCGTGGAAAAGACTTAGATTCAAGGGCTTTCAAGTTCAAAATACCGGCAAAAACTGCTTGCTCAATGCTCTTATAATTGTGATTTAACATGATTGTACTATGCAAGTGTATAAATATATTCGTACGATTCTAGATTGTTAAACGATTAAACCCTCGCCCATTGATCAACAAAAGGGATGAAGGGAGAATTATCAGTTTAAAGTAGGAACACATACATGTAGATAGCGATTAAAAAAAATTCTCTTGTTAGAAAACATCCATGGCAAAATTTATAAGATTGCTGAGCAAGCAATATGATATATGGTTGATTTAAAAGCCCCTGGGTCAATATAATTAGGCACAAGGCGAGATTAAAAAATAATCACAAATACATGTACATGTTTATTGGAAACCTTTTGGGAATCTTCTTCTCTAGATATACTTTATTTTAATATTTGAAATGTTACGATTTAATTCTTCCTGATTAAGTTAGGATACAAAGTGCCCAAACTGTTACCCCTGAATCAATTCAGGGGAAAACAAATGAAAAAAATAATCTGGTAAAGTTATAGTTCAATATTTGCCAATACCACGATCCCTTGATTATAAATCTGTTTCAGTGCTTTATTTTGGAGTGTACGTGTCAATACATGACTATATATATATTTTGTACAATAGCAATTCCACGATTTGGGATATAACCATGTATAGGTACACAATTTTGAGAAATTCTCTCAAAAACAATGCTGTAACTATACTACCGATCTGTGATTACAAAGAATGTTGTTTCTAACATTAATACATTTTCATATTTATAATTGTAAACAAACTTATCATCGGACAATTTCCTTCTTTTTTTTTCATTTTATAATAAAAAATCAAAAAATAATTTAAGCGACTGTGGTTTATCTAATATTTAGATTGATCAAACTATAGTCATATTCAGTGTATATACAGTACTGTATATACGACATACGTTAGCCTTGCACTGGAAATCTGCAAATTAACTTTGAATAGACTTAGCCTATTCATGCGTTATGAGCACCAATATAGAAGTCATCACGCGATTTAATCCTCAATGAGTGTATTTATTTCTGTTAGTCTATAAGATTAAATAACACGTCCAAACTTACATATCAAATTTCATATGTACTTATTAAAATTTATCTACTCTTTAATAAAAACTATTCTTCTCTACAAAGTTTCTAGCACTACATTTTTAGTCACAGATGCGAACTAATAGACATGTTAATATGGCTGTTCTTATTGCAATTGACACGAAGTAGGAGATGATTTCCATTACATCTCAGCTGTAATTCATTCTCTTACGCATGTAATGTTTATACATGTAAGAAATTATCATATATTGGACCATTTTAATCTTAGTGTACCATGGTACATGTACAATTTTGTAGAGATTGAAATAAATGAATGAATAAATATCCACTGTTAATACATGACTAATTAAATATCTATGGACGTTCGATATATTACATGAATAATTATTCGCCATATATACTTACCAGGTAAATGTGTCTGCAAATGGAATAAATGTGAATGAAACAAATACACAGACCTGTCTAATATCCTTCCTCTTTGCATACATCCATACTTCCTGGTTGTGTTCTGTCATTAAGTCCCCGTATTTAGGGGGAAATAGTATCAAATAGGGCATTTAAACCCCACGTAGCTTATTGTGGATGTGTATTTTAATACACGTGAAAGGTGTGTATGTGTAAATATAGGTGATTAGATGTCTTACGGTATTTTTCCTGCATTTCAGTAACAATACACAGTCTGCTTAACGAACGGCTCTTGATATATACCCAATCTGTGATATGTTGATAGGTAAAAAACATATACCTATAATAACATACTTATCTTTTCATTCATTATAATACCATGGCACCAGTGACAGTGACTGTGTTGGACCACACTGGACTTACAGTCTACGCTATTTACTATCTTCGCTATTTCAGGAATTCTTTTCTGTTGATTTGTTCGCGGGTGAATATACGCTTCTCTTCAAATTTTAAACTGTCGTCAAATTCACTATTTAGCATGCAGTGTTCCAGTTTAATAAGATTCAAAGTTATATGTCTATGGCATTAGGTTATTACATAAACGAATGCTGTCTTATGTATACGTTTGGGGTAATCAATCGAAACGTAGCTACATTTCAGAACAGAGTGTAAACGGTTTGTTTATAGGTATTTAAAATTGGTTAAATGTTTATTTTTTTTATTAGTTACATCATAGTATATGATTCATAGTTTGTTTTTTTTTAAATATCTAGAATTTAATGATATCTAAATTATTACAGTTCAAAATTGATAGTTTCAGTATATGAACTTCAAAAGAAATCTAAAGACGGAGAGCTAAAAAATTCAATTGTCATGAAATCAAATAGTATAAAGCTATCATTTGCTTTGAGACTAGTAGAACACGAGCTCCGTTAATAATATACAGACCAAAGATCAGTCGGAGACCAAAACAAAAGATTTTAGTATATAGCAATTTTGTTAAACAGCTTTGCGGAAATATCTGGCAAATTTTCGATTCGACTTCTGACTGCTTTTAGTTATGATATAGCTTTATGAAAATGCCCCATATTTTTATAACTTCGACTAATACTGGAATACCGAACTGATGCTTTTGATGACTAAAAGTGGTTCCAATTCTAAAAACAATAAAAATAGAAATCATTATAATGGTTTATTTTCACAGAGTTTAAATATTCCAACCAAAAAATCGTTCAACTATAACTATCTTATGCACAGGAAATGACAAGAATATAAATGACCACATTAAAAATAGCACAGAACCTCCAAAACGTGTTTTATCATCATTCATAATAATAATAAAAAAAAATAATAACTATTATCATCATTATAATTATCATTTTCATCATAATCATTATTAGTTTTTTGTATATGAAATTACTCTTTCGTGTAAAAAGCTACTAGAAAATTGCCCAAATATATAGCAATGGTAAGTATTGATACATATAGCAAGAAAAATAACATGAGTGTTGTTCGAACCATTCACTCTTTATCACATGTACGCAAATAGCAGATTACGAAGATTTTTAACATCCTGGCCTGCTTTATTAAAAAAAATCATGAGTACAACATTAGAATCCAGGATTAACAGGATATTGATGCATTTAAATTAAGTAGCAATAACAAACTAAAAGCATAAAATGTAAAGCAGTCTAGGAATATTTGATATTAAAAACTAAACCAAAAACATAGCAAAACTTTAGGAGGTGAATAAAAGCTGGTTTATATACAAACAAAATCTAAATATATTTGTAACTGTATCATATTTATGGCACACAAAAATGTAATTAACAACATATTTTTGAGCAATAAATTAAGTCATTGATTGTTGAGACCTGATAGTAATTCGGCATCCTATAATATAGAACTTAACTGAATAAATGTCTATTTTGATACTAGTTCTTACATGTAGGAGCCATGCATGAATTAAAATTAAAATTTAAACACAAAATACAACCCGTATTGGACTGTTAAAGGATAAACGAAGGAAAAAAATATTTTATAGAATTTTCGTACTTATAAGTGTACATGTACCTGTATAATTTTGAATGCCCAAGGTTTACAGTTAATTACAAAAAAGGGACTGTAAACAACGCATGTAGCGAACAATACAAGATTGTGAAAAAAATACGCAACTACATTGGAAAATGCAGTACCAATTAGACCTAACATAACAGAAAGTAAACCCCAACTAAACCCCGGGATTACATTCTGGGTTTACTCCGGGTTTACTAGAGTGGACGCAGATCTAGAGTAAACCCAAAGTAAACACAGAGTGAACACAGAAAGCAAACCCCGATCAGAAGTATACCCCTAAAAGCAGACGCTACATGTGTATTCGGAATATACAAGGGGCAGGAATTACAGGCAATAAGATGATAAGATAAATGATGGGTCTGCTTCACACTTCAGAGCGTACAGTTGACCCAAAACGCAATTCTCGAGTTAACCCAAAGTACACCCAGAGCGAACCCAAAGTAAGCCCCGAGCGGACCCAGATTTTCAAAGGGTAAATCTAGAAAAGTAAACTCGGGGTTTACATGGGGTTTACTCTGGTGTTAGGTTGGGTCTGATTGGTACTGTAATGATATTAAATATCAATAACTAGCTTATTAACATTTTAAGGTTAAAGATATGTGCAATTCAATGCAAAATTAAAAATTGAAAACACTATTGTATAAACCAAAAAATCATAAGAAACAATAAAGTAATTAGGTATAAATGTATATTAACTTAAAGTATAACATATTTTATAAACCATAAAATATTCTTTCAAATTGTGACGTTTTTTAAATTATGAATTGATATACATAGGTAAACAACAAAGGTAAATATAAAATGCATTTGATATTCCAACATAAACTTTAGAAATAAATATAAGCTAGGAAAATGATATATTTCTTAGGAGGAATGTTTTATGAAGCTATCTGATGAACAATTGTAGATACATACGAGAAAAAGAAAAAACACTTTCTAAATTATCATACATGTTTGAAATAACATGAGAAAAAAACCCACACAAACGCTCTAACAACAAAATTAAACTAGTGAGTTGAGATCTTGATATCCTCTTTTAGGAGTTTTATCCACCAACACGTACATATTATATTAAGGCAGTTTATCCTTTAAATTCGAAACTTAAAAAAATTAATCTTATAAATTAAACTTTAAAGTAACTTGAATACAATAATGCCATCAGACTACACGATAAAAAAATTAAGACACATTTCTTTGTTTAGCTTTTTCCTTTTGATTGTCATTTTTATCTTTATTTTCAGAAAATGCACTTTTTACCAAGTCTACGAGATCTAATTCTTCTTCATGTCCTTTTAATTGTTTTCCTTTGTTCTTGATTCGTGTTGGATTAGGATTTTTCTTAAGATTCCTTGATTTATCCTCAGAAGACACATCGCTCGGTAAAACCATTTCCTTTACGGCGGTCACAATTCTAGAAAATAAAGATTGTTGGCTATCGTTTTCATCATCATCATCGTCATCATCATCATCATCACTTTTAGTCTTAGATTTTGGATTATTAGTTTTAGATTGAGATACTTTGGATGAAGGATTTATACGCTTGCCTTCTCGAACATCTGGAATTCCGTCACCGTCATCATCTTTATCAAATTTATCTGGAATGCCATCACCGTCTAAGTCTGGAAGTTTGTCTGGAACTCCATCTCCATCACTATCTGTATCCAAATAGTCTGGAATTCCATCACCATCAGCATCCTCTTGGTCATCTGGTATGCTATCACCATCATCGTCATCGTCTTCATCATCCGGGATGCCATCATTATCGTCATCATCGTCCAAGTAATCCGGGATACCATCACCATCAGTATCCTTCTCCATGAAATCTGGAATTCCGTTTCCATTGGCATCAGCGTCTTGGTTATCAGGAATACCATCATTATCATCGTCATCATCTAAATAATCAGGTATTCCGTCGCCATCAGTATCCACCTCTTTGTCTATAACATCATAATTACTATCTAATTTATCAGGTATTCCATCGCCATCATCATCATCGTCTAAGTAATCTGGAATTCCATCTCCATCTGTGTCTTTCTCTTTGTCATCAGGGATTCCATCGCCATCATCATCATTATCTTTAGAATCTGGAATACCATCACCATCATCATCATCGTCCAAGTAATCTGGAATTCCATCACCATCAGTGTCTTTTTCTTTATCATCTGGAATTCCATCGCCATCATCATCAGTGTCTAAATAATCCGGAATTCCGTCTCCATCTGTGTCTTTTTCTTTGTCATCAGGGATTCCATCGCCATCATCATCATTGTCTTGAGCATCTGGAATACCATCACCATCATCATCATCGTCCAAGTAATCTGGAATTCCATCTCCATCTGTGTCCTTCTCTTTGTCATCTGGAATACCATCACCATCATCATCATTGTCTTGAGAATCTGGAATACCATCACCATCATCATCATCGTCAAGATAATCTGGAATACCATCACCATCTGTGTCTTTTTCTTTATCATCTGGAATTCCATCGCCATCATCATCATTGTCTTGAGCATCTGGAATACCATCACCATCATCATCATCGTCCAAGTAATCTGGAATTCCATCTCCATCTGTGTCTTTCTCTTTGTCATCTGGTATACCATCACCATCATCATCATTGTCTTGAGAATCTGGAATACCATCACCATCATCATCATCGTCAAGATAATCTGGAATACCATCACCATCTGTGTCTTTCTCTTTATCATCTGGAATTCCATCGCCATCATCATCATTGTCTTGAGCATCTGGTATACCATCACCATCATCATCATCGTCCAAGTAATCTGGAATTCCATCTCCATCTGTGTCTTTCTCTTTGTCATCTGGAATACCATCACCATCATCATCATTGTCTTGAGCATCTGGAATACCATCACCATCATCATCATCGTCAAGATAATCTGGAATGCCATCACCATCTGTGTCTTTCTCTTTATCATCTGGGATTCCATCGCCATCATCGTCATTATCAAATTTATCAGGAACGCCGTCTCCATCAGAGTCGGGCAGTTTATCGGGGATACCGTCCCCGTCACTGTCATTGTCTAGATAATCAGGAATACCATCGCCATCAGCGTCTTCTTTGTTATCCGGAATACTGTCACCATCGTCGTCATCATCTTGATCATCTGGAATACCGTCATTATCATCATCATCATCTAGATAATCGGGAATTCCATCTCCGTCGGTATCTTTTTCCATATAATCTGGAATGCCATTTCCATTAGCATCCGAGTCCTGACTATCTGGTATACCATCATTATCGTCATCGTCATCCAGATAATCTGGAATACCATCACCATCAGTATCTATCTCTTTATAGTCTGGAATACCATCGCCGTCATCATCATCATCTAGATGATCTGGAATCCCATCATTGTCGTCGTCATCATCTAAATAATCCGGTATTCCGTCACCATCCGTGTCAATCTCTTGGTCATCGGGTATTCCGTCGCCGTCATCATCTTTATCTAGGCTATCTGGAATTCCATCACCGTCTGAGTCTTCCTGGTTATCCGGGATTCCATCTCCATCATCATCGTTGTCTTTATCATCGGGAATTCCATCACCATCATCATCATCGTCTAAGTAATCTGGAATTCCATCACCATCTGTGTCTTTCTCCTTGTCATCCGGGATTCCATCGCCATCATCGTCATTATCAAGATGATCAGGTATTCCGTCATTATCATCATCGTCATCTAAGTAGTCTGGAATACCATCACCATCCGTGTCTTTTTCCTTGTAATCAGGAATGCCATTTCCATCGGCATCATCATCCTCTGAGTCTGGAATTCCATCATTATCGTCATCATCATCTAAGTAATCTGGAATTCCATCTCCATCAGTGTCTTTTTCCTTATCATCAGTTATTCCGTCACCATCATCATCATTGTCTAAACTATCTGGAATTCCATCACCATCGTCATCATTATCGAGATAATCTGGAATGCCATCTCCATCTGTATCTTTTTCTTTGTCATCAGAAATACCATCCCCATCATCATCTTTGTCTTCACTATCTGGAATACCATCTCCATCGTCATCATCATCCAGATAATCCGGGATACCGTCACCGTCTGTATCTTTTTCCTTGTCATCTGGAATTCCGTCGCCATCATCGTCTTTATCTTCAGAGTCAGGAATTCCATCCCCATCATCATCATTATCCAAGTAATCTGGTATCCCATCACCATCGGTATCAATTTCAAGTTTATCAGGAATACCATCGCCATCGGCATCGTCATCATCAACGTCAGGAATTCCATCATTATCATCGTCGTCGTCCAGATAATCTGGAATTCCGTCACCATCAGTGTCTTTCTCTTTGTCGTCCTTGTCCAAATGGTCAGGGATCCCGTCATTATCATCATCATCATCGAGGTAATCTGGAATTCCATCTCCATCACTGTCGACTTCTAAATGATCTGGAATACCATTTCCATTATCGTCTTTGTCCTGGGAGTCAGGGATCCCATCATTATCATCATCGTCATCCAGATAGTCTGGAATTCCGTCACCATCCGTATCCTTCTCTTTGTCATCTGGAATGCCATCACCATCATCATCCTTATCCAAATGATCAGGGATTCCATCTCCATCTGTGTCCTCCATATTGTCTGGTACCCCGTCCCCATCATCATCATTGTCTTTATCGTCTGGAATCCCATCCCCATCGTCATCATCATCCAAATAATCAGGAATCCCATCGCCATCTGTGTCTTTTTCCTTATCGTCGGGAATCCCATCGCCATCATCATCATCGTCCAGGTGATCGGGAATTCCATCCCCATCGGAATCTTTCAAGGTTGTGCACCCGTCTTTGTCGCAGTATTGTTTGTCATCGCTTATTCCATCGCCATCGTCGTCGTTGTCTTTGCTATCGGGAATCCCATCGTTGTCATCATCGTCATCAAGATGGTCAGGGATACCATCTCCGTCAGTATCCTTGTCCTTATCATCACCGAACCAAAGTAATTTTCTCCTTGGTTGACAGTTTGATCCACACGAAAACTACAAAGTATATGATTTGAATTATCAATAGTCTCCGTGAAAAAAAATTAACCGATGATATTTTGTTTCATTGAAGCATAATTTTAAAATAATTTCAAAAAAAAAAATGAATAACTTCGCAAAGATTTATCTTTTAGTAATGTAGTAAAGTAACTTCACGAAGATTTTATTGAATTTTCGAAACTTGACAGTAGTTTGGCACGTCGAGGTTTCAAAAAAGAAGTTGGCCATACTTACATTTTAAGATCTAAGATTTGTGATTCTAGCATTGGAAAATTCATGCACAACATCAAACGCTGTGAACGTGCAAAAGGAAGCAATCTTGATCTGAACTATAGGAAAATGACAATGTAACTGATAATTAGTCAAGTGGTTTACTTGAATATCAATACAACACCACAGAAAACCAATAAGCCTGAAATCCTAAAACGGCTCTCCATCTTAATTAGTCGTGGAAACTTTGGTAAAATGAAAATTGCAAAAAGGTTTTTAAAATCCTGCATATCCAGACAGATATTGTAATGTGACTTAAGGTTAAATGTACACTTAACATGTAGACAAGGCAATACGGAAATAACTAGCGCCCTTGAACACAATGATATATACATGTATATTGGTTTTATATTCATCTTACTTTTTTCACCCATCTTTTGATAGTTTGATATGTTTTAAAACAGTGAACATTTTAAATTTATGACTACAGTGCATTAGTTCGCACGTGCTGTATTAGGGTTTCATGTTCCATTTTATGTTTTTCTTTATCATTTTATTGGCATATCAATGTACATGTGAAAATGTAAATTGCCCCTTGCAATGTTAACACAGTTGACTAGTCTATTTGCTTACTCTTCTCAAATGGCATAAATAATACATGTATCCTATAAATGTGAAGTGTTTGACAATGGGAGTGTACATGTTGTTACCATGTACAATGACTACCTATATTCTAAAACCATCCACTTGTATCCACGTTATATGGTTTCTCACAAGGGTCAAAAACAATTTGTCATGAACCGGTACATATTGATCTCCTTTCTGAATTGTTGTTAACGACATCTTTACTTTAGCTGTGCAGTTTGTAATTATCAGCATACACCATTAATTATACTCTCTCTCTTTCTCTCTCTCTCTCTCTCATCCTTTGAATATTTTACTGATGACAAATTACATGTATAATGCGGATAAATAAGGCACAATTTGTCGCTAAGCTAGCAGTGCCGCAATTTAAGGCAATATTTTGATCATTATTTATTAGAATAAACGACAAACTGTACATGTATGTTACATATCGCCAAGTATTTATATTTTATATATTTATATATTATTATATATTTATATATTATATTTTCATAACAAATAGCGCACTTCCGTGCAGAAAAATGTGATGTACCATTTTTTACTTTCCTTAGAAAGATCGAGAGACATACGATACAGGAATATCAATTTAATGCACGATTATACAACTTTTTAGAGCCAGGAAATGACTGGAAGTGGTTTGTCTGTTCTCACGGAGAGTTGGTGACGCCTCTCATACGGAAGGAAAACAAGATATGACAAAGAATATGCATCGTGTGCATCATACTGAATGTCTTCCTTGTGCAGTTAAAATTTCGGCATTTTTTTTACATATAAAAATTACAGATTCAATCTGTTCTTAACTATGTTCGAATTTCATTTTGTTAAACAATAATAAACATTGTTATCAAGCATCATGTATTTAGTATTTAACCAAATTATCAAAGGGACGAGGAAACAAATCTAAGTATATATAATGCAAGCAGGACCAACTCATCACAAAACATTATACTTAAAACGATTATAAATACAGTTAATTTGTACAAGTGTATATAGGACATTCACTATCGAAGTAAAAGCTATTTTCATAACCTAATCCTCCAAAAAAGTGTAGTCTTTTCGTTTCTTCAAAATAATCAACCATATTGACGCATTCTGAATTTAGAAAATTAAAAGAGATGTTAACAACATATAAAGGGGCGAGATCAACAAGTCACCCATAGTGGTCCTACAAATAACGTATCTAAACGTACATGTATACTGTACATATGTATGTGCTTGTATATACATTGTCTATACAGTTACAGTTTCAAACAGTATAACAGTTTTAAAATGGACAATGTGGCTAAGATGTTTAAATACAAAAAATGTGTCTGGTATATGGATTCAAATCAGCTCTGACTGCAATTAGTCTGTATCACACTTCGTGTCCATATCAAATGCATACATATAAATGTACTATAGTTCTACTGTCCTATTTTCTGCTCGAGTCAAACCACTTCTTTTCAAATGTTGCATGGTTCTTTATCAACTATGTAACATATAGATAGTGATATTATAGAAGTACTTAAGGGAAAGGGGGAAATAACAGCTTCTCCTCTCTCCCATCTCCATAATAAAAACACAAAACAAAAGGTGCATGACCAAATTGCTAACACGTACAGAGACGCCTGATCAGTCGACAGAGTTTTTTAAAAAGAGTAACAAAATTAACAAATTGCGTACTTAATTTACATATTTTACATGAGTAGCGCTTTTTATTATATCTTGAAAAGATAGATAACTTCGATAACTTGTGTTGTAATTTATATGAATGCTTTTTCTCCTCCAATAAAAGTTTTTTTACATCAGTTGATGCATTCAGTTGCATTTCTTAAAGAAAGAAGAAATACACAGAAGATATTAATATTTTGCTGTAACGTTTCCGCTGAGTGTAAATAGTTAGCATGGTTGAACACCACTTAGATTGCAAGATTACCCTTTCTGACTCAGCAAACTGCACTCTTTCTCATATACACAAATTGCTTTTGTATTTAGGAGGCTATGAGTTGAATAAATTACCCCATCAACAATTCCCTCACGTTTTAAATACGATTATTTTCGACATAAACTTCTTACATACCAATATGTAAGAGCTGAATGTGTTCTAATTAATGGCATTTTCATTTTCTTGATGAGTTGCAACCCCCCCCCCCCCCTTTGCTTTTATTCTATAAAGATGAATTCTAAAATGAAACGTTATGGTATAAAATTTATTTTCAGTAGTTTTTGTATTCCTAATGATAAAATACATCTTTCCACCAGAGCATTTACTGACATTCCTAGTATTTACTTTTTTTAATTAAAAAAAATGAGCTTGTCCCCTTAAACCACAATGCAATCTTCATTAATTAATTACTGCATAGTTAATATTTTTGAAAATTTCTCTCTGTAAATCTTTTTCTACACTTAAATGCTTTAAATTAATATCAAAGTATTAAATACATATGACGGATGTTCAAGGTTAGAAAAATTAGGTTTTATAATATAATATGGATCGGATACAAATGGTGACACACAGACAATAAATTTCCCCAAGTACATGTGTATTAATTTTTATTCAACAATTCCAAAAATATCTGACAATTCAAAACACTGGTCTATTAAAGAGTAGTGCCAGGTTCCATTATGGTCCATGTAAATATATACCAACTAGAACATGTCTATCGTAAGTTCAGACATCTTCATCTAATAGAGCAACGCCCCTTGGTTCAAATGATGTAAATAGAAGCATGACTTTATAAATTTAACATTTGTCACAATATTTTACAACTGGATAAAATCATAAAGTTTTAAGCAGCTTTACTTCCAGAAACAAGCGATAATTGAGAAACATTTAGGTCCCTCCCCTCCCTTGGACATACATTAAAGGGTGCATAAGCCTATACATTATGGGCAGTAAACATGTATATGTAAATGAAATTGACCTTTTGAACTTAAAATCAATAGGGATCACCTACCAGTTCTAGGTCTATCTGAAATACCAACCAAGTATGACAAGTCTAAGCTAAAAAGCTATATTTTTTTATAATAAATCGGTGTTCAACCGTACCCAAAACATAACGTTATCTAGATATATCCGTATAACGGGTATTTTCTGCGGCTTGAAATTTTTGCAGTTTAACCCCTAAAAAGTATCAAATTATATTCTGCGTTTTCAATTTCTGCGGTTATATTAGACCGCAAAAAAAATACATATGTTTACCTGATTTGCCTTAGGGAACGTAAACTAGAGAACTAAACTTACATATCTTAAAATCGACATTCTTATCGTGTTCACGGTGAATAAGAACTAACTCTCAAATGTTTTACAAGTCTACTAAATACTGCTTGTGAACTTTTCTCAGATCATTTTTATTTCATACTCGACTAAACACACAGTCCTTTTATCTGTTCAGCTATAATTGATATCGCACAGGTAACATGAGATAATTAGGTGTTAAATACGACGCAGAGCCCCCTAATAACGGACTGATCACGTTTAAAATTATAGCTTGTATTTTAAATAATGTCAAAATTAGTGATTTTTTTAAAAGAATATTTTGCGTTTTGAATTTTTGCGGATTTTACTTATCCGCAAAATACCGCAGAAAATAAACAACCGCAGAAAATACCCGTTATACGGTATTCTGGATACAAATTTCATTTCAGTATGTGCAACCTTTGTGAAGAAAATAAATGGGCACTGTAAATAATTGGAACTTTTCTAAGTCCAATGAGCATAACTCTCTAAAAATTTGCTCGATCATATTCTTATGATAAATCTGGATACCAAATTTCATTTCAGTGTCTGCAACCTCTGCGAAGAAAATGAACGGGGACTGTTGGTGGACCGACCAAACGACAGACGAACAGCAATATAGCAATACCGGTATGCCCTCCCTTCTTCGAAAGGGGGGGGGGGGCATAAATATTAAGCACAGGGTTGATCGATATCATTTCAGAAATTCAAAGATTTACCTACATGCATGAACCGAAGACTGAAGGACAATTAATTTTTTTTTCCTGTTCAAAGCTGCACTGCGAAATTCTTACATAACAAGAGGCCAATTGGCCTTAACGGTCACCTGAGTAGCATACATCCCATACACAAACTTTTCACGGAGCCTCAAATATGCATCTAATTAATTAGGTTTCATACTGGAGTAGAAAAATTATAAATTTGTAATGACGACCACATTTCAAAAAGAACTGTGAAACCTATAGTTTTGTTGAAAAACTAAGATCTGGTCTACAAAATCATGAATTCAGTTTTCCTTTAAGGTGTGTGGGAGTAAAGAAGATAATTTTTTAACGTTATATGCATTAACATCTATACATCCATTTTGGCCCTGTCCTAGAGTCAAAACCCATCCTTGAGGAGACATGAAAATTAAAATTTCAGTAGAGGACTTCCTGGTAAACATAATTATTAGTCAGTTTTTTTTAATTTTTAATTATTAGTCAGTAATTTTTTTAGATGTGTGAGAATAGAGAAGAAAATTATATGCATTAACACTATATTACCATATTGCCCCCCCCCCCCCCTCTTTCATGTCCTGAACCCCTGACCAAGGGGCCATGAATTTCACAATTTAGGTAAAGGAGATTGTGGATATCATAACCATGTATTCAGTTTTTGGCCACATGTGTGGGAGTAGAGAAGAAGATTTTTTAAGATTTAAAACACTTTTACTATATGGCCATATTGGCCCCACCCTAGAGCCTGAACACCTAACAAAGGGGTCATGAATTTCATAGTTTTATTAGAGGCCCTCATGGACATCATAACCATGTATTCAGTTTTTTGCTCACATGTGTGGGAGTAGAGAAGAAGATTTTTAAGATTTAAAACAGTTTTACTATATGGCCATATTGCCCCCCCCTCCCTAGAGCCTGAACACCTAACAAAGGGGTCATGAATTTTACAATTTTGGTAGAGGGCCTCATGGACATCATAACCATGCATTTAGTTTTTAACAGATATATATGGAAGTAGAGAAGAAGATTTTCTAAGATTTAATACATTTTTACTATTTTGCCACATTGGCCCAACCCTAGAGCCTGAACCCCTCACCCAGGGGTCATGAATTTCACAATTTAAATAGAGGGCCTCATGGACATCATGATCATGCATTTAGTTTTTAACAAATATATATAGGAGTAGAGAAGAAGATTTTCTAAGATTTAATACATTTTTACTATTTGGCCACATTGGCCCCACCCTAGAGCCTGAGCTCCTCACCCAGGGGTCATGAATTTCATAATTTTGATAGAGGGCCTCATGGACATCATAATTATGCATTTAGTTTTTAACAAATATATATGGGAGTAGAGAAGAAGATTTTCTAAGATTTAATACATTTTTACTATTTGGCCATATTGGCCCCACCCTAGATCCTGAACCCCTCACCCAGGGGTCATGAATTTCACAATTTAGGTAGAGGGCTTCATGGACATCATTATCATGCATTTAGTTTTTTAAAAATATATATGGTAGTAAAGAAAAAGAATTTTTAAAATTTAATACATTTTTACTATATGGCCATATTGGCCCCACCCTAGAGCCAGAACCCCTGACCCTGGGGCCATAAATTTCACAATTTTGGTAGAGGGCTTCATGGACATCATAACCATGCAACTGGTTTTTTCCTCACATGCGTGGGAGTAGAGAAGAATATTTTTGAAAATTTGTCTTTTTTTGCATATTTGGCCCTGCCTGTGGCACCCCAAGGGTGGTAGAGCCATGAATTTCACAATTTAGATTCTTCTTACCATAGAGATGCTTCACACCAAAAATGGTAACGATTGGCCTGGTAGTTTTCAAGAAGAAGTTAAAAATGTAAAATTGTTAACACACGACGCGCGGACGAAGACCAATTGCAATAGGTCACCCGAGTGACTCAGGTGACCTAAAAATGTCAAATAAATTAGCATTTTAAAACTTCCTTATTTCTCGTAAATACTCTGCCAGGGAGTGGAATGAAATAACTGAATATATTTTAAAAGGTCCTCGACATCCCGTGACTTTTACTTTCTATCAGTACGTCACAACATGACGATTTTAACCCAGTGTGAAACTGGTTATGTCACCAATATTTGTTCTCCATCTCAATAGCTCAGTGGGTATAGCTTCAGTCTTCGAACCTGCTGGTCCTGAATTTGAATACAGCAGGAACTTTTGTTGTTATAAACAGCAATATAATTTTAAAGTTGGATTTTTTTCCAAAATCATTCAAGTCGAAAGTATCCTTGTATCCCATATCTTTGAGAAATTTAGAACATTGATTTGTATGGGAAACTTTTCCAGAGGGTATGGAGGACCCTACTGTTAACTCTTCAACAAATTAAATCAGCGATTATTTTACATACGGTATATCTTGAATTTTGAAATTCACCCTCCCAATTTATACAATTATTTCTCTTTCATAAATAGCCTGGTCCTCCATTCACACAAACTAGCTAAAATACGACACTTGTTCTGTTTTTATTTCTTTATTTAAAAAAAAAACAAGAAAAATATACTCTGAGAATCTGGACCACATTCACATACAAAACAAATAAACCAAGCATCAACTAGATTTAGTCACTAAGTTCATTTATAACAAACAAATCCAGACAGTTTTCTTTGGAGGGATATTTCTCAATTAAAGTGAAGTTTCTTAAAGATGCTCATTATGCTCATATTTTGATTAATATTAAGAAACAAATACAATTAAACATGGTCCCTGCGAAATGAAAGCTATTAAATTGTCAAGGTAGCACTGAGTAGAGACCTTTTGAGTCAGTTCAACACATATTTCACCAAAATTGTTATTGTGTAGGGGAAAATGTACATGGGAGTATATTCAACTAATGACATTCACATTTATTACTTTTAGTAGTTTAAGTACAAAACAAATATGAAATACCGTAACACTATGCCAGTTTCCACACAGCACACATCACATTCACACTTATCTTCACATATCACAAAATATAAATAACATGATGTTCTCAGCACGTGTCATCAAAATGAAAGAAATTAGAGAGAGAACCTGTTTTTTTTCTTATAAACACATTCTCAAAGTATTGCTTTACCATTCACTAACAATTGTCGCAAGATTTTGCATAAAGTGTTCTTATAAAAAAAAATATATGGAATTCTTGTTTGAAAGTTTGATGATGGAGCACTAAAGTATTCTGGTTCTTCCATCGTGAGAGATGAATGATTAGAATGTAGAAATGATTGCTACACGAGTCCTGGGTTATAACTCGTCCTTTGTATCATCCTTCTTTTCCTCAGATTCCTGCAATAAACAGTTGGGAGAAAATTCAGCCATTTTGTTTTTTCTCTTCTTATGCATGGAAATTCATCGCACTATTTTTTTCTCTCTCCAATTTTAAGCTTTACTGTAAACCAATATGAAACTTAACGAAATAATTAAAATCAAATTAACTAAGTTGCATTAATATCTCCCTCCCCTCTTTTAAAATTTCAGACCCATTTTCATAGATACATCTTTAATAAAAACAAAGATTTTTTTTTCAAAACATAGAAATTATAGTTCCAAGATAAATTTCCATGATTAGAATTTTCTCCCATCATTCCTGTTGGCAACGCCTGTGTTGTTTTAGACTAAGTAACAGTTACGGAAGTGTCGCCACTAATCTACACGCGAACACAATGGAATAGTCGCGCATGATGTCTTGTTGTCCAAATGGAGATATCATGCATCAAGACAATAAAAATCATGCTCAAAACTTTTTTGTTCAATTCTCTTTAGTTTTCAAAAGTGAGTGTTGTCATGGTAACAAACACAGGCAAAGCTGAATGGAATGATGGGATATATACAAGAGCTAAGTCAACATCACTCATTCAAAGTCATGCACAACAAAATTCAATATTTCTCTAATCTATTGCTCTCTATATTTACTTAACTTACTGATATTTCACAGATAATCAAATCAAGATAGTCTTAATTGTTTTTCTTTTTTTTTCCAATTTTTTTTTTTTTTATAAATTTCAATATTTCACATCTCACTTTAATATTAAGAAAAGAAAATAGAGTACAGTGCGTTATGTAAAATAGAGAACAGGAATCATAACTCTAGCAGGTAGAGCACCAATCAAAACAAAGAGTGATATATAAACATGGAGTCTACCTTGTCATCTTCATCCTCATCACCAACCTCTTCTGGTTTATCTTCTTCCACTGCCTCGTCATCTTCAGGCTCATCTTCAATCTATATAACAAGAAAATAATTCATCACTCCATGAAACTGTTTAGGTAAGGTTGCAAGAGTTACTATTCTTGAACTATGTCCCTGTAGTTTAAAATGTAAGTGGAGCTCTTATTTAATACTTTTTAAAATCACTCCAAGATAGAGATTTTGCTTAGTGCTTACTTTGGCATCTTGAGGAATGCTCATGGCTTCTCTCAGCATGTGTTCTACCCTCTCAGCAAACCCAGCAGAGTCTTGCAGAGCAAATCCTGACCGGAGGGTGGCTGTCTCAAACATGACTACAGCCAGGTCTTTGGCAATCTGATCGTCAGCATTGGCCTATCATAGAAAAAAGTACATGATATATTCACAAGAATTTTTCAATCAATCTATTTTATCATTATTATATATTTTGATCTTTTCCAGCTATTAAAATCGCCTACCTCAACTCGTGATTTCAGCTCTTTAATCAAAGGATGTCTGGGGTTGATTTCTAAAGTTTTCTTCTGAGTTGAGTAAAATCTGAAAAAAAAAAATCATTTGTCATATTTTATCTCTAGAATCAATATTGATGCTTTTAAAATGGGAGTTGGATTTTGTACAAAGAAAAAGTTCAATGTGTAAGACACTCACTGTTGAGAAGGATCCTGCTGTTTGGCATATGCTTGGGATCTCATGATCCTTTCCATGTTTCCTGACCAGCCATAGGTGCTAGCCACCAGTGCACAGGGAGATTTTGTAAGTCTGTCAGACACTGTAGCCTTGCTGATCTTCTCCTTCAGAGAGTCAAGTTCCTGCAGCCACTTTGTCAATGGTTCGTATTCTTTCTCCATGGCTTCCTTGCGCTCCTTGGCCTTTTCAGAGTCATCAATTGTCAGTCCTTCTTTGGCAACATTTTGGAATTTCTTGCCCTCAAACTCGGGGAGAGATTGGATGCAGTATTCATCAACAGGCTCCACAAGGAAGAGGACTTCGTATCCCTTCTTCAGAAGGCGTTCCACAAATGGAGATTTCTCAACCTAAAAATAAACAGGAAACAGCATGAAAAATCAACGAACACTTTTAAACAAGATGGGCATCAATAATGTTATGCAAGGATTTATTTCACTCTTTACAGAAAACTTCATCAAATCATAATGAATGCAAAAATCACTATTTTTTTTGGTAACAGTTTTAAGAATTGGAAACAGAGCACTAACCTCGCTTCTGCTGGTTCCAGCAACAAAGTAGATGGCCTCTTGTTTCTCCTTCATCCTCTCGATGTAGTCGGGCAGACTGGTCTGTTCCGTGTCAGAGTTGGAGGAGTAGAACCTGAGCAGTTTGGCCAGACGAGTTCTGTTGGACTGGTCCTCAATCACTCCCAGTTTAATGCTGGAAAAAATAACAACCAACCACCTTAGAACTTCCAATACATTTCATGCAAGAAAAAAAAACCAACAAAAGTACCTGTATCAAGTTAACAAAAAGTTGAAAATGTGCATTTTGCTACAATTTTGCTCAGTAAATTTCAAAAACTTTAAAGCTATCTAGTCTTCAAATTTTGCACTAAGAAAAAATTGCTTTTGAATTTCTTAAAACAACATATTATGTGAGACAACAGTACATCATAGTCAGAAATGGAATTTTGACAATGGTAGACGATGTTGTCAACTTTTATTTTCCAGAGCACAATTTCAATGTGAAAATTGGTATCTCATCATCGAACTCAAAGTCTGGAGACACATGAAAAAGGGCAGTAACTGCCTTCATAACATAACAGATAAATTCCTAAGCATAAACCATAACTTCTCTTTTCCCAATTCTCTCTGTTTAGCGCTTTCAATAAGTGGAAACAAGAGGCAATTTTTTTTTACTATTTCACTGATCAGTATTAGCCACTTCTAATTTCATAATACACACAATTGGAAACAGTTTATACTAAAAATCCTCTATATTAATGAATAATTCACCTCTTCAATTCCAAATTAATGATTGTATGCCCTGTTGTTTGAAAGATGTTTGTTTGTTTCAATAAGCCAGTGCTTACTTTGTGGAGTACTCCTTCCAGAACTTCTCGTAGTCGTCCTTGCCGATTTTCTTGATCATGTCCAGTGTCTTTCTGACCAACTTCTTCTTGATGACCTTCAGGAGTTTGTGTTGTTGCAGGGTCTCACGGGAAACATTCAGAGGTAGATCATCAGAGTCCACCTACAGTCAAATATACCATGTCCAACTTACATCCCACTTATAGATACATAGTAAGCATTGTAAAATTCTATAAGGCACTGTTGCAAGCATAAAGAAATAAAGAGAATTCTACTTACAACTCCCTTGACAAAGCTGAGGTATTTGGGCATCATGTCTTCAAAGTCATCAGTGATGAAAACTCTTCTGACATACATCTGAAAAAAATAACAGACATAATAAATATTTCAATTCAATGAGTTATACAACTTCAGAACTTTGTAATTTTTGCTTTTCTAGCAATTGCATGTACATTTTTTAAAAGGAAACAATTATGTTATATTATAAAAAAATATAAATAACATATAGCATAAATTCTGCAATTTTAATAAATGTTTTTGATAACTCTTAATATTGAAGAAAAAATAGAACCCCTTTAATATACCTTGATGGATTCCAATTTCTTTCCGTAGTTTGAGAACATGTCATGGGGGGAGGCCTTGGGGACATACAGGATGGATTTGAAGGTGACCTCTCCTTCTGCGGTGAAATGGGTCCTAGCCAGGGGCTGCTCACTGTCCTTGGAGATGGATTTGTAAAACTCGTTGTACTCATCATCACTTACATCATCAGTTCTACAAACAAAAGGACAGTCAATACATTAACCAATGCTCAAGTTATCACATTCTTTAAGAGCACTAAATCAACTGCTTAGTTTACAAAACAAATATCTTCTCTACCCCCCTCCCTTCCAAAGAAAATATAAATGTATCAATTCTTTTGACCCCAGGCTTTTATTAGTTTCATTGTTTAATCAACTCCCACTTACTTTCTGGTCCATATAGGTTTGACACTGTTCATCAGTTCCCAGTCCCAAACGGTCTTGGAGACTTTCTTGGTCTTAGGTTTGTCCTCATCCTTCTCCTCCTCAACCTTTCCTTCCTCATCTTCCTCCTTGTCCTCATCCTTGGTGGCTTCCTCTTTCTTCTCTTCCTCCTCTTCAAGAGGCTCCTCGACTTCTTCAGTCTGTGAATTCAAGAACGATTTGTTTATATTAAATACTAAAAAAAGCAAGATAATTTTTGCAACCTGCATTTCTTTAGATTTTGATACTTTTTTAACGTAGACTTTCCTAGTTTTGAAAAGAACACAGAAAGACAAAGTGAAAATAAACACCATAAAATCATTTTGTTCTACAGTTTGTTTAATAAAAAAAATACCCAAACATTACCTTGCTAGCCCAGATGTAGATGGGGAAGTTAATGAACTGAGAATATTTCTTCACCAAGTCCTTGACTGTATTCTCCTCCAGGAAGTCATGAGCCTCCTCCTTCAGGTGAAGACTGCACAAAAAAGAGTTACAGTAGAGTTATCTTTCTTTTCTTCACAGTAAGCAATACATTTCACTTAGATCTTCAGCAACAGGACTTGGATTGAGCCTTTAATTTTGTCATCTCTCTCATGCGTTGCTTATTTAACCTTTTCTATACTATTCTATACTAAATTGAATTTTTTAACTATCATGTAGGAAATCAAGCTGATGGTTTATTTCTCCTCACCTAATTGTGGTTCCTCTGCCCAGAGTGTTTCCTCGGGGGTCCTTCACAACAGAGAAGCTCTCGGAGTCAGACTCCCAGACATACTGCTCATCATCGTTGTTCTTTGAGGTCACAATCACACGGTCAGCAACTGGAACACAAAGATATAAAATAAAGGTCATGTTACGAGTATGTTCAGAATTTAATATAGAGTAGAATTTCAAGTTTGAACACAAATATTCTTGTTTTACGGGGACATCATTTTGTGGACAGTCTCTCCTTGTGCTACTCTTAAGAACAGTATCAATTATCATGACGATGAGGACATAAATTTATGGAAGAGAAAAACAAGAAATCAATGATTTTACATTTACATATTTTTTCATAATGCAAGCAAATTACCTCATAACAAATAAAGTACAATTAATTTCTGGAGCGCCTTACCCAAGAAAGATGAATAGAAACCGACTCCAAACTGTCCAATGAGATCGGACATCTCAGTCTGAGAATGAGCTTCACCGAGTTTGGTCAGGAACTCGCTGGTGCCGGATCGTGCGATGGTACCGAGGTTGTTGATCAGATCGTTGTGAGTCATACCGATTCCAGTGTCTGTGACATGCAGGACATGGTTGTCTTTGTCAGCCTGAAATGGAAAGAATAGTCAGATGTGATTGTAGGTATTAAATTAAACTCAATGTTTCCAATGCAAAAATTTTAGAAATGTAATGCTGCAGGCTGATATGTATTTTTTCTTTTTAAAATAAATTAAATTATTGCAAGATTTGAGAAGGGAAATAACTCAAGTTGACTTTTTTTTTTTATATATATAAATTAAAAATTGAGTTATTCCACTATTTAAAACAGCAAAAATAATCAATGCAGAAATATATGAAACAATAAAGCCATTCCTGTACAAATAATTATTATTTTTTTAGCCTTAGAGATTCATTGCAATTAATGATGTGCAAGAAAGTGAAAGTTTTAAGTTTCTTTGATATACACCATATCAATTGAATGTTTCAATTTTTATCTTATCATTATTTTCAATAAAGAATGTACGATAATAAGAAGTAACTGTAATGATTTATGGAAAGAGGGTAATTTATAGCCATGGACTAATGAGAACACAATTTTTTTTAAAACAAAATATTTTTATCAAATACATTTTTTGTCACCTCAAGATTGAAATACTTATTACAAGTTCAACATTTAGAGAATAATTCATACTTTCTTTCCTATTGCAATGTCATATCAAATATGGTTTTTTACTGAAGAAAGCTCAACTTGTTCATGTGTCTTACTCCATACATCAATGTTCACTGCTATTAAAACAGTAAGCAATTATGATAGAACAGGGGCTTACTTGCAACATCACAAGTGCCTATTAGTATGTGAGCAGTTGCCACTGTGTTTATAACACTTTGTGCAACAGTAGGCATTATTGCAACTGAAATCTCGCACTTTCTCCCTGACTCCTGAATTATGTATTTTTTGTTCCCCTTGATCACCCACAGATGTGAAAATGCTTTGAACCCCAATTGCAGCAAAAACATTTGCAAGGCAAGTAAATAATTTTAATTATAGCGTATGTGCTCATCTCTTCAGTTTATGATGCCGAAAGGACACAGCAGGCAAGAATCAACCAATTAAACGAAGCAAGACTTGCGTCTGGAAATATCCAAAAGATCAACAATCTTTATCTTTACACTTGAAATCCTCTTAAATCTCTCTTAAACTACACTTGAATTTCATCGCATGCCAATTAAAAAACCTGCATTTAATTACAACAATGAGGCAATATGGTATCACCCAAGCAATAAGGTAAATAGCAGAAATGGAAGTGGATTGTCACAATAAATTACCTCATCACACGCTAACTGCTCTATTAATAAAGTCTCTGGCATGCAACGTACGTCAGCAACACTTAGTATCTGCCTATCTGAGGGGAACTTCTCAAAACTCCAGACACAAAAATACCTCGTCACAGGTGAAGATGTTATTGTATCACCTTCTGTTTCTAGCCTTGTTAATTGTACTGTACATTTCAGGCATAACCATACAATCTCTATAAGACAACTTTATCTCACAATATCTTTGGAAACCCTATGCTGATAAATTGATGAGGGAATACAGGGATATAAATATCAATTAATGTGATATATCACAGAGCGTTTATTATGATCCACATGGGCATTGATCCCATGCAATTTCTTATAACATGGTTTAAACCAGTTGTAGGTTTCATGATTATCAAAAGCAATCTGACAAGCTTGTGATGCACAATTATAACTGTACTCTCGGTACACAACACCCCCATCTGTCTGGATCGATCTTGTTTTCTTTCTTGGTAAACAACATGTACAATGTGCGATTAATTCCATCACACAGTATACTGCTGTTTTTTATGAAGAATGGATTGATTATGAAGTATACAAGTGATTCAGTCTGTACTAACTATTGGTCAATGAGTATGCATGTCAAGGGAGTTCCACTGTGGTAAGTGTGGAATCTCTGTATTACTATAGAGAGGCACACATCTGAATTAATGTATATTATTTCTAATAAATACTGTATGTGCTTGCAACTCTTTACAAAACTGATATCAATCCTTCCATGCATAATGTAATTTTTCCCCTTGGTATAGATAAGCCAATACTCGTGAAGGAAATGAATGATCATCAATTCTGCTATTGACATCCCTACCTTAATCTTGATGCTGAGTTCTTCTGTTGCTGACAGAGCCGATTTATCCGTAAGTGACAGGAAACGGATTTTATCCAAAGCGTCAGAAGCATTGGAGATCAACTCTCTCAAGAAAATCTACAAATTTAAAATCATGTATAAATTGTTTTATCCCTGAAAGTCAGAAACAATAGATTTCTACAAGTACATAAGTGTATACATGCAGAACAGTGCTCTGAAAGACTTGTAAACATCCCCACTGTGGAGGGGGGGGGGTATTTCAATTAAGGACTTAAGTTAGTGATTCTTGAATTGTATGTGCTAAGAATGGGCTTGACTCTTTACCTCTTTGTTTTTGTAGAGGGAGTTGATGATGAGTTTCATCATACGGTTGACCTCCGCCTGGAATACATGTTTCTCCGCCTTTTCCCGTAGTTCCTTCATTTGAGCGACATTCAGTCCATCTAACTTGATTGCCTCCTCTTCCCTGAGATAAAAAAAATCCGAAATCATCTTTGGTCTCAATCATTTTTGGAAACTCCATACATATAGTCAAAATTTTAACTGATTTATTTTAATACATATATAATGGACCAACACATCATAGATATATAATGAGTTGGTCAATGAAGGTAATCATTGAACAACATGATTCCTTTACATCCCCCAACAATAATTTGACCTCCAACGATAGAGACATTTTAAAAAGATACATGTATGTCATAGGACAAGGAACTGCAAATCTGCCAATGTTCATACTCCATGTTTGTGATGATGAATATGCATATACCGGTATAGGTAAAGTAAATTAAAATCTCAATTCAGGAAGTGGGCCTGTGGGGAGAGAAAGAATCGTTATGCAATCTGGACCTGAACCAAATCCAGAAAAATGTGAACCAAAACCAAACTGAACAACTTGTACCACAGTTTACCGTCCTATCTCGGAATAATGACAGCCCTACAGTACTTATAAATGAAAAATTACTTCTAACACTAAGGCACATGTGTGGCATTCTAAAATTAGACTCTACTACAACACACAAATCTGTTTAAATCACTCCAAACCACAAGGCACTGATTGGCATCACAAGAGAATTTTTCTAATCATTAAGAAAAATTGATAACTTCATAATATCCAGGTGGGGGGTTGCAGGCAGATATACATGCAAGCCATGATCAAGTCTGGCATTCCTGGCTGTTTCAGCTAGCACATCATTTTAAAAAATTTCACCCGTCTTTCGAGTTATGTAGTGACTATTGCAAACTACATGTACTACTTTACCCTAACATACAAAGATAATATTAGATATGTATTCATGTAGTAGCTTAGTGTATTCACTAGTTATAGTACCACAGAGTACTGCTGTAAAAAAACATTCAAATACTCTTCAAGTACTATACATCAACCATTATATTTAATAAAAGCCTCTATAAATCAGATGCTTAAATCTTTTAGGAATGTGGCATGATGGATAATTGAATTACCATACTATTACACTCAAAACAAAATAAGTTCTTCCATGGCTACTGTTGCAAACCTTCTGAGAGAATTTCAATACAAATATTGTGTAGCATTGGAGCATATTTTGTACAAATATAAGGGGCACATGTTCATATCTAATACAAAACAGGTGGTTCCCCTCTACACAAGAAATATACACAAAATAGATTCACAAGAAGGGAACACTCTGCTCAGAGTTTACATGTAGATGACTCTATCGATTCTTACAATGTTCCCTGGCCACCTTTGTTTCATCCCCAGCATGTTCACATAGTGTTAAACCCTCACCATTATCTCAATATCTGCCCATATCATCAATGTTATGCTGAAACTGACACTGACATTCTAGCATGGGGGTCTTCAAAAATGTTTCAAATTGATAAAAATCTATATTGCACTTCTCATAGAAAGAGCATTACCTATGTATTTGTTAGCTTTCTAGATGTTTTATAACCTAACAGCTGCTAAAAGAATTTTTTTTTCTTTCAAATATTAAAAAATGCAGTCAATTCTTCAGTTTTTCAAACCCTGTCTGTAGTAATTAACTCTTGTAAACCATATTCCTATAAATATAAACTCATCCCAATGAATAGACATTATGAATCTGTTCTTCATTAATTAGGAGAAGTTACAGGCTGGAGATATGCTGATGTCAGCAGATACTACTACTACTGCTGTTGTCTTCATGTTGTGTTTCCCCCCTTGAATTATAACACACAGCAGACATTTTTCCCCCTTGCATGCACCAGCAGTACCCTCATTATAGCCTGTATTGACTACCTTTTTTCCTCTTTTTTTATTATCTTAATAATATTAGTTTTCCTCATCACTCTGATCACTCAGGGAATCTAGTAGGTCAAATGAGTTCAAAGTTCAGACTATTGAGGTCAGACATGGTGATCTGGGTCAAACTGCACAAAGATCATGGCTGTTTTCAAATATATACATGTAAATACAAGGTATATATTGGTATCATAAAGTATGTTAGAGGTGATGTGGACTTGATTAAAGTAATTCCATAAAATTTGTTTAATTAACATCAAAGTTATGGTCATGCACAATCAATGATAATTGAACTAGCTACTTCTATCAGACCGCCTGCGTAAAAAGTGATTTTGTCTGTTGTATTGTACAAAGACTATGCAATCTTCCATGTTGCTTTTCTTATACACCAAAAAAGCCACATGATATAATTAAACACAGATCATACACATGCAAGCCGTTTCTGCATTAATTCCATCAGAATCTGTGACAGTGCATTGTGCAAGGTACGGTATTTATGTGCAATTATAGCCCTTACCAAGGCAGTATGGCATATACTTCACTTACAAGTCAAGAAAGTTAACTTGGCAATTCAAATGCTCATAAATTCTTCAAGAAATGTGCATTTTTCTAGCAGAAAAATAAATAGGTCTTGTTTTTTAGAATATTTTTTGTGCGCTTGTTTACTTCTGAAGATCAAAACACTTATTACAAATTTTCGAGATGTACACAAAAATGACTGCACTTTTCTCCCTATCACTTAGGGTATCTGCCAATTCACTTGCCCACACCTGCCTACACAAAACGCAATATTGTTTTGCCAAAAAGCCCAGCAACTGATGCGAGACATTCAATCTATTTACCTCTGCACCGCTTCATCGTCTGTCCTGGAACCATCACGACTCTTTCCAATGTCATCCTCTAATGTCACGTCCCCTTCTTCATCAGCTGCTGAGCAAACACCTGGGAAAACATTTTTATAGTAATGAGGATAATGAGTTACATTTGCAAGTAACCAACATAATTATATGAATTTTCCTACTGGAAAAAAGCCAACCTTGCAGTTAGTAATAATTTCATGTTGATATTGTATGCACGATTTCGCATGTTTACTGTTGATTTCTGCTAAGGAAGCATGGAAGAATTCGCTTTTTAAGGGTTTCAAGGTAATGAAGGTTGTTCATAAAGTTAATGAGACAAAACAATAAAATAAATGTATGACATCTAGATTTTGAGGATTAAATTGAACTGAATAAAATGACTATCCAATGCGTCGTACACAAGACATAAATTAATAGTTTCTACCCTGCTAACTTGCATGCATGATTTTACTCCACCCCTTTCCCCAAGACTTGCATGTCGGAGACAATATCTCAGACTTTAATTCAAACAAATCAATATGTCTTTTTTAAGAAATTTGCATGCAATATAAAAGAAAATGGACTGGCTGGCACATCTTTTATACGCAATACTTCTTTTACTATAACTCGATACATCGTATGTGGGGGAAAAACATGCCTTAGTTGGCTCGACCGGTGCACGGCCATGCGCATACCACGCAGTGGTCTTGATCTTGAAATATCTACTTACCCGCCACTAAAAACACGCAGAAAAGTCCCAGGTAAAAGGTTTTCCACCTCATGTTTCTAAATACTTTGTTACTTGTTTATGATGATGGGTTGAATACTGTCTAAACGTCAAAACACAAGAAAATGGCTGTCTGCACGGTGCACAGCCTTGCTTGGTGGGAATTCCCTTATATCGAAATACACCAATGAATGATCAACACGATCCCCAAATCAACCAATCAGCTATTCACAAGTTAAAACCGAGTTCGTCAAACTTGGCTTTTTTTGATTGGCTAATAAAAATTACTAGATCAGGGCCTCTTGCATTTCCGGTTTACAAAAATAGAAGTTGTGATTTCTCGCACTTCCTTCCGGAAATTTTTAGTTTACATGGAGATGGTGCGAAAGAAAGCGATGTTTTCACTTGTTTACAATTGTGTAAATAAAAAGGAGTTTATCAATCTCTTCAAGACGAACATATCTTACTAAAGGTGAGTGAAAGAAGATATGTGAGAAATTTTACTCATCATTACCCCTTCTTTTTGTGAATATTCCATATTTTTCATGAAAATGCTTCTTAGAGGGAGCTAACTCTTACACTAAGCATATTTTCTCGATACCGGTTAATATTAATTGAAATTCTACTAGAGGTAATACACGTTCACATTGTAAAATTTTTGAAAGTATATTATTTATTCAACCGTAAGACTATGTTAAACATTGACAAAACCTGAAGAGAGAGAGATTAAGAGAGAGAGAGAGAGAGAGAGAGAGAGAGAGAGAGAGAGAGAGAGAGAGAGAGAGGCTATATATACAGATTGCATACAAAAAAAATGTAACAAGACATAGGTATGCAGTGAGCCATGCATATAAATGAACAATATATTGCATGTGTACAATATATAGAATTGTAATACATTTACTTAGCAGTAACATGTATATGTACTATTATATATACATGTATATTGTACCTACATTTTAAAAGCTTGTTGATATTAGATGGAGGTGTAAATTTGGAGTTACGATTATTTATCAGGCATACTGCTATAACATTTTTTAAAAAAGTGGACATATACTCAGAATATGAATCATTGTTGAAGTTTTATTTATCATTTAAGATGGTACATATTTAGTATAATACAGAGATGGTGAAATAGCCTAAAAATCTATTGAACAGCTAGAGTGTCCTACGAATTTTCAGAATGCCCAGGAATTATTGAAAATTTGCCAGCCAAGTAACTAGACTAAAAATAATACACATTAAAAATGTGAATATTACATTTATTGCTCAATAAGCCAACTCAGTCTGAAGAGTGTTCTTTTTTGACACTATGTCCGGCGGAGCTTTTATTAACTTTTACCAGACATTCACAAAAACTACCAGGGATTGCCTGCAATCTGTCACATTTTGCCAACTCTGTATATAGCTGCTTTAATAGCTGTATAACTTTCTCTTTAAAGTCACTTGGCTTCTGTAAGGTCATACTTTTTAAAGAGGAACAGGTTTGAGTTTACATTTCGGAAGATTTCCAAATGCTCTATTTATCTCAGTTCAACAAACCCACTTTATTTGTCTGTTAAACATGTTTAATTTTGGATCGAAAAAAAGTTTATCAGATGATTACAAAGGCATGAAACCCTATCAAAGTTGTTGACATAGAATTAAACGGCAGCATTTACTCGGGGTCATGAAAATTTCTGGCAGCCGATGTGTCAAGCACTTGATGTGGGTCCTTAATTTGTGTTAACTTTATTGAGATAACATTGAATTCTTTTTGTGTACTCTATTGATTTTAAATAATCCATGTTATCATTTTATTTTAAACATAGCTTCCCAGGTTTAAAATAATCTTCAGGAATATCTCTGAAATTCGGATACAAAATATTGGATTTATAACTATTGGTTCTGGTATTCTAAGTTAGTAAAATAGTGTTTTATTCATTACACAGTTGAATTACAGATAGCACTTTAATTGATAACAGATTTTATTTATGATAGCTGCCATTTAATTAGTCTTGAAAATTACCTAAATAAAGTACCTCGATTAAAGTTCAATCAATTAAATTTTTTAGAATATTATTATATACCGGTATGTTTTGTATTTGTTGTTTGTATTCCAAATCCTATATTTATTTAAAATCTTAACCCTTAATTGTGTCACTGAAACACTATCATTATAACTTAAAAGCTCTACAGGCAAATCGGGTTTAACAACTTATCAACTTGAATTTTCCTATAGAGATATTGTTTTGTAACAATAAAAGGCATAAAGAAAATGCATGAAAAAAAACCCTTCAAAATTCAGATGCCATTCATTTCTATACCTACTTATTAATTCTATAGAGTTAAATGTCTTTACTTTCTATTAGGAAATCAAATTATCTAAATGGGTTTTGAAATTTGAAAGGACTTAAGTGCTGCAGAGTACACTGGTGATAAGTCGTAAATAATGCTGCTGAAATGTTTAGAAAATTCTTATCCTTTCTTATATCTAATGCACTGAGGAAAATATTGAATTTTTAACGTTTGTGATAAGGTTAATTTATTTACTGGACATGTAAGCTTTTACATGTACAACCTAACAAAATCAAATGATGTTTGAAAGATTCAATTAGCTTGTACAAAACGGGAAAGAAAGTGTGTTCAAGAAATGATTTAACATTAAGAGATAAATGTTTGTGCATCCATGCTTGTGTACATTAGATTTAAAACCTGCACATTTGATTTCCCACTGGCATTGAAGTTGACATTGCAAGTGCAGTGCATACATGTAAATGCTTACTTACTTTATCCCCGATGAAAACTTTTTAAGATTTCATTATTTTTACATTTGCATTTACACATAATAATAAATCTGTACTGAAATATTTTTTTAATATTGTATAATCATTTATATTCATGCATGGAGACAAATTTTCTGGGTTGCAATTTTTTCCACATGCAGGTAAATGTTTACGCATAATTTCATGCATTTGTTTTATGGATCCTAAATAAACAACATCCTTCATGATTTTTAGAAGATACAATTTACTTCATGGAGTGAGAGGTAACCACAGAGGCCACACAATTAAATGCTGATGATTGCAAAATTGAAAATAGATTCATAAAGTCCTATATAAAATAAAAGTCTAATTAAAAACTTAGATACGTCAAAATTTAATGTATTACAATCCCTCTCATGAAAGTGTAGCATTAACTTTTTGTTAATACAATAGGTGCATGTAAAACTAGCTATCTATCAATTACCAAATAATATGGCCGAGCCGGTTTAAACATTACAGATATGTGTCAAAATTAAATTTCCATATTTCTCCCATTGAAAGTTGGAGGTTTTGGTGACACTCTGTCAAAGATAATATATGATAAATTGATAAAAGTCAAATAAATAGAAAAAGGAGAGACCCACACCGAGGACGTAGAACATGGAGACTTTGAAGTCGCTGCACTAACAATGAGAGATCGAAAGAATTCTTTAATTCAACAGACACCCAGGAAACAGTACTACGTCCCTCCTTTTTTTTTTTTGCTGCATGCAGACCAAACTGTGCTGGGTCTCTCAGGGTCTCTGATAAATATTTGCTTTCAAGTACATTATTTATGAGTCGTTACGCAGAGCCAAACAGTATATCGAGTGCTATTGAATTTTTGTAAATGTTCTTTTTTTTTATTTTCCCGAAAGTTTATTTTTCTTTAAAAAAGTTTTGAACAATTCCATGTTATCAGTGTTTGTCTTCTTTTTTTTTTTCTTAAATGCTAATGCTTTTAAAAATCTATAGTCATTAAATCATGCAATATTTTAAGACTAGAGTTTTAATGTATAAGTTAAATTCTTTCAGTGGGTGCAGTTGTTTAGGATTGCAAGTGCGTGTTCACAGGGAATTTGGAATGTTTTCATTTGCAGGTTGTTTTGTATAAGCATACAATAAGTAGGACCATGTTTGTTATCAATTTGCAGATTATGCTTAAATACTTTATTATTAGCATAATATGCAAATTTTGAACAAGGCAAGTCAGATATCAATAATGTACCGTTAAATACCTGGTTTAATCTAAATATGTCACTGTGATCGAAGAGGCTATATATATATACATAAAATTTCTGTTTAATTCACAGATGTTGGCTTTCACTGTGCAGAGGATGTACTAGCTGTTAAAGATCATGGAAAGAAATGAAGAATACCTAGACTTTTGCTGTTCTATGGGCCAGTTGATCAAAGCTTTAAAGTTATAGTTTTCTCCCTGATTATACCACCAGATTAAGATGAAGTTGGACAATTTCTTTGAAGATGAGGATGAAGAAGCCCAAGCAACAGAAATTGATCAAAAATATCAATTACGCAAACCGATTCGACCGTTTGTTTGTTCCACTCCTGAAGACTTCAATGAGGAGAAGGATTTCCTACTGAGGGAAATTTTCCCTGAAATTCACAAACTGTGCAAGTTACGTGGAGGCAACTTCCTGCCTTACGATATCCGATGGAATCCCAATAGGGATGAAGCGGCATCAGGGAACTTATTAAAACTCAACTTGGACTACATATCCAAGAGTTCTCCTTTCTTCATATGTCTTCTGGGAGAGAGTTATGGACCTTATCGATATATGGAGAAACCTCCTCTCCAGAAAAAAATTAGAAATGTGGAAGATCTTGATGATATGGATTGGATGGATAAAAATTATCTAATGGCTGCTTCAGCTGGATACACATGGGTGCTACAAGAAAGCCATCAGAACACTAGTTTTACAGAGTTAGAGATAATTCAGGCGGCATTTCTCTGTGACAATCGATACTGCCATTTCTATTTTAGGCAACCGGAACATTTGGATGTGAAGTTTGGACATCTTTCAGAGGAGAAGAGAATTAAACTCAGTAAAGTCCATTTACCTGAAAATGAGTATGCTGACCTGAGTATTCGAGACTTGAAGCAGAGAATAGTTAAGAAAGCTCTTCCTGTAAAATATTACAGGACCAATGAAGAATTAGGTAGACATGTTATAAAGGACTGGACAGCAGTCATAGATATTGTGTACCCTGCATTAGAACATCCGCTTTCCACCCTGGGTAAGATTTTTATCAAACTGCATTACATGTAAATATAAGTGATAGTTTATAGTTAAAATAATAATCTAAATATAAACTTAAAATTGAAATAAAAACCTTAAAATATCAACAATTTTGTACATCCCCCTTCTCCCTATCGAAAAAAGTCAAACAAATCTTTGAAACCTGGAGACAAAAGTATAATCATGGCTATTGCAGGTAATAAATAAATTTGAATCAGATAAATCCTCATGTTTTTAAAACGCAGGTACATTTTGGAGATCAGATAAAACAGACACAAGAGTAATCCAAATATTTCAAACTCATAAAAGTGCAGCATGGAGGTTTTATATCACAGTTATTGGAGATATATGTCAATAAACTCTCATAAATTCTCACTTTTGGGCCAGTTATGATGGCTGATAACTGCCCAGCTTAAAGTGGGCCTGATTTATGAACCCCCCTCCTCCAAGTGTTCATTGTAAGTGCCTCATGATCTCATTAAGTGTATATATAACAACTTAAGTGCTTTGTTATGAGCTTGAAGGGATTACTTCAGAGTGAAGAAAATCAATGTGATCTATGCTCTGTCTTTTAATGTTTTGAGAAAGATTGTCCTGCTAAATTCCTCTTTAATCAGCACAGTGTTTTGTAACACATTATTTAATAGCCTTTAGCTTGTAGACCTTTAGAAGTGCTATACTCTGATAGATCAAGGGAAAAAGTAGCAAGTCTTAATGAAAATAAAACACAATCAGATCGATAAAAATTGATTAATTGATCCTATGAGGTTAAAAGAAAATAAGAGGAGCGAATTAATCCCCATGCAATGTTGACATTATAAAAGCTTTTGGCGGTGACAATATTCCTATCCAAGTTTTGTCATTGATGTTAATTTGGAAAATATTCCTTAAGGGCTGAAGACATTTTGATAAAACTATCTTTGCATAAACATTCCAACAATATGTTTGTAGCCTAAAAGGTTTAATCATCAATATTAGCAAATTCATGTTAGAATCTTTGATGCGGAAATGGTTGATCTCTTATTATAATAATATCATTTCTTCTTTTCTCTTAGTTGGTTCCCTTAACTTCCAACTTAGATATATAATGTAATGTTCATGCCATCTAATCAGATCAAATTCTTCAATCAATAATACATGATGTACTTTTATAGAAAAATCATCATTAAATTATCAAAGGACATGTAGGAATGTTTTTTTTTTCTTTTTCTAGAATCAGAGGAATACTGTGAGTGGGTTGCCAATGAAGTGTTTGCAGACAGCAGACGACATGTTTTTGTGACGTCTGCTGATTTAAATCAGTTAAAACAGACAATGACATCATTTGCCCTGGAGGTGTTGGATGAAAATGTCTATGAAATAGAAGAAAAAATGGTGGATAAACCCTATTCAATTCTGAATTTGCTGAAAAAGAAGTAATTTCTTGTGTTTGATTTTTAATGCAAGTTATATTGTTTAGAATATACACAGTTACCATACCAACAACATACTTGTAATATATTTTAAAAAAAATTGTGATACAAAGTACACCTCTTTCAAATCACTTAACATTATAACTACCAGTATATACAATGATACATGTATAATACTGCTTTTGCATTTTTCTGTGATTTTTACAAGATCTGTTGTATAAGGAATTAGCTTTTATAGAATACATAGAAAGTAATTGAAATCATTGTGTATGTGAAAAATAAGATTCAAATTATTTGTTGATTTGTAGGGAAGCTGTGGAAGCCCGCTACAAGTCAATCATGGTTGTCAATGGCGACAGAGGAAGTGGAAAAAGCACACTGATCAGCAATTGGATCCAGAAGTTCAAGGCTGAGAACCCAGAGGTCAAGGTCATATGTCAGTATGTGGGCTGCAGTGGGAGATCTGCTGACATCTCTGTATTCCTCAGACACTGTATCAAAGAACTTAGAGAAGAATACCTAAGACCAAGTAAATTAATCTTATCCTAAATTTTAGTGTGTTTTGAGGCTAGGGTATCATTTCCAAATTTTTGATATACAGTGTAACTTTTTCTTCTCAGTTATCATTTGGGTTTGGTTTTTTTTTGCGTTTATTTGCCAATTTTAAATATGATATTAGTCTTGTGATTCACCTATAAACAGATTATTATACATACAAGGTACTCTTACAAGAACCTTGTTACTGGACTATTAGAACACTGTTTTAAATTCAGTTTATGGACTTTAACAGATATATTACATGTATGAATTTAATAGCAAATTTACTTACTGTTTTTCATTTTATTTGAATGAAATACTGTATGTATATTAAAATCTTTATCATTGTTAATTTTGCAGTTGAGTGCTCTTCCTCAGAGGATGGAATGACAGAGGAGGATCAGCCCTGGACATTTCAGGAAGTGTGTCAGGCATTTGTGGCCGCTCTCTCTCTGGGTCCTGTTGTCATTGTCATTGATGGACTCGATGAGATCGGCAACACCCTCGGACTGACCATCAGACAAGTAAGCTTTCACGACCCTAATCACCGTCAATACTCTCAGTACTTTGATCTTGAGGGTCAGAATGGTTACAGCAGTGGCATTATCTGATGGTTTTTCTTCTTTGTAGGTTAAAGAATTAAAGTGGCTGCCCTTCCCTCTACCTCCCCACTGTAGACTTATTTTTACATCCTGTCGCTCAGATCTCACCTACCATTCTCTGTCAACAAGGAAAGACACAGTTATGCACACTGTTCCGTCATTCAATACTCCGAAGATACGGACAGCTTTCCTGGAAGATGCCATGCTTCAGCATTTCGACCACCTGAATGAAGAAAACATCCAACAAGTCCATGATATAAAATTGTCCCATAAGCCACTCTTTATGTCTCTGTTGGCAGGAGAAATGTGCTGCTTTAGTGTCTATATGGGACTGTTTGACTATTTGGAAGAGGTTGGGGAGAAAATATCTTCCCTGAGAGACTACTGTCTTCGGTGTTTTCAGCGATGGTCCCGGGAAATGAGTTGGACCAAAGAGAATCTCTATGGTGAAGTGGATGATGAAGATCAGTTAGGTAAGACAAAAGTGTGGATGATATGATACATGCACATTAAAATAAGTGAAGTAGAGATTTTACCTTCAAGAGTCAAGACAATGTACAATCAGAGGTGCAAGTGATATGATACATTTACAATAAAAAGACAGTAAAAGATTTTACTAAAAAAACAATTCATATACATGTATGATCTACAAAAATGGTTTTATCTCTATAAAAAAAAACAAACCAAAAACAAATACACAATTTTGTTAGCATGAGGTTAAGAAATATGAAAGAATAGTAACAGCTGCATGTAGCTTAAATTATATTATCTGATTACTTGAACATGATACATTGTACATTAAAAATAAAATAGAAGTTATAGCCTACAAGTGCAAGTGTACTGAAACTGAGAATTACCAATTTTGACAGAACTGGAAGGCTGGATCCCTGATACTCTACGTCTGCTAGCCGTGTCCAGGACCGGCCTGTCCCAGGGGGATATCTTCACCCTGCTGAGGGGCCTGGGATACAGGAACAGCAAGGAGGTCAGGAACTTCCAGTGGCTCCAGTTCTGTACCTGCTTCAGGGACTGGGTGTATGAGCTGCCCAGCGGACAAATACAGTTCTCTCACCAGCACCTGAAAGAAATTGTGGAATATGTTCTACTGCGTAAGTATAGTCAAAATGTGCTCTCTCATATAAAAATTGAAGTAATTCTCAGGGAACCATGATTGTACATTTTAAATTATATAAAAGTTAAGTTACGTACAATAGCACTCCAATCGGGGGAGAGTATACTCTCAAATAATTGATTTAAATTTCTACAAACTTTGAAAAGGACATTAGATTTGCTTAGCTTTAGTTTTGTGTTTTTGTTTTAGATCTTGTCCCAGAATGAATATAGAATTTCTGATCTTTGTATAGAGAGTGTTTTTTGGTAGGTTAATCAGCAAACCTTCCCTAATCCCTGTTTTATAATCATGGCCATGCTAATGTCTGAGTGCATGCATGGTAAGACATCCACTGCAAAAAGAAGCTGTTTTCATTGCATGTTTGTTTTGTTCTTATGGAACTGATGTTAATTTTTTATTGTAACCATGCAGTGTAAATTATTATTCCTAAGATTGGAATAGATGTTAAGTAATGGAATGCCAAGAAAATGAATTAAATGCATAACCTGCTCCAAATCCATAACTGCATGAATCATTCCTCTTTTTTTTTTGCACTGAGCTAGTACATCAATATGTGTATTAATGTCCATTGTTAAATATATAATAGTTTGTTACCTTTCTTTCAATTCTAAATGTTTAAAGAAATGTTTGCAAGCAAACAGAACCATATTTCTCATCAAACTTTAATTTATTACATTTAAAAACATGTAGTTGATACAGGCACAATTTTCATAAAAGTAAATTTTTTTTAACCATAATATATAGAAAGACATACAAACAAAATGGATGAAAAAGTTAAAAGTTGTATAGCTTTGAAATGGTCATTAATTTATATGAATACATTAAATTGTTATGAAGTTCAGTAAACTTGTACCTGTGTCAGAGTATTTTATATCAGCTTTATGTTTTCTGACCTTGAAATGTGATTTTAGGAGGTGCGACCAAAAAGGATGTTAGTCCACGCCGTAAAACGGCAGTACTCAGTAGGTTGACCTTTGACCTAATGCCCTAATTATTGTGTGATTCATTGATTAATTATTAATATCTTATTTTGATAATGCCAGCTTTTGTATTAACTTTTTTTCCTGCCAGTACTAATGATATTGTGACCCACTGAAATAGACCTTTGAACTTCTATCCCCAATTTATACCCAATTTATTTCAATTTGCTAAAAATGAGATGGGAATAATCTTGATATATTAATAAAAGATGATTGCATTTGGTGAACTAGTAGCAATTTAAAAAAAACCCAAAAAACTGATGTACATCTGCTTTTAGATATTTTAGCCTAAATATCAATGACTGAATAATGACATTTTTTAATTCTGCATTTTGACCATAGTGATTAATATGTCAATTTTTTAATTTGAATTTCTGCTCCCATATAATATGCAGACCGTTTCTGACAAATTTTATTTTGGAACTACAGAATGTCAATATATACAAATTTGTTTTTTCATCTGAGTCTCATTTCCTCAACATTGTCCTACAGTTATTTAATCAGCTTTATACATGTACTGGTCCATGCATACCCATGTATTATACATGTATAGCTGGTACTTGATTTGCCCATGTTCCCATACTTTACTATCTTGTACCTTATTTCTAGTATGCTTATTTTCACAATGCTTGTTATGTCAAACACATAATTGTGTAGTATATGTTTAAATATTTTAATTGTTCTTAATATCAAAAGCATTAGAATTTTGCTTTTTTATAATTTTCATGTCAGGTTTTAGTGTAATTGTATCTATTTTTTTTGTACTTTTTAAATATCACTTTAAATCACGTCACACTTGTCCCCATTCTACCCACAGCAATCACATAATCATTTCATAAAACACTGTTTTATTTGCAAATGTATGCTTTGATTAATAAAAAGATACTTATCAATACATGTATTGAGTTATTTGCTAATTTGATATATTAAGTAAACAAACAAATCAAATTTGACACTTGTAAAAGCTGAAATGCTAAGATTCTGTCAGTTCAAGAAGTACTAGTGTGTATAGAAAAGTTACCATAGATTTTTATTTTTAACCGTGTTGAATTTTTAAGTGACACAGAAACAGTAGAACTACATGTATTTCATTAATTTGTACATGTATAAAGTTTTCATCGCATGATATTACAGTAAATTAGTACTTTTTAGGTTATTTCAAATGACTTTTACATGCAAATTATAAACCATGCATTATTCCTGTACAAACAGATTCCCTGAAGGCTGGCAGTGGTTCTGGAGAGGTGGCCTCCACTGGCGAGTCAGAGAAAGAGTGGAAGGGGCAGAAGAACCGCTTCCACAAACAACTGGCCAAGTACTTCCTCAGACAGCCATTCAGCCAGCGGGTCCTTGAAGAGTTGCCGTGGCAACTGCTGATGTCAGGGGATACAGACACTCTGCTGCAAGTTCTCAATGATCCCTTGTAAGTGGAAATGGAAGTTCATGCTCATGTAACATACAACAGAATTTGTGGCAATGTGGTATTTGGGTTCAAATGGACACTCAGTTGTTTTTTTTTGCAGGTTTTTTAAATTTTACTTCATTTGCAGCTTTGTATATGATGTACTAGTTTGGAAGTTATTTATTTTTGGAACAGCCAAACGAATTCCACAAAAATACTTGTATAATATATCAAAGACCATATTGTACACTTGCACAAAAGTCCTGCAATATGGTATAATTATTATGCTATCTTTTGAAAGAGTAAATCTCAACAAATCTTTCAACCATAACCATTGTAATTTACAAATCTATCTATCAGTTATTATTTTTGCTGTCTCAGTAGAAGATTTTTTGAAAGTAAATTTCTTTGAAAATCTAGTATATAGGCATGAGTCTAAAATTTTCTTAAAATAAACCTTACCTGTACTCACTATTGGTTTTTTAAGAGAACCAAGCAGTTATACCCATCTCATTTTTGCTTCTAAATAGGATGATTGAAGGATTTCTGGATGACAAGAGACAGAATCCTTCAAACAAACTTGACCTGGCCTTTTTCTGGTCATTAGTGAAGGAAGAGGGTAAAGATGTGTGCACTATGTACCAGAAACTTCTAATCCGACTTGGAATAATGGAGGAAGAGAGGGAGGAGATCTACATAGAACAGGTTAGGCAGCCATTGCAATTGGCAGGCTTCATGTTCTTCACGCTCTTGACCTCTAGATTTAGTTTCAGAAGTTCTGACATTGCATTACTTCAGATCTATATATGCATTGAAACTGTGCATTAGCCAGGGACCTACAATGTATAAAAACACCTGCAAAAGCTGAAGTCATACTTAGGTTGTAGTCTACATGTCCAAATTAACTAAGTGCTTTTGATTTGCATATTTTCACCTTGATTAAGTGTTAATTGATCATCCTTGCTAGTACTGTATGAAATTTACCAAATTGTTAATGAGAACTGATGAAAACTTTTAATTAATCACTTGGAAACTTGACAGAGTTTAAATAAATATTGACATACTCCATGATATAGTAATAAGACTAATTATCATTGTGGTATATTCAGAACGGAGAAGATCTAGAACTGGATAGTGTTACGAGTGAGATCTCGTCCCATGAGGACGAGACAGTGGCGTCCTCCAGAGAGAACGTGAACATGGTGGTCCCCACCATTGTGACCTATCCCCCCCACAGGGAGCTGTCTGCTGTGACCGAGGAATCCATAACCAGCAGCATGGGGGTCAGGTCACCCCAGCGGCATAGACTGGAGGAAACGGTCATAGAAGAACCAATCAGTGAGGAAAAGGTTAGTTATGATCTGATTAAATGTTTTCATGCTTAGCTCCATACTGAAATATGGAGGTTAGTTAACTAATAACATTAATTTGATATGAATTTTTACCATGGAAATGTTTGTTTTTTTATTTAGTATCATTGATTTTGATTTTTGATTATCCAGGAGAGTAGAAAATCAAGACCAGTGGATAAAAATAGTGCTGTGTTTTTGACGGAAACAAAAGCTGAAACTCCAGGTAAAAACTCTAATATATACACACAGTTTCTATTGATTAGTTGTTATCTGACACAAATATGGTTGACAAGTCCATCTTTTTTGTCTGTTATAAGAGCTCTTAAATCTCTCTTTTTTCAAGGAGCTGATTCACCATTGTTGTATCAGACCCATGAATTGTGTAACACAATCAAGATCGCCTGGCTTATCGCAAACTTCCTAAGAGATCTTGGTCATGAAGATGTAACAGAGAAAGTTTTGACAGCCTTAAACAAAAAGCTAGTGAAGGTAATAATAAAATTTGAAACTACAGTTTTGAGCTTAATGTACATGAACTTTGGAAGTTTTTAAAACTTGAGATAATCTTTCTTGTGTGCAAATGAATAAAGGCAACTTGTTTCACTTCTTGTATTTTCCTTTATCATATTGTTACGCTACTCAAGTGTTATGATATTGCTATTTGCTCACATGTATTAACATACACACATTTCTTTCTTCATCACCATTAAGAGTTATTCAAAACAGCCTTTTACACAGAAAATATGCATTGTGATTCATTCATAAAGAACACATATATAAAAGGATAGTTTGATAAAGAGTTATGACAGGGTCCCAATATTTTCAGAAAAATTGTAGTAATAATATGTTTGTGAATTATGGAAAAAAAACATGTATAAAGTAACAGTTTTTTCTTGTACATTTAACAATCTGTGCATCCTATACTTTGCTTTTATATTTGATTTTTATTTTGATAAAAACATTAAGGTTAACATTTCATTTGTTAATGTCACGTTCACTTTAGAAATTATTTAAGTTGTATGAAATTGTTACGTTAACTTATTCCATGTTTAAAATTTCAGATTTATGGAGTAAGCAATGGGTTTTTTATTTGGAATTTGTTGCATTGCATGAATGCAAAATCAAGATACCACGCTTATACACATATTCATCCCAGAACACAGAATTCATGCTTGTGCTTTAGATAAAATATACCATTAGTTCTGCTTTAAAAACCCCCGAAAAATCCTTGAAATAATTTGTAGAGTAAGTGGTAAATTGTTTTTGCCGTGAGGAGATAACAGAGCTCATTAGTTTTTAGGCACTTGTATTTATGAATTATACACAACGGCATGTACATATCGTAGACCCGTATGACTATATGAATGTGGTATTTTGTTTTCGTTAAGTATTTATAAAAATCGAAATCCTCTACATTTTTTATGCCCGAGTCGTTTGTATATGGATTCAAAACACTTTGCGCAGGAAATCATGTGATCCTTTTTAAAAATAAATCTTATAAATGACATATCAATACTTTAACTTAAGATGCTTTTTTCAAGAAATAACTACAAACTTTCTTTGACTCTTAGAGCTACCCTCTTGAACACGATGACATGTTAATCCATGCCAGAGTACAAGAAGCCCTTGGAATGTACTGTCAACAGAGAGGAGAGTCGGGGCTCTCACAGAAACACTTTACCAAATCTCTCAGGATCGTCACCGATCTGTCGGAACTAGACGAGGAATCCTCACTCAACTTCCTAGAGCTAGAGAACCTGAAGGGTATAAAAATCATAGTCATTCCGTTATAATATAAAAAAAATAATATTTATTTAAGGAATGAATTCAATATTTTTTAGTTTTATACGATATAAAATGGTTTGGGGCAATTTACGCTTTATAAACCGCGAAGCGGTTTATAAAAAAGCGTAAACTGTTCCAAACTATTTTATATCGTATAAAACTAATAAATATTGAATTCATTCCTTATAATTTAATTTATTTGCGATCAATTGTTGATAAAAACAGTCATTTGATCTATAAAATGACATCAAATTGTACAAAATTCAAACGTAAGGTCAGGCGGATTGATACGTTTTTGACGTTTGTCATACTATGACGTAGGCAACATTCTTTATACGATATAAAATAAATTTTTCAACCAATCAGAAAGCGTGTTACAACCAGAATTAAATTATTTCCTTTATAACTAACAAAGAATATTCAAAATCAATGAATGGATGGCTTATACTGTGTGCTAATAAACTTGAATCAACTTTACATGTACATATCCACGTTAAGTAGTCTTAAAACATTTAAGCAATAGGGAAAATATAAATGGGTATGTATAAAGCATGTTTTCACACAAGAATACATGAAAATGAGTTTTACTGTACACATGCACATTTATGTTTATTTCTTTCATATTAGGTAAACTTCTTTCCCATCTGGGCAGTCTTCGGTTGAACGAAGGTTTAGTGGATAGTGCAGAAGATCTATTGACAGAGGCACGTGATGCCGTTGAAACCAGCGGCAATCTGACAGCCAAAGCAACAATCTTGTACAACCTAGGACTCCTAAGGTCAGGCGGTATTACCATTTTACATTCAAGAACTGTTGAGAATTTAACATTCAAATTGCACTTAAAATACCCGTATATATTAAACATCTTTATTTTTATCAAGATTAAAATTGTCAGCTGTCTGGACTGTCCATTGTAACCAAGATTGATATTCTCAAATGTAATCAAACAAAAATGTTGTATTGGTTTATATAAGGCATGCATTATATAAATGATATTTTACCCTTAGAATGCAACAAGAGGACTTCATTTTGGCTGAGTCCAGCCTTCGCCAGGCACTAAACATCAGGGAGCAGTGGTTTGGGAAATCCCATCCCTTGGTCGCTGAAGTCCTGTTCGCGCTGGCTCAGCTCATGGGGAACCCGGATAACTACCGCGGGTAAGAAACGTATTACACACACGCACAAACATGCATGCATATGCATCATATTTATAAATATTCTGTCTTTCAGAATTGTTCTGAAAAAAAAATTAAAAAAGAAAGGTTAAATTCTGTACAGACATTTAAAATCATTTACAAACTGATCTTGCAGGTTTGACAGAGGTCGCTCGGAGGGCGTTTACAGAAAAGTTCTTAAGATCAGAGAGGATTGTCTGGGAAAGGACCATCCCGCTGTAGGGGATACACTGTTTCAACTAGGTAACAAACTTTTACCTGTGTCTTTTTAAACCCAAACACAGAGCATTGATGGAATACCGTATATAACGTTATGCAAATGATGTATCTTTGCTAATCATTTATTTCTTGTCATATTTGATTCAGTTTATGATCAAACAAGTGTCTAGGAGATTTTATTTGTGTGTGTGGATAAGAATGTCAGTTTTTTGTATGTGCCGCTTGATTTCACCTTTTACTTTTTTAAACTTATTTGTGCAATAATTTTCTGTAGGAAAACTTCTACAAGAGGAAATCAACTATGCAGCAAAGTGCGAAGCTGTGCAGCTGTTACGTAGAGCACTAGACATAAGGACAACCAAACTAGGTAAGTACTTCCTTTATTTTTTTTTTCATTTTGATTAATGGAGTCATGATGGAATAATAAGAACGTGCTTCTGTGAATTCTTTTGATTTTACCCCAAAAGGAAAACGTTTTTAATGAAAATACATGTACCAATAAAGGAACTTACAAATATTAGCAGTGAAGCAAGACTTGATGGTTTCCTTGTAAAATTAGTGTAATGCAAGACACATCCCCAATTAAAAATATTTGTTTTCGCATCTATTTCCGTGTATGAGAAAATGCTTAATCAAAATCTGCAATTTTTTTGTTCCCCAAAAAGTTGATGTACTTTACTTTAAAGAAAATTAAATGATCTCCTTAACATGTATCACATAACAGGCTCATTATCCAACAGGTTATCTTCAAAGGTTTATTCACTTTTTGAAAACTTGGTTATTTGTACCCATGTCGACCAAAGCTATACTTTTAAGATCGTTTGTATGAAGTTTGCCACTTGCAGTTTGTTTTCATCTCTCAGGGTAGATTTCGCCAAACCATGGTACTATTTATCGTCCAGTGATTAGAAACATTTCCGTAGAATTGACTTTCTACTCAACGTAAAAACATCATTGATTTGTGCTTTCATTATGTCGCGTCGTTCGTTTGTTTTTTGGCAGTTCAAATTGTATAGAGAGTTATCTGGGATATCCATGAGGATCAATACATTAAACTTTAATAGGACTGCTCATGTTACTGCTCGGGACAGGCAAATTATCAGCGTGGCTCATTAATGGCAAGTTATATTTGGTTTTCTATTAAGCTAACGCTGATTTCCCCCTTTTAACATAGGAGAGCGAACAAAAGATGAATTGAGAAAGTACTGCCATGTTCGGCTTTTATATTTTAAAAATGTATTGGACTTATACGTACATTTTCCAAACAAAGCCTTGTTTAAGAGAGGGAGAAAAGGATTTAAATGCTGCCCAATTTCTCATTGATTGTTTGATACCTGAGATATACAGCGTGAAATTCTCGGTAGTTGTCCCATTGTGAAAGTGTACACTACATATGTTTAAAGTTCTCGGAGTTTAAAGATGGTTGTACATGGATGTCGTTTGCAAAGGAAAACCAACGTTCAGGGTATTCTTTGACAACCGCTCTAAATCCGTCGTTACAATGAATGCCTCACATATGTTATAACTGCGCTACAACCCAAGACTTGCTCTCGGTTTCTTTCGAAAGTGTACATTCATGGAGTAGACTTATTTGTTATTGCCAGGATTAAAGGTAGCAATCTTGGCTCTACGAAAAATAAAAGATTCGAAAGAACAATCCCTGGAGAGATGTTATAAACTAGATTTATTTAATATTTGTTTGGAAGTTTGAATCACTGAGTGACAATATAAAGAAAATACCTTAAGGCTGCTTGGTAGTAGTTTTGACCCGAAGGTTAGAGTTAACCGTATGGTGACTGGGATTAAATGCACGAGAAGCGAGGATAATGCCACTGTTACTGCAGAATGTCTAGGGATTAATGGATAATCCTCTAGTCCGACATCATAAACTGTACGATCGATCAGCAAATATGTTTTGCGATTAAGTTTTGTGATTTTTTTCTCCACTTCTATTCAAGTACATTTCCACGAGCTGGATTTCAATTTATACAACAGTTTTATTGAGAAAGAGGAGAAACATGAAAGTAAAACGAGTTAGAATTGCGGAACCTGGGCAATATATCACAACAGGAATCACACCTTTTATAGAATATAAGCAAGACAAACATGAAGAAGTTATTGCCAAGCCGCCCGTTTCATGTCTGAAAATGAGAAAAAAGGAACATCCTGATCAAAGGGAATGCAACGATTCTGATTTGGATTATAAGAAAACGTTTGGTATGTTAAACAGTTTGGTAAATAATACCGCGATCTGTCAAAGATATGTCAAAGATCAATGCAATGCATAAGTATCACATAATAATGATATTATCTCTAGATATCCTGATATCGATTAAGACAAAACCCTCTGATAATAGGTAGAGTATATGTGCATGTAAATGTCAAAGAAAAGCCTGTTAATTATCATGTCTTATTTCATGATCTCTTCAATACGCAAAACACCTGTATATTTGTGTGTTAAGAATATGTTTTTCAATAGAAAAAAAACAAGCTATATAATTAACACTATACAATTTAAGTCAGAACTGAAACCCCCCAGAGTTTTCCCATAATTCAATTACAAAATTGAAAAAATTTAAAATCGAATAGAATTGGATGTAAAAATATCGAGGTCATCCATGTCAACTTTTCAGAATTATCAGCTAAAATTGCTTTCTAGGCTGTAAAGTGAAATTGGAGAATAAGAGTGATAGTGGGGACAATTTTATCATCTAAACGGTTGAAGTATACTTTATATGGGTGACATTTTCAATTTGGATGACTCTTTAGGTATGATTTATGAGTTTGAAATGTTTACTTAAACCTGCACCAAAGATACATAAATATGCAGGAAATACATTGAAATTGTAAACTTAAGAGAGCACCCAGCGTGAGGATATTATAGGGGACAACTCGAGGAGATTAAACCAAGTAAATTCATGAAAAGAAATGAAATTAACTACTGTAAATTCCTAATTAAAAGTGAGGAATTAATTTTCGCGTAAAATCGCGAGAATCACATCTCGCGGATTTTAAAACCTCGCCTTTATATTCCAGACGCATGTATACCATAATTAATTGTGATAAAAATTCGGCGTTCGCGATTTAATATTCTTGCGATTTGATGAAAAACAGTTAGGTCGCGATATTACGTACTCGTTTTTTGGACAACATAGTATAACAGTTTATTCAAATATTGTATCGGAAATAAAGCTTTGCATATCTTTCGTAAGCACAACGAGGGAGACATTTTAATTATTTTTTTCTGCATAGTTAATTATTAAACGATGGTTCTGTTTGTTTATCAACATTGATAAATAACAGGCATTTTGTGTTTTTAAAGAGTTTTATTATCATTTTTTATTTTTTGTGTATGATATTATTCGTCATTTTTCACAAGTCCGACGTTTCCTGTCTGATGTTTGAAAAGAATGAAAGTGTATTTACTTGCACTCAGACTGAATCAGAATTGTTTTATTGTGTATGTTTCTGTAGCAAGATTCGTTGAAAAGTTGAAAGTGATTCTTTTTTCCCCTGACTTTTATTAGTTCCCAATCTTTTTTACGTCGTAATCCTCCCTTCAAATTAAATACCTTACCCCCTCATCTTTCTTTATATCATACTTGTCTGTACCGTTCATTTCCAGTTGTATTGTCAAATGAACAATTAACGTATCCCGTTACATGATCAATGCATTATGCGTTCTTTCTTGTATAGAAATTTAAATATTTATGTTCATCAGTTTACCATTATATTCCCTCCCTAAGATCTCCTTTACTACACAGTTGACTGTGTTGGCTCCGTCAATGGTTTGTTCGTCCAATAATTAATCTTGCCCGATTAAGTCATGGAGTAACATTTAAATCGAAATCTTTGGATAAAGCAGAAGGACTCGCGTTTCTATGTGGATAGAATGCCAGATTAGAGGGACATACACCACTTGAGATTTGCCAAAAAGCATTACGGGGTCATAGATGGTCGCAATGGACATAACCGTTAGCGGGAGAATATGAGGAATGGATTTTAAACGCGTAGTGACTGTTCAAGTTGGCTGAATTTATATATGAACGTTAAGGATGTTATACAAAATTATTAGAAGAGGGCTGTAGAGATATTTACTAGGTTGTGAATTGTACCTTCATATTTCTTTGGTGTCGGTACTGTAAACTATTATCATGAAACTGCTCCCTCGTATCCAGGAGAATGTGTTAAAGCTGCAAGGTATGTGTAATCTTAACTTGGGGATAGTGCTGATTGTGAAATCTTAATGAGTTTATGAACACCTTTAAATTGAAACTGTAGGACCCCTTATATTTGTTCCTGTTATTGTAATTATACTTGAATTGATGTGTAAGTCTATGTTAAATTTATGTTTGATTTTTTTAATGATATGGTTCTTTGAAAATATAAACAATATTGGATTAATTTAATAGTAATTGCAAGTTTGATAAAGTCAACATTCGTATTTGTTCATCACATAAGCATTTTATATCATAGAATGATTACCAACTATGTGACTGTGTAGTTTAGATGAAAATGATTTTATGTGCAATTTTTTCATGTAATCAACATGTTAAAGTGTTTTAAAAAGTCGATTATGAAACAACAATTGTAATCTAAGTCTTGGGAAATGTTACATTAAGTCAGGTTGTAAATGGAGCTGTATGGACTAATAAATCATCGTTAAAATAATGCATATATAAAAATTGATTTAAGTATGAGGTTTCCTTTCAACCTTTGTATTTTTATTACTAATTAGAACCGATGAAATTCTTGTAAAATTATAATTGAACGTTAACCCCCTTTATGCATATTAATTTATTAGTTAAATCATATTGCTAAACAACTCCTACATATACATATTTTGAATCCATCAACATCATTTGAAACTCTTTTGGAAACTACGTTTCTAGATCTTATCACAGAGGTTCAGTTTTATGGCCAGGTCGGCGCATTTGTGACATGGATTTAATTGACATTGATTAGTTTTCAAATTTATCTTTGTTTCTTATCTTCTTGTTTTAAAAGTCTGGCTTCACCTTACCGATATGAATCGACATACAGTAAATACTTTGATATGCATATGGCCTTCTGTTACTTCTTTTACTGTTCGTGCTGAGCTAAGCATATTAAATGAACATTTCTTTAGTTTTAATTTCAATAGAATAATGCTTAACAATCGTGTTAGCTCCAAGGACAGATTTTTAGATAAATGTGCCATGTGTATTCGAGTTTCAGCCAAGCTGATTTGTTTTATTGAAACATTCACGATGATGATGTTGTTTGAACAATTTCTTTGCACACTTAAATGTTTGAATACAAAGTACGATATTGTATATTATGACACAAAGGCATATTATTATTTTTTTTGCTAAATGAATATGATCGTGTTTACCCTTTCATTATAGTGAATTAATTTGGAAAAGAGCAATTTATTTGTGCAAATATACAAGTTTTGCAATGATATCAGATAAAAAACTATTTCTCGATAATACAAATACACAGTCTTTTCAGTAGTTCTGAAATTTAAAGCATTTTTGTTGTTATTAAAAATTCAACAGCTTAATATCATTTTTGTTTACTTATCTTTGTAGGTGGTGATCATATAGACACGAGGGCGGTCCGACATTATTTAAGCCAGCTGGAAATTTCTCTTAAAATGGGAAAATACGAGTTTGGTCCGGCCAGATTAACAGACACGCGGACAACGGATAGGCCTTTTAGCAAACTTTCATGGCGGGAGAAAGATCTCGCAAACATTGATAAAAGGTCAAAGTCAAGAAGTGCTAGTCGTAGTTCAAACTCCGTATTGAGATCACGACCTTCTAGTTACAAAGAAGAACACGGACCGTCGCTGAGTCGTTATAGCAGCGTTAGCCATCTTAGTGCTTCGGAGAAATTATTAATGGATGCGGATCGCCCGAGATTGCTCCATCGAGATTACATCGATCGAAAATTGAAAGTATCTCCTCCTTCATCAGAAGTGCATCAAGCAAAGCGGCTAGTGACTGTTGAAATAAAAGTAGACGACGATGTTGATAGATCAGGGGATGTTGAAACAAGAGAAGCAGAACCCCAGATAGATAGCTTTGGAGATGACATTCGTCAAACAGACAGTTTAAACGTTGGACAAGAAACCAAAAGAGCCCAATTTGCTGAACACGCTGATAGTGGCCCTGTTAAATTGTTCAAGCGATATAGCAGTGCTGGTAGTTCCAGGTCGTCCGTGTCTCGACACAACGAACGAAGCCTGCTTCGTGAAAACAGTGCTAAAAGTAACCAAAGCTCTCATATAACCGGATATAGCTCAAATTCGCGAATGAGTCTAAGAAGTGGTTACTCGCGACGGAGTGTTGTAGGTCCACATGCAATTACACCAGGTAACACCCAGTCGGTTACAACTGGACCGAACTCGACACTGGACAGTCTTATTGCTAGATCACCACGTGACATGAGCCGATCCATCCACCATCGATCTGCCTGGTATCATGTACCAGGTCGATATGTCACCTCCGAAAAACCAATCCCACCAAAGCGTTCTCAAAAAACCTCGGAAGCAAGGGAATTGGAACAACGCCTTCTAACCAGCAGAAAATCGAACCGAGAATCTAGTAAAACTTTATACAGGAAGTCTCCTCCCAAAATAAATAAAGCGAAATCCTTCACGTCAAGAGACATAAACAAAGAATTTGGAATGACTGTAAAGGGAATCGGTCCTGTGATTTCCAATGGGTATTACAGCAGTCCCCCACATGACTATGCTGTAGAGTCTTACATTGATTCTGAAAATGAACACCATAATACAACGGTGAAATTCAAGGAAGCCGTTTTTGTTGAATAGAAATATGATTAGGGATATTTTTAGTAATGTACCCATTATATAAACTATTCGCGCATATAGATTATGTCTGTGATCTTCAATAGAATAAGTTAAACTATCTTTTGTAATATATTTATACATGCACATAATCATTTCTTAATCAGCAATTACTATCATAGGATAAGTAATGTTTTCTGCACAAAATTTTAAGCTTAAAGTTAAAATGTTTGGATCGATTTGTGTTGTTCAATTTCTTGAATCTGAATTTGATAAACTTTGCTTACACTCTGGATTGTGTGTTGGTGTATTTAAAAAGGCAAAGCATAAATTCGATTAAATTTATCTTCTGTTTGGTGCATTCAATGGCGTTTGACTCGTTATACATGCATAAAAAATAGAAAGCAAGGAAGTTGTTGAATTTATTTGTTGAAGATTTGTTAAATTATAAGTTGTTACTTGGAGAACGTTAAAGTACATGTATCAAGTCTTGATTCTTAACGGGAATATTTTATGGAGAATCATATTAAATGATTGTCACACAATATTTGTGTCTTTCCTAAAAGATGTTACTTTTTTTCTTAGACAATAATTGCACTGTAATCAGTTCGCCGGCATATATCTATATTTTAATAAATTAAATGGATTGTCAAAGTCGGTGTTTTTGTTGTTCTCGACTCACACATATATATTATAGCCAGCAAAAAATTAAATAACTTGCATAAAAAGAGGTATATTTGCAACCGATATACTTAATGTAGAGTGCAAAAGGTTGAAAACAGTTGCTAAACATCTTCAGATATAGTAATATAAAGATAATATTTGTTTTGCTAGAATAATAGTGCCTTGAAAAGCAATTGCTCAGTTGTTTAACTATGATGAAAACATCGTCAATAAAATAGAAATTTGAGCATGCAAATTTACGCAAATGTGAAAACATTTATAGTTACGTTGTGATGATCATATATTTCTGATAATGGCCAAACACACGTTCCTAATCTAACAAATTCTACAATTTTAACGGAAGAACCCCGAATAAAATGATCATAACAGTCTAAAATCTATACTACTATATTAAAATAATAGACTCGAATTTTTGGTCTTTAATACACAGAAATCGGAAGAACACTGTCTTTTGTTTTATATATTTTAAACATCATTGGTACTTGAAGATTACCAATTTGTTTTTATTTTTTCTCAGTTAAGCTTCGATAATTAATAATCAACGAAAATTCCTCAAAAACTCCCGGAAATCACCCGAATTTTTTGAATTTTACAATCTTGCGCTTGCGCAATACATTCACGTTAATGGGATCTTTAGTTTTAGTTTATGTTTCCACAATATCACATCTGCATGAATAAACTTAGAAATAATAACACTAATACGGGTAAGTTTTCATTAGACTTTTGCTATATAATCTGTTCATATATACTAAATAAATGATTTCTTATGAGAGAAAGTATAAAATAACAAATATTCCTTTCAACTAAGTACTTACTTTTGTCTTCGTGATGATAAAAAATATTTGATTACATGCAAAAAAGTTACATTATATTTGTTAGGAGAGTGAAGATAAAATATGTTTTATCGTAAAAATGAATAATGTCCTACGGACCCAGTTTTACAAAGACAATACGTGTACGTTGGTGAAAAGGTGTTGAAATCTTCCAATCTATGGATTAAATTTTTAGTTGAAAGGTATTTGCAGTCTCAAAAAGGTTTGTTGTGATAAATTTGACTGTTATTTTCAAGGCAACTTCATTAACTTTCTCTAAAATCGTTCCGAAGCGATTCTGCAATTTTCTTCCACATTACGGGTATAAGGGAGGCATTCTACATGTGACTGTGGTGAGGGCCTTTCCCGAGACACAGTTAGTGTATTCAAACTAAGGAAAGTGTAGTGAAAATAAAAGCATTATTGTAGGCTTATAGCTTTGTTATGTAAATGTCAATAATAAGGTGTGTCGATGTATTTATTTCGTAAATGTCCGATATGCAATGTCAACCCGTGCACGCACGGGTCTAAGTCTAGTTCATTTAAAGAAGATGTCTTGAAATGATGTCAAGTTGAGTTGTGCTCTACAGCACCATGATAGTGTTTAGCTGAAACACTTAATAAAAATCTTGTATAAATTGCCTGTGTAAACAGACTTATTGTTTGGAATAATGCATTGTCCACTGCAGGTGTGTTTTAATCAGTTTGAAATATGAAAACCAACACCCATTGTTTTGCTGCGTAACTTACAAAACACCAGTAAGAGAAGCAACACCAACAAAAACTTGCAGTCCAAAGTGTAGCTACTTCAAATTGACTGTATTAATTCTACAATTTTATCAGAATCATGAAAACAAGTCTACAAAAATATTTCTTTTATCATCTGCATGTAGGATATGAAAGATATATAAACTGAATGGTAAACAACTCATGTTTGAAAACTTTATGTCAAGTCAATATCAAAACTTGTCAACTTTGCACAAAAAATAGAAAATAAAGCGTGTTTTCTTCCTCATTCCGATTTGAAAACAAGCAGGAAATCTCTTAAAATCTCTTTCTCAGAATTATGTTCTATACCACTATGATAGCATACATGTAGCACTGACGAAATTCCAGCTTAAAGAGTAGAACTTTCTTCGTACAAGAAGCTTATTTTTACTATTCCAGTACAGATACGTTAAGAATGGCAACAGAAAAAGTATCTCGGTTGATAGAAAAAAAGAGACAAAGCGATACTCCTTTAGGCTTTTGGAGAAGTGAAACCAGTAGCAAACAGAAAACTGAGGAAATATCTGTTTATAACAACTTTTTAATTGGAACTGAAAACGGGGTCACTCCCAGTGACCGAAATCTAAAATACGAAAGTACTTGGCAGGATTTTGATGAAGATGCGTACAATGTCACAAAAGGAAATATGTTTTGTTACGAATTAGACGAGACAGACTATTTCGATAGTGAGGATGAATACTGGGATAATCTCCGAAACAAAGAAATCAGAGAGGAATTATGTCCCCACTGCCATTCTTATCATCTGCCACGTAGCATACATGATTTCGCCGCATGTAAGATGTCTTTATAACATAAAATATATGATTTGACTTATATTACGTTAAGATAATGAGGGGAAAGTTTAAGAAGTTTTACGTTTTACTAGATTATAGATATATTAACTGAAATTGGCATGCTTTAAAAAAGGAGCTGTGAAGTAAACAAAAATGATAAATATAGCGGGAAATGTATGTACATTATGTTTGTCCAGGTACTTATGGTGAGGTGTACGACATGTATCCCGCCTTTACTCCCCTTGTTCAAGCATTTGCCAAGGAACACAAATTTGAAATTCACGATATTTATGAAGATGAACTGTGTGTCTATCGAGCGATGTCTGATCAATTCATGATCAATGGATGCCCTGGTCATACAGAGTTGTCTCTACGTGAGACTGTTTTTGAGTAAGTATATATACTACAAGTATAGCTATTCAAGTCGTTTGAAATGCTGAACAAAAACTAAAAGAGTACAGCTTAATATATAACTTTGGGAGTGTGTTTTCAAGTTTTGATTCGCTTCGATGCATGCACGTGATATAAGATTTAGTGTTTGTTATAATACACAACGTTAATAAAAACGTTTCTAATTTCCTGTTGTTGGTTGCTTGGTAAACATATCAATATCTGTAAAGATTTTGTTTGTCATTATTCTTTTTTTGTCTACATAATACGGTTTTAAGAGAAATATTTAACTTAATTTAACTTTTTCAGACACTTGAGAAGAAACCCATCAAACTATGGAATACATGATTCATCCTTTTGTGCAAAAGATTCTTGGGAAACTTCAGTAAAAAGAATAGATAAAACAAGACAGTGGGGTTTTATTACTATTCTACAGGTGTTAGCAGACATTTATCTGCTGCAAATCAGTATTTTTCGTTTTGGTCACAATGATATTAGACATTCCGTTATAACATCAGAACGAACTGAAGATGCGTTGACGAAAAAGATTCACATTTTTCTCGGTCATATTGGAGAGTTTCATTTTTTTAGTCTTCGTCCTTTGACATGGCAGACAGAATTACCTTATAGTAAATCTTTTCTTCATTATAAAAAGATATATACAATCTAAACAATAAATGAGTATTTCAAAATATTACAATGCATAATTTTTTTTTCAGAGTCTCAAATACTTCGATTGTTGGTGACAGGCTCTGAGAAAAATAAAGAGGAAAGAAAAAATCTATTAGACAGAAGATTGGCATCATTGTCGCAAGGACATTTTCCGATGTCAAATTTAACCCAGTATGTCCAATTTGTCTTGCAATGCATTTCATTTCATGAAGCAAGATGTGCACAGCGATCAAAACATACGTATTTTGAACACATTTTCAAATCCTACAGTGGGAGTGACCTACAGATGGAAGAATCCGAAGGCACGTATTTTAATCACATTTTCTTTCATAATTATAACATACCACAATCAAAATAATGACCTTTCAGTGTATATTTAAAAAGAATTTCAGTTGCCTACCATGTTTAAGATTATATGTCGAATTTGCTTTTATTCGATTTATTGTCGTATTTAATGTTTGCAGATATTCGAAGAAAACTACTTGAAGATCAGTCGCAAATTGACCCTTTATCGGGAATACATTTGTATCAATTGAGTTTTATTGTGAAACATATTTTCCCATATAAAATGTTTCATGGTGGTTATATGGCAAATCATTTATTTGTTATTGGTACATGTAAAATATATTATCATTATCTTGGGTCCTTTGCGGACCATAGTTGCTTATTGCTGAGGGACATAAGCCGCACCCAGAAAATTCGCCAGTTGCAAAATGAAAGACGAAAATCAGGGAATAAAACAAGGGTTGCTGCTTTAAAGATGGACGTGCTGGCCGTTTACGGCAATGATTCGGTAAATGGTGAGCCGATGCCTGGACATGTATATGTATTAGTTGACTCATCAAATACCCAACCTGGATACTGCAGACTGAGACATTTATCGTCCATGCAATTTGATACTGATGATAACGTCTTGAAAATTGGGTCTGACATATATCAAAAAGCATACAGAGTAACAGACAGATTGCGCTCAGAGGTAGATATAGAAAACCTCAGAAAACTTCACTGTATTGGAATACCATGCTATACGTTTCCCTTTGGTCGTCGTTTGGAAGAAGGAAAAGAGAAATCTGATTTTCCATCAAGAAAACTCATTGCTTCTATTATCAGAACCGGCTGTACCTTGATTCCCAAACACCACCCTAGAAGCTCGTGTCCAGATGCAGAATGGCAATTTAATTTTTCAATGGCGGAAAACTTGATATTCAATAGTTTTACGGTTGCACAGCGACATGGTTTTTTTGTTCTCAAGGTCCTTCTTGAAAATATGCTGAACCACTTTTCTTTCAAAACAAAACATCTTAAATCAGTATTTTTTGTGGCGTGTGAAGAAATGCCTTCTAGTGTTTGGGAAACAAATTTCTGTGGATGTTTACTTTTTGTGTTAGGCTCATTGCTTTCTTGCTTAAAGGCAAGATTCCTTCCGAATTACTTCATTCCAGAAAACAACCTCATCGACTGCCATAGTGAATATGATGTCTACACTCTGTGTACTATTGTCGAATACATACGTCTTTTCCCTGCAAATGTCATTCAAATTGTGGCTGAAAAATATGGGTATACATATGGATCAAACCTGATCAAATATGTTCTGTCAAATGTTAAATACAACATCGATAAAACTACAGTGTTCGCATCATTCCATGATCAAGTCGGTCCTCTTACAATTTCAACAGCAAAAATATGGGCTAAAATGGGTTTCTACAGCACATCTCTTGATCTTCTAGAGGATCGATTTGAGCAAAGTCTTTTGATTCCGCAGACGGAGATGAGACAAACATCTTATAGTTTTAGAGATTTTTTGGTGTCAGCGTTGATGGAAATGAAACAGAAAGCCTCTCGTGTCCTTCTTGCACGTACATTTGATATGATAATGGGGTCAAATGTAGAAGATATGATTTTGGAAAAACAAGACATTTCCCTGCAGATGTATTTACCATGGCCGATAGACCCTAGATTAAGTTGGATCAAGTTTCCATCTGCTGACAGCAGTGATTTAACAACCGTAGCACGTTTCTTGTATCAATACAGTAAAAGAGAATATTGGAGGCAAAATAAAGTTCTTGCTGAACTTGCAATAACTACAGCAATTCAATGTATTCAAGAAACATTGAAGAAGGATAATCTTAGCGATGTACGAAAAAAGATGTTAAAGAAAAAGCTCATTGTGTTTTATGTGCATGTTTATTGCGTTTCAACTATGAATTGGAAAGTAAGGCCATTGATATATCATATGGAGGACATAGAGAACCTTTGCACTGAATTCCCAGAAATGGCACTGGTGGTCTCTTCGATGTGTCGCTATACTAATCAACCTGAAAAATCTCGGAAGTATAGTGGAATGAGCAGATTAGGCGTATCTGGAAGGGGTATGTTAATATTACGCACATGTTTATTATTTATGGTATATACAACCTCAAGATCCAGACTATTTACGTTTAATACAGTTTCCATTCTTAAATGTATATACATGTATCATTCATTTGTACGTTTTGTAGTTTTAATTTGCAAATACCCTCAATGAAACAGGCGTAAATTTTATTGTTTGCAATAAATTATTATAATCGAATATGTAGAAAACTTAATGAACTATAACTTGGTTCGGTCAAGATAAGTCTTATGTAGCTCTTTCAAACTTTTAAAATAAGTGCGATGCCATATATATTACATTGTGGATGCCATGATGTCGTGGTTTTGGCTGCAGAGGAAGGTTCTAATGTGTGGATAAACCTGCTCCGGGAAGTTAGAATATTTTAGCAAAGGATGAAATGTATGAAAAAGTCCTAAGATATTCGATATGTCTGCTGTGGTCGGAAACGAAAAAAAGGTGTTCCGCACGATTTCAAACATTTCATAAATTATATGTTACATTAGAGGCCACCCATTGAATTCATATTGAAAGTAAAACTTGTCACTGCGAATATATGCTTATCGGATAACAAATTAACATAGCATGATGAATAAAGATTATTATAATATTTTTATGAAATTGAAAAAAAAAGTTGATAATTTTTTTACCATGTTTTCTGTATCTTTTTTTGTAGATTCTGACCTTGCTTTAGAGAGTTCCCCCTAAAGCAATTGATGAGAAAAAAGAAAAAAGTGTTTTAACAAAAGCAAAGACTGTTTCAACAAAAGCACTTTGAATATATTGTAGTTCATTTTTTCGTAGGTGTTATAGTTTTTATCTATCTATCTATCTATCTATCTATCTATCTATCTATCTATCTATCTATCTATCTATCTATATATATATGATTTTTTTTCATGATCGATTTTACTGAAGAATTTTACATTTATTTTGTTCATTGCAATTGAGAGAAGAGAGAGAGAGAGAGAGAGAGAGAGAGAGAGAGAGAGAGAGAGAGAGAGAGAGACGTTGAATAAAGTAACACTTGAGATCGATGGCGTGGGATGGGAATTTTTTTTATCACTTTTGGTATGTTTATGTTTTATGATCATGTAGAAAAAATATATTTAACACTTAAACATTCTTATTCTATCTTTTAAGAAAAAAGATTAAAGTAAGAAATACAAACGATAAAAGATAATTTGCTTTTATGCTGTGAATAAGATATTAATTAATTTCTTTTTTCGAGAAAATAAACGTTGAATATATTGCTTCATATAAGTAAACATATCAACTTTTAAACATTCTTTGCTAAAAGGAGATGGATGTACGCAGAAATGTTAAGGCAACTTAAAGGCTAACTAATCGCCAAAAAAAAATTAGTTCTTAAAAAAGCTTTTGTCAAAATGCATGACATATTTATTATATTTTTGAATAAGCAAGGTTATATGTACACTAAAAAAAGTTTTTTGGAATGAAGTAGCAATTTGAAGCTATCATGTCACGGTTTTAACGCGACATTCATCAAAATATCACAAATACCATAATGAACTTATATAAAAAAAACTCCCCCAAAGTCTATATAAATAAAGATAATATAAACTGATCGGCAAATAGTTTACAGTAATCAATACTGATGATGAAGTTTAGCTGTTCATTACATATAATAAACAACTGTAATTGTTTTCCGATAAAATGTTATCTTCATGTATTTTGGTTAAAATGCAATATATTGTTTCTTAAGGTAAGGTTTGCATCTTGCATTTTTTCATTTTTTTTTTTAAAAATTGCACCAAAGTTATACACCATTCTCTTCACTAAACTCGAGTCTTTCTTCTTAGTGATTTTGCTAAACATGTTTTAAAACCATGATTGTCAAAATTCATGATTACAACTGTGATTTTGATCAAATGTAAACAAATTCATTTTCTCTATGACTTGATTGAGGGTTCTTTATGCCAAAAAGATCATGTGTTAATGTGACTATTTATCGCATGATTTGCATCTATATTTTATTTAAGTATATAAAATTACAATAAAATAAAATGCAACACAAGTCATAAATGTGGACTACTTTCGTTTAAACGAAAATGACTTGAATTTATGCAGCGATAATCATTATATATATATATATATATATATATATATATATATATATATATATATATATATATATAATCTGATGTTTCTAAAACAAGAAGTTGCAGTCCTTCTGTTTTGTGGAAATTCAAAAAATGATTGTGACCGGTGACCTTTTTTATGGTAAACTACAAAACCCTGCAAAAAAAAAAACCCCATAAAAATCAAACAAAAAAACCCCCTAAATTCAAAGTTTTTGACTTTCTTATTTTAGATAATTTATCACAGAGTCAAGAGACACTTTTCGGGCATTCTAATTTGTTTTTCTTCTGATACATTGTTTATGCCTCTTTCATCCATCAAACTGTAGTCAGTGTAGTGCGTACTCCTTTGTGACAGTCTCTTTCATACACACTGGCAAAGAAAGATCTGGTCGATTTATAAAAAATGTTTTATTTCCTTACCTTAAATCTATGTTGCTGAATAAAGAAATAACAATGCCTGATGTTTCTTGATTTTTTGCTTGGTCCCAACTTGTTATTTTTATGTTACAGGGTGAAAGGGTGAAATAAAGGGTGATTATATTCTGTGCGCTAGATTTATAAACTACACAGAAGGACAAAAGAATCTGGGTGAAACTGAATCAACTGTTCGTATAAAGTCCAGAGGGCAAAGTACTAAAATGACCGACTCTATCTAAATTAGCTTATAAACCTTACTCTTTGTATTATCAACATCGCCCCATTCATTAAAAAAATGTGACTTTTAGTCACACCCGGGTTGGGGCTGCATTGTGATGATTACTCGAACTTCTTCAATGTCACAACAACTAATATAAGGCTATCTTCAGTCATAAACAAGTTTTCATTTACATATTTTGATTTAAAGTTTAACATTTAAATTCTCTCCCACAATTTAATTTACTTAGTATAACAGGCTTTACCTCAACCCTTCAAGAATGTTCCAGGGTCACAGGCGAAAACATTTTTATTATATGTTTGATACAAGATATAACATTGTTGCACCTCTTATATGAAAAAAGGTACGCGCCTTTTTCATATTTCCTGTATAAATTTAATTTTAAGTTTGCTAAGTTAACTAAACCTTTGTAAATTTAATAATGTTTGCAGAGACTAGAATCATGTAAAAGTTTAAATACAATGAATTTGATTAAAAAGAAAAAAAATGAGGGACACTATTACACGGTTTACAATTTAGTGCTTGGATAAAAAGTTTGAAAATTATCATGCTGGGTTGGGAATTTCTAGATATGAATCATCACTTCATGTTTTGCCAAATCCTGAAGTAAAATTAACTTAAGTAGATTCAGATTGGTACCGCATGGAACAGTAATCCTCAGATGGGAAGTTGTTAGATTATCATCGTACAAGTTTCTCATTCGTTGTCATGGTTAATATTTATACAATTTATTTTACACACGTAACGTTATTACTTTTATTGTGTTGAGTATTTATTTAAATTTAGAATTAAACTCAAGAAAAGTTTTTAAGTTTGCTTTGCTTATTGTTACTTGGTTTGTTGTTTACATGTAACTCTAACATCTCGAGTAGCAAAAACTGTTTAGAAACAGTTAGAGATATGTTCACACCATTGATAGAATAACATGCATACATTTTTTTAGCTCACCTAAACCGAAGGTTATCCGTCGTCTTGTCCGTCTGTAATCTTTTCACAATTTGAGTTCTTCTGTAAAATTACTGAGCCAAAAACCAAATTTGGTAAAAAGCATTTTTATTGAAAGGGGATTCTTAATTGTTAAAATGAAGGATGAAACCCTTTTTACAGGGGAGATAGTCGGAAAAGAATAAGAATATGGTGTGTGTGTCTTTAAAATCTTCTTCTCAACTGCACCAAAAAGCCAGTATTAACACAAAAGCTTTTATATATAGTGAAGATTCTATATTGTTATTCTTATATTGTTAAAATCGTGACCCCGGACAACAAATAGGACTCCAGGTGGGTTCAAAGTTTAACATAGAGATACATGGGGAAAATGTTTAGAAATCTTTTTCTCAAGAACCACTGCACCAGAAAATTAATGCTAATATTTACACAAAAGCTTGTTTATATAGGGAGGATTCTATATTGCAAAAATCGTGACCCCGGACAAAAACTAGGGCGCCAAGTGGGGTTCAACGTTTAACATAGAAATACATAGGACAAATGTTTAAAAATCTCCTCAAGAACCGCTGCACCAAAAATGTCAATATAAATGTATATTTAAAAGCTTATACCCAGATAGCAAGCTTACGTTGGCCCAACGTTGGCTTATGGTTGTAAGGTTGGCTACATATCGCTGTTGGTAGAACGACGTTGGACCAACATTGGACCAACCTTGTATTTATCATTGTTGGTGCATTGGCATCGTTCCAATATTGGATCAACGTAGTTCATCCAACGTTGGTACATAAACATTGTACCAACGTTAGGCCAATATCAAATTGATCGGTGGGCGCGAATACACTGCACCGATGTCGGGCCGACGGACTAAAATTTGTGTTTTGAATTTTTATATAAATGATTATAAATCTATTTTACAGATAAACAAAGTATATAATTTAAAACTGGCGTGTCTTTGAAAAAACTATTGACTAAAAGTCTTTTATAATTAAAAATCTTTAGATTAATTTAGATTTATATTATATTGAATACATTATAAATATATAATGGTTACTATAAATATAAATGTATTTAAATTAATTTCAGATTTAGAATTTTAGTTGTTTAATTTTTTTTAAAATGTACATGACTTTATTATGTGTGTCCATCATGAAGCATTTTACTTGTCTACACTTTGAATGAAATACAGTATCAATGCATAGTATCAATGCATAGTAACATTTCTGCACTCGTGAATGAAACATTACCGCCAATAGAACTGTGATGTCATTTTTGACAAATCCATCAGAGTAACTTGATCTTATGCTATCATCATGGCTGCCTGCAGGAATAATGTAAGTATATTTTATGAAGTATTATTATCCGTATTTGATAATCAGGAAATGTCCTTTTCACAACGCCTATCCCTTATTACCCTTTTATTCAAGAAAGGAGATAAAACCGATTTAAAAAACTATAGACCGTTAAGTTTGACAAATACAGATTATAAAATTATTGCCTTCATATTTGCAAGACGATTACAAAAAGTTATTGATAAATTAATTAGTAAAGAGCAATCAGCATACATCAAAGGGCGATTTATTGGAATAAATGCTAAAGTTGTCTTAGATATTTATGAATATTGCATGGAACATGCAAATGATGGTATTCTTTTATTTATAGATTTTGAAAAAGCGTTCGATTCGGTGGAATGGATTTTCTTATTTCACGTTCTTAAACAATTTAATTTTGGGGATAATTTTATTACCTGGGTAAACATTTTGTACACAAATCCAATCTTTAGAATTAAAAATAATGGTTGGGTTTCGAAAACTTGCTCGATGTCTAGAGGAATAAGACAGGGTTGTCCTATTTCAGCTTTGTTGTATTTATTCGTAGCAGAAATATTATCTTTGAAACTAAAAAACAATAATCAAATTAAAGGCATTCAACTTAATAACTCATCCACAGAAATAAAAAATTTACAACAGGCAGATGATGTAACTCTAGCTTTGAGAAATATAAAGTCACTAGAAAAGGCAATCGAAACTGTTGACAATTTTTGCAATCATGCTGGATCAAAAATTAATAAGAAAAAAACGCAGTGCATACTTTTAGGGAATCTCAAAGACAGGTACACAGAAGTTTGTGATATTAGTGTTACCAACAAAGCTGTTCGTTGTTTAGGTATCTTTATTGGTCATAACAAAGAACAATGTTATAATTTTAATTGGTTTAAAATCTATGAAGATATGGAGAAATTATTTGAATCATGGAAGAAAAGAAAGTTAACGATTTTTGGAAAAACATGTGTTGTTAACTCCTTAGCCGTATCAAAATTAATATATGTTGGTTCAATCTTACCTATTCCAGAAAACGATTTAATGAAAAAAATGAAAAATAGTATTTTTAACTTTATATGGAATAAACGTGATAGAATTAAGAGAGAAACAGTAATAGGAAAACAAGGAAATGGTGGTTTAGGTTTAGTAGATATAGAGCTTAAACTAAAGGCTATTAAGGCATCATGGGTTAAACGATTGATTGATGAATCCAATGTCATTAATAACATTGTAAACAGCTACTTGAATGTAATGAACATAGATTTGAATTATATGCTCACACTATCTGAAACAAAAACCGAAAATTTTACAATAATATCTAAATTGCCCATTTTTTATAAAGAAATATTTAGTTACTTTAATGAATGTAAAAAGACAATGGATGTATCTAATTTATCAGACATCAACTTTGCACGGCAGCCATTGTGGAATAACAATTTGTTTCAATACAAGGGCAAAACATTATGTTTTCAGAATTGGATAGCGAGTAGTATTTTGTATGTAAAAGATGTATTTAATGAAAATGGTGTGTTTAAATCATTACAGGAATTTTCAGATATTCTGTCAAATAAATCCAATTGGTTGTGTGAATATAATATAATTCGAAATGTAATTAGGAACAAGAGTATTTTGTTTGATATGAAATGCTGTGTTTTTACTTGAACAGACTTTGTAAATACATTCAATTTTCATAACGGTGTTCATTGTATCTTAGAGAAAAAATGTAATTTTTACTACGAAAATATGTTGTCAAGAAAGTTTAAACCTCCTTGCAATCAATCTTATTTAAGCAGAAATTATTGTGTAAATAAAGAGTATTGGCCAAGCATCTATGCAAATAAGATAAAGAACATGTATGACAAGCGTTTAAGTGAATTCAATTACAACCTGCTTAACAATGTCTTATGTACCAATTCTTTTTTGCAAAAATGTAAAATAAGACAAAATGCAAAATGTGACTATTGTGACATCTCAAATGAAGATATTAAACATCTTATTTTTGATTGTGATAATGTCAAACAGATATGGCATAATTTGAACAATGCTTTAAATTTTACTGTTAAATGGAAACATGTTGTAATTGGTTTTTATGTTGAAACTAACCCAAAAGTATTGTTTTATAATACAATTATATCTTATATAGCTTTTAAGATATACAAATTCAAAATGGGATGTAGAATAAAAAACGAGTGTCAAGATAGTTTAGAATTAAAACAATTTGTTAAAAATTCTTTATTTAAGGATATGGAAATCATGCTAGATTTTTCAAACCTGAATTTGTTTAAAAATATGGTAAAGCGTTTGACAAACCTGTTATAAATTACTTTTGTTCTGTTATTCTCATTATTATTATAATGATGCCAATTTTCCTAATACCCGGGATATCTGGCTTTTGTAAATGGGTATTGTTGTTGAAGTGAAATAAACCGTAATTAAAACAAAAATATATATTTACATTTAAAAAAAAAAAAGTATGCAGATGTTCTTTTACAGATTGTAATTATATATGGGTGATTATTATACAATAATGTTCTCAGAACTTTGAAATGAAAATTTGAAAGCAAATTAATGGCAATTTCCTTGTACTACAGACATCCTCCTGCTGATGTTCTAACTCGGTGATATGGCTGTCTCCTATATTATTTGTGAAGATGAATAGAACCATGCAGTTTATCGGCTCAAGTTAAGGAACATCTGAGGTAACTGAATTTAATATTATGATAGGCCCAATAATTAATATTTGGGGTAGGAATTAAAGACAAAATTTTTTATCATGAATGTGAGATGATCAGAATATGTTAGGGCAAACTGATATAATTGTCCTCAATGCAGCTTTAAAAAATACATCTGTCGTTTGTTTTTATGATAAATCATCGGCATGATATTTGCTGATAATATTAGATCAGCTGTGTGTCTTGCACGGATCTAAAGAAGGTCGGATATAAACAGACCCCCCCCCCCTGCGCCCCTAGCCTCCTCCCCGGAAAATTCAAATTGACTTATTCACAGTAAAAAAGCTGTAATATTGCATATTGAAACTTTGCACAGTAAAATAAGCCCCCTTCTCGCAAACAAATTAATTGTTGGATTGAAAACTAAATTTAATAAGACACAATAATGTATTACATTTTTTTAAATCGTTATATATTGAGGATTTTTTCTGCATTATTATTTTTATAATGTAAATGCAATTCTATTTATATCAATTTATTTTTTCCATTTTATATGATTATTTTTGTAATTTACAGCAGCATATTGCGAAAACGGGCTTTTGAAGTCATCAACGTCAGAACTAGAGAACTAAACTGGAACTGAACTAAAGATAGTGACCAAACGCATTTATTGTGATGCGTTCTTCATCTGAGTTGGAAAGGGGATGAATATAGGAGTAAAGAAAACAAATGAAGAAGATTGAAGGTATGTGTATAAATAGACTATAAAAAAAACATTTGAAAATTTGAATATTAATTATATTTCTGTGAGAAAACAATAAAGATTAGACTTACTGTTAATCTTTGTGAGATTGTTTTATAAGGACAAAGTTTGGGGAATATTGGTTGGATTAAATCGTTGCCCCAACATTGGGCCAACATTAAAACTGTCAATCTACTGACAATGGGCCAACGTCACGCCAGCGTGTTGGTGCAATGTTGCGCAGATGAGCAAAATTACATTGGGCTGATGTTATTTTCTGACATTGGGCCCACATAAATGATAACATTGGGCCAACGCTGGGCCAATATAAGCTTGCTATCTGGGTATATATAGTGAAGATTCAAAATTGTTAAAACTGTGACCCCTGGACCAAAACTGGGACCTCAGACGGTGATTAAAGTTTAACGTATATAGGAATATATTTCTTACGAACTACAAATCAACAGTTTGGTACATTACTTTCATACATCCTTGGCTATTGTAGGTTCCAAATTGTTAAAACCGTCACCCCCGAACCAACACAGGGGCCTCGGAAGAGGATCAAAGTTGAACATAGAAGTATATAGGAAGTGTTTAAAAATCTTATTCTCGTGAACTACAATGCTACAGTTTGTGAGGTCATTATTCAAGCATCCTCAATTTGTGAAGATTCTAAATTGTAGAAGCCGTGATCCCCAGACCACTACTGGGTCCCAGAAAGTTGTTCAAAGTTACAAAAGGAAATAGCATATGCTACAAAATAGACTGTTACAAGGAACTGTTGTTCAGGTGAGCGATGTGACCAATAGGTCTCTTGTGTTTTCAAAAAATCTTTAGAAAATAATTTTTTGTAGGAAAAACTTGAAAAAGTTTAACAAAAACTATAGGCAAACGGGTTAACAAAGTTTTAATCTTTACATTCTCAATTACTTATACATCATACACAAAACTGTACAATTTAGATATTGGTTTCAATTGCAAAATTAATATGTATCAATGCGTGTTGAAATTGAATGAACTCATTCATAAATATACAAAATATTTTGTAATTTTTGAAAACCATGCTACATTAGTAACCCTGAAAAATTTCTTTGCATCCTGCTTTTATAAAAACCCCATTGTACTCTGTTATTTTAGCATAAGTATCAATTAAGCATGAACCTTTGCTTTAGATAATGCGATTAACGGGAACTGATGCATTGTGTTATTTTTGTCCTTAACTGTAATTATAACTTCCTTCGTTTACTAGGTGAATGTGAATTTGAAAATTGCTGCACAAAATTTGGAACAAAAATTCTCGCAGTTGGGAAGCCCAGTCATGCTTTTATTAGTATTACACCAACTACGGATCGCTTTCCGCTGATTTCTTATGTATATGATCATCTGTGTGTCTAGCAAAACATTCACCATGTCGCTTGTAAATATCACTCAGTTTATTGAGAAAGAGAGGCAGTCCGGAAATCCTAATGAATTCTGGAAGAGTGAAAATAATAGTGAGCACAGGGTTAATACACAATCTGTTTTTGACAATTGTTTAACTGCTACTTCACATTTCGTTTCCGATGACCAACGGTTAAAGAGTATTTCTGAGAGTACCAAGAGTAATGAAGGTACAAGAAATGATGGGAATTTAACCGGAAACCTTGAAAAAGATTTAGAGAGTAGTGCAAATTGTTTTCCGTCTTGTGATGATTTAGACGAGACAGATTATTTTGATAGTGAAGATGAATACTGGGATTCTCTTAGAAGCAAAAACATTGAGGAAGAGCTATGTGCCTACTGTCTTTGCCATCATATACCACGAAGCGTTGAAGAAAGCGAATATTGTAAGTTTCCTATTACAGAAAATACCTTTGCCTATTCCTTTGCATCATTTAAAGTTAACACATTAAAACATAAAACCGATACATTTTCCATTTGCTACCGATAAAAAACCCACTAACATAATTTTCAATGCTATATTAAAGTAACGCTTAGAATTAAACGGGGGAAATTTTCAATAATGATATTAACATACACTATATTTGTTCTCAGGCCCTCTTGAAGAAGTTTATGATATGTATCCAGCTTTTACACGAGTTGTTCAGAAGTTTACAAAAGAAAACAATTTCGAAATACACGATGTATATGGAGACGATACCTGTCTGTTCCGTGCAATTGCTGATCAATTTGAGATAAATGGATGCCCTGGACATACAGAGCTATCTTTACGTCAGACAGCTATTGAGTAACTTTTTTGCATTTTTAGAACGGTCATTTAATATACATTAGTGTGTTAACACAAAAAAAACTTAAAATTAAATGTATTTTTATACATGTACCCAGTATGTGCGGTTTAAGTATCATACTGGTTTAGACGGTTATAAATGGGATATATAAAAGATAAGGATTTGATTTCTTGTTAGCATGTAATCTGATTGGGATAATAAATCGCTAAAGACAGGTAATAAAGACAGTGTTCTGTTTAACGATTAAAGAACGAATTCATTTAAAAGTTGGACCAGATATCTAAACAGTTAATTTTTAAAGATATATTCAATTCATCTTACGATCTAAAGAATAAAAAAAAGTTGTGGCAAAAGAAAAAAAATGTCTGACTATATAGCCTGGACTCAAATTAAAACGACATTTATCTATTTCAGTCAAATGAGAGGAGATCCCAAAAGGTATGGATCACATCTTTTATCTTCCCATGTAGAAGATACGTTGGAAGAATATTTACAAAAAATGCAAAAAGCAACGAAATGGGACAATCATCCTATATTACAGGCCTTGGCTGACGTTTTTGTCTTGGAAATTTACGTTTTCTACTTTGTTGATAGTCAAAGCAAGCATTCGGTAATAACTTCAAAGACAAATGCAACAGGAGAGAAATTTCACATGTATCTAGGTTGTAACGAAGAAGCACATTTTTTTAGCCTTCGTCCATTGCAGTGGATGACGGAATTGCCTTATAGTAAGATTTGAGTTTTCTTAACTTTTTCTTCTTTTCTTATAAATTGATATTTTTAGATCTTGTACTATTTTTTGCTTAATTTTACAAATATTTAATTATAAACTACTAATCTCAATATGATATTATTTGGATTATGCACTCATAAAATTCTGGCATGTAACTTTCATCATAAATATTTCAAATTGTGATAATATTTTTAGGGGCCCAGATATATCGAATGCTTGTCGTATGCACGGAGAAAAAATTTGAGGAAAGAAGACAACTTCTACATAACAAGATGGCTGTTGTTTCTCAAGGACACTTTCCGAAAGATCATTTAGCCAACTGTTTTAAGTACGTCTTGCAGCTTATTCAGAACGAGACAAGTCATCTAAGACTAACGAATGATACAAATGTCGAGCGGAGCTATATTTTTGAATCATACAGTGGGAAAGATCTAGAGCCTGAAGAATCAGGAGGTGCGTATACTATAAGAATCAACTTCAAAATTCACTGGATTTTTTTAAAGGAGGGTGGGTTGTTAATAAATTACCCATTATATATACCTATAAATTCTAATTATGAATTGTTTTGCTATGATCTATTATTTAGTAAAAACAATTGCATAAATGTTCGGTGTTTACGGTTCAAAAGGGGAACAATATAGGTTAAAAATGACCGCAGCCATCCATTTCTTTTAGACACCATTTGTAATTGAAGAATGAGAAGCATTCTAAACAATCATTTCAGCAAATGATGATTTTATTTTTTTATAAATTTACAGAAATCAGAAGAAAATTGGTTGACAACGGCTTTCAAGTTGATAGCGTGTCAGGAATACCTTTGCTTCACTTGAATTTTATCATAAAACACATATTTCCATATACTATGTTTTATGGAGTTCGAATGAAACCCCCTTTGTTAAGAATTGGTGAGATTTATTTTCATCATGTTTGCCATTTTTCAAATCCACAAAGCATAACCCTGCGAGACATATCTCGCACACAGAAGATGATTAAATTGCAAATGAAAAGACAACCTAAAATCTCTTACATGATTGTTGTTCTGACAAGAAACAAGAAAGCGATATACGACAATGATTTTGTTGCTGATGATGCCCAGGTCGATCATGTATTTATTGATTCTTCAAATACCCTCCCTGGATATTGTCGACTTAGACTCGCTTCATCTCTAAATTTTGCAGATGAAAATGTTGTACGGATTGGTTCGAATATTTATCAAAAAGCTTTTCAAATTACTGAGACCTTGCGGTCACAAGTAGATGTAGGACGCAGAAGAAAAGTTCAATACATTGGAGTGCCATGCAAATCTTTTCCATTTGTTCGTCGTTGGAAGGAAAATAAAAGATCCGATTTTCCCTCAGGTACCGTTATTGACTCTATCGTTAAAAACGGTTGTACTTTGATACCTAATCCCCATCCGAAAAGTACACGTCCGGATTTAGAATGGGAATTCAATTTTTCAATTGCAGAAACCTTGATTTTTAATAGTTTAACAGATGGTCAGATGCATGGCTTTCTTGTCCTTAATGTGCTGCTGGAGAATATGACCAATCACCTACATGTACCATTTCAGACACAACATTTAGTTGCAGTGTTTTTCCTGGCTTGCGAAGAATTGTCTTGTAGAGCCTGGGATGTTAACTTTAGTGGATGTTTTTTGTATGTTCTAGGGTCATTGCTGTCATTTTTAAAGGCAAACTTTCTTCCTGATTATTTCATACCAGAAAGGAATCTTATTGACTCTCACAGAAAAGATGATATTGGCACATTGTGTTGTATTGTGGAATATATTCGGTTGTTTCCTGCATGTGCTGTTCAAATTGTCGCAGAGAAATACGGATATACATATGGGACTAATCTGATAAAGCGTATATTGTTGAATAGGGAATATTTTCCCGATATAACAAAATTTCCTGTAATATTTGATGAATCATTTGGACCACTAACAATTGCCACTGCAAAAACAATGGCAAAAATGGGATTTTACGGTGCATCTATTCAAATATTGGAAAACCGATTTGAACAAAGCCTTTTGACTCCACAATCGCTATTAAGACAATCATCTTTTAATTTTAGCGATTTCTTCATGTCGGCTCTAATGGAAATAAAACAACAGTCATCCCGTGTCAATTTGGCACGTATATTTGACCTGAAGATGGGATCAAATATATCAGATTTAGTTATTGAAACAGGAAGGGGGTCACTGCAAGCTTATTTGCCTTGGGCAGTTGATGCAAGAATAGGCTGGATCAAAGTTCCACTCGACAAAACCGGCAATTTGATTGAAATAGCAAGTTTCTTATATGGATACAGTAAGTCGGAATATTGGAAAAGAAACGCAATACTTGCTGAAATAGCTGCAACTACATCAATTAGATGTATTCAAGAAACGCTGAAGGAAAATAATCTCAATGTTGAAAGTATCAGAGATTTGGGTTTAAGCGCAGAGGTCAAAGATGAAAACCGAACCTTACAGAGAAAGCTCATTCCTCTGTTTGTACATCTTTATTGCGTTTCATTGTTAGATTATGAGATATATCCCTTGCTTGATTATTTGGATGATATAGAGGACATCTGCAACTTATTTCCAGAAATGGCTGGGGTGGTATCTTTGATGTTCAGCGATGCATTTAAACCAGAAAAAAGTTTGAAGTATGCCAAAATGATGAATGCTTACTTTCAAGACAGAGTACGTATTGTATCTATACATGACGATAGTTAAGCAAACGGTTTGAGTTATTTAATAGATACATGATTATTTTCATTAGATAGACTTTGTTAACATTTAAAATGCTGGTTTGGAAGAATGTTATTTAAACCAAGATGTGTGACCATAACGTATGTACAATTATTTTTTAGGACGCAACTGCATAAAGACTTAAGGAATTGAATTCACAGTTCTCGTAGAAAGGCATGACAATGTACTGTTTAGAACATGATGCCAGATCTATATTTTACATTATGATGCAACCTCTGGGAACACAAAAGATGTCAAAATCCGTTTACATAAATTCTGCAGTGTGCGTTAATACAGCTGATAACTTTTCGACTACTCGCTCGTTTATCTCTTAAACATACTTTGCAGAATTATATATTTTTTAATGTCAATCAATTTTATATTTTCAATGGTCTTGCATTGTAGATAAATATCCTTTTATATTTTTAAAATTGTTAATCATAATAGTTTTTATCCCGAACGTTTTAATTGGCTGAGCAATATATAACCTGATTCAGTAAAAAAATCGAAAGCAACTTAGAATTGAATTTAATAATGTAATTTGTTTTTACTCCGTTTGATAGTACATATATGTGTACTATTAAACAGAGTCATGTGTCATTTGATTAAGCTACGTTTGTGATATATTCTCTTTTTGCAAAAAAGAAGAGAATAATATTTGAAATAGAAGTACATGTAAGTGCCATTTGATTGACCACATTTTTAATCCTTAATGCTGAAAATAACGATAATGACACGAACTGACATTACTACAAAATATTAAGTAGAAAATATTTTATTTGATTGGTACAATAATTTATTGAAATTGTATTTCAATTGCGAGAAAATGGCATGCAGTTATTAATACAGCAAATATAATCATGATATCTCACCTCTAAATAAAAAACGTTTTACACATTGAATTTGATAAATTAGAGAGTTTTACATGTACCCCTTCAAATATGATTGTTGATGTTGATTTTCATAGTGTTTACTTCACTAGGCTAATTTTTGTTTCGTTAATTAAATTAATTACTCTGAAGTGCATGCAACATAAACTGAAACAAAGTAATATGATTTAGATTTGGAAACGTTCACGAGCTTCATTAACATATGTTTGTACATTATGTATGTGCGTCTGCAATGTTGTATTAACAGCACAACACTCAATATCAAGTTTAATTTATTGCCCGTTTTGATTATTTTGCGATTCATGAGAACAAAGTTTTATGTATAAAAATTTATGATGAAAATATCAATATGATGTTTCATTATTAATTAAGGATGTTAATTTGTGGGTAAGGGTTACCTACGTCAAAGTCGAGAATTGACTGTGCGATAAACCAAATGAAGAAACAAAACGTAATTTTTACTAGGTATATCATAAATTGACAGCGAAGAGATAAACACCTACTCCATGAGTTATAACCCATCGCAAAAGAGTTTATGTATGCTGCTTATTTTGCCTAAAAAAAAACCAAAAAAGTGTGCAGCATGTATGAGTAATGCGACCGCGGGTCATTATTCTACGTTGAATAATGCCCCCCCCCCCCCAGTTATTATTCTACGGGGTTCAATATTCTGCTTTACCCCGGCAAATCCGGCGTGTCGGTTTAATTGATTAATATTTGAAATCACTATATATATCTGTTTTCATGGTTCCCATTACTTGCAGAATTGTCAGTATATCAGAGTGATTATACCACACGTTTATACCGTTTACAATGTCAAGTGTAATTATTCCGCCATAAACCTTTATTTCTCATATATACAATAGTTTGAAAAACGGCATCCAAAGAGAATGAATTATGTGTCTTTTATTTAAGTACATGTACATCAAAATGACCCTAATTAATAACTACTTTAAAAACGCGAGGAATTAATATCCGCGTAAAGTCGCGAGAAGGACATCTCGCAGACTTTAAAATATCTCGCTTTTAGTTCTCGGACAGATGTAAACAATTTGGAATTATGAAAATAATTCGGCGATCGCGATTTTACACTCTCGCAATTTGATGCAAAAGCGTTGAATCGCGGAATTAAGTACTCACGTAAAAGTAATGAATGTACAAAATTCAATTCAAAAATTAAATAAATATTTATTCTACACTTCATAAAAAAATCGGAAATTTTTTGCATTAAGGCATAAAAAGGGACAAATATGAAAATAACAGACAAACAAGGAAATTAATTTAATATAAACACAGACAAGATAAAAAAAAGTTTTGGCTCGATCTATACTATTCAATGTTATATTGAGAATCACTGCCTCCTGTACGAATCCAAGAGTGTATGTTACGTTGCACTGACATTGTCTATGATGACCGCTGACAGTCTATAACATATATATTAAACAACAGCATTAATGCCAATGTCGGCTAAAAATGAAAAACAAAAACCATTAAAACCTTTAAAACTATAGGACTGTAAGTAAATATACAACTAGAAGAGTAACTGTACCAGGTCATCTGTTGCAACTGCAAGTCGAAACAGGTGACATTATGACCATGATATGATGTCAAATAGAAAAACACTCAGTCTTTCAATTTTATAGAAATAATCTAACAGAAAGGCAATATTGATGATAATTATCATAATCATGAAAAATTCATTTACTTATTTCATTTTAAGGAACTTTTAATCGACTTATTGTTAATAACGTAAAAAAAAAACTTTATTGTATGGATTAAAGTCAGTGTGAAGCATTTATTAACGGATATTTCATTTTAAGATACATGTAAAAAAAAACATTCAAAATCAAATGTGTTTGAGCTATGATTTAAACAAACATACAGAAAAGATTTCTTTACTACTACATGTACACGGCATTAAAGGGCTAGTAAAATTTGTTCCCTGTATTTCAATGTATGTATATATGAATTTATAATCTGCTGATTTTATTCTAAAAATGTATGTCATTGGCCATAATATTGATGTTGATGTAAATCTGTTAATTAACAACAGTAATTAGTCTATTCTTCCGTATTTAGGGTTATTTGTAATTAATGGATTCTTTACCGCGCTAGCGTTTATATCTGTTAACACTGGACTTTGGATTTCAAACTGTCTAAAATATAAACCTGAACTTTAGCCCTGGCAGTTGTTTATTTTTAGTTATATTTAAGACTATTCTTGTATAACGTATATGTCAGAGGTTTGGTTGGGCGCCTTAAAATTGAGAAATTGAAATTCCTTTTCTGTGTTGTTGTGTGTCTCTCTTTAGATTTAAAAAATATATTAATTTTTAAAAAGCAAACGAAATGTAAATAAAAAAATAAATAAACTAAACAAGAGGCCCATGGGCCACATCGCTCACCTGAGGAACAATAGGTATGATAAAATCAGCTCAATGGAGTCATAATACAAACTATCTGGACAATGTACAATAATACATGTAGATCTTGTATAAATAAAATCCATTTTCCCCAGGATATTCTTATGTTTATAATCATTAGTCCCTTTTCTAACAGGATGATTTTATAGTCATATCATATGTTGAGTATTGCAGTTCTCAAAAAGATCCCTAACAATAGTTTATATATGGGATATAAACGTACATCAAACTCTGAACCTTCTCGTGAGGCCAAAGAATTGTCCTGGGGCCAAAGTCTTAACAATTATAAAGAATGGCTGATTAGTTTCTGAGAAGATTTTTAAAGATTTACCCTATATATTCCTTTGTTAAACTTTGTCCCCCCCCCATTGTGGCCCCACCCTACCCCCGGGGATCATTATTTTCACAACTTTGAATCTACACTACCTGAGGATGCTTCCACACAAGTTTCAGTTTTCCTGGCTGGTTTCTGAGAAGAAGATTTTTAAAGATTTACTCTATATAATCATATGTTAAACTTCGACCCCCCATTGTGGCCCCAACCTACACCCAGGGGTTATTATTTTTGTAATAGTATGAGATTTATTAATTATTATATTGATAAATCTAATTACAGTTTTGATATTAATTAGTTAAGATATAATACATTTTAGCAATACATGTAGTTCTATATTAAATCACCCAGGTAGAACACCTAGGTTTACCTGCTAAAGTTAATTAAGGCCCTTAGGATATATGGTCCTTATATGGTCAATCAAAAGGTGCGTTTTTACAGAGAATATCTATTGGTTTTCAAGTTTGTATAGTTGGGTTTCATTGTCTGTGGATTTCTCTCCAGAAGTTCTTTGTGTTTTAAGACATTCTTCATATTAAAGCTAAGGAGACAAGACTTAATATTTACGACTTAGAAAGACCTTGATACGTATAGACTTTACTTCATCTCATATTGGTAAGGTAACATTAATTATATTTCTAACCATAACAGAAGTGCTAATATTTAATTAATTGTACATATCCTGTAATTAAGCAAATCTATTTATCCTTTTGCACTTTCTTAGTAAGAGTGATTTTTGAGTGAAAGAATATTTATCAAAGTATATTGAGCATCAAGAACTAGATGTACTAGTAAAAACCTTATTTTAAAGTAATCTGTAATTTAGTATTACTTATGGAAATATATATATAATTTGTAGTGTCTGTCTCTGCTGTGTAATCTATAATAGCAAAGTGCACACTCATAGGGCGTGGGACTGCCCATTCCCATATGAATGGTATGGATTATGTTTTATCATTATTATTATAGCGTATGTCAAATTTAAAGACATATCATATATAGCTGTAAAGCATTTTTATGATCTGTATGGATAAAATGTGTAATTACATGTATAATTACATATAAGAGTTATTGCCCTTTAACAAGAGTAAAATATAACTGTGTCCATAATGTATTTTAAACATATCACTTACTATTGTTATATTTCATTTCAGGGCATTCATTTATTTATCTGTTATCTATTTATTATATCTGTAATCGCAATAATAAAGGGATGTCCAGAACCTTATACAGTGTTATATATTAAGTATAGAACCAGCACTGTTTCATTTTCACAACTTTGAATCTACACTACCTGAGGATGCTTCCACACAAGTTCCAGCTTTGCCAGCGGATTAGTTTCTGAGAAGAAGATTTTTAAAGATTTACCCTATATATTCCTTTGTTAAACTTCGATCCCCCATTGTGGCCCCACCCTACCCCCGAGGGTCATGATTTTCACAACTTTGAATCTACACTACCTGAGGATGCTTCCACACAAGTCTCAGCTTTCCTGGTCGATTCATTTCTGAGAAGAAGATTTTTAAAGATTTACTCTATATATTCATTTGTTAAACTTCGACCCCCATTGTGGCCCCACCCTCAGGTGAGCTAAAAAGGTTAAGTTTACAATTCAATAAGTTGGTTTCTGGAAGAACAGACTTTGAAAATTTTCGTAATAAATATTGACAATTTTTTTTTACTTTTTTAATCTTTAACTTTTAAGATCTGTGTACAAACATAGAATTGTGAGCAAATCTCTGTATCTTGCTTATAATTCGAAGCTCAACACATAAATATGGTTAGTAAATAGAAATAATTGTAAATAATTAAACACAAGAAACATGCACTACTTGTATAACAAATAAAGAACACAATTTATTTTTTCGAAATGAATCATATATATACACATGTATATACCTACATATTTCCGTCAGCGATATCAAACTCTATTTAATCTGAATAAACTCGAGAAAATGCCGAGCATCTCAACAAAACCTATTGCATTAATCTACCATTACGCAAAAGATAATGCCGAATTACCGATAGAATGAATTGTATTTCAGTATCCCTACATCAGATTTTGCTTACTTTGCGCAGGTAAACAGTTAATTGTTTGATTTACCGAAGTCTCTGTTCGATTTGATACGTAAAAATCACGAAATACAGACGATAGTTCCCAGGTTACAAAGCATAAATAATGAAAACGAAACGAAAATCAGAACAAGCTAACACCAACGTCATGTGTGAAAACTGTCAACGCAATGAAATATTTAGCCTTAATTTACTTCACAAAATCGGCACCAATATATTTTGCATGTTTCAAAAATTTCCCTTCATACGTGAACGGTTGCATAGCAAGCAAATTCATCATAGTCAGATCGACCCGTTTTCGTATAATGTCATGGCTGCTTTAAACAAAGAACCTCGTTTTAGAAGTACGAAATACGAGTCTTGGTAAAATGCAAACCCGGGCCGTGGCAAAATAAAAGCCGGGGCAGATCGGCAATCGTCAATTCCAAATACGCATTATTTTGCAGCAATATTTACAGCGAATACAAATATACTGGTCCATCAAATATCCCGAAATTTTAATGAGATTGGCAGATTAATACCTGCCAATCTTTTGTTTTGCTCAGGTCAAGTCTTGCCTACCCATTTTCCGTATGCCGAGCCCGAAGCTATTAAACTGATAGAAACACACATTTCCTTTATTATTATTTTCGTAATAACTCAGATTTGAAACAGAATTAGCACTTAATTTTTGCAATTTATATTTTCCTTCCCATAAGGATAATTTACGCTAAACTACGTTGAATTGAACTCGGTGGTTCTTGAGAAGATTTTTAAAAATGCGCCCCCCTTTTTCGTCAGTTTCAAGGTTTTCTCCGCTTTGAATACAGATCGAACTTTTATTTCTGCAATTTATATTCGCCCTCCCATAAGGATGCTTTGTGCCAAATTTGGTTGAAATTGGATAAGCGGTTTTAGAGAAGAAGTTCAAAATGTAAAAAGTTTACAGACGGACAGACGGACAGACGGACGGACGGACGACGGACAAAATGTGATCAGAATAGCTCACTTGAGCTTTCAGCTCAGGTGAGCTAACAAAACACTTAATATCGTACACACAATTAGGCTTCGGTATTCAGTCAACTGAAAAGTAACAAATGCATATGTGGTAAGTAATAGTATTCCTGTAAAGTTAGTAAAATTGTCACGTCAAAGCGGTACCAAACACGTTTATTTTTAACTAATTGCTTGGTTGTTTTCCTGAAAACATTTAACTGTAGATTTTACAAGCAATTCGAAATTAGAAAACGAATTTGTGTTATTCTCGTAAACATTATCGAATTTTGGAAATCTCTAAACAATTCGACATCAAACAATGTTTGTTAAATTATAAACCCAAAGGCAATGTATCAAATGAATAAGGATAAGTTCTGTTTGGTGTTTCCACTACAGCACACACTATTATATTTCCGCATATACGTTTGAACAAGATAGGTTACAACCTTGCTATAAAAAAAATTGCAATACTATTAAATTTCCTTCTTCCTCAATTAATTTTAAGGGCTTGAAACAATTTGTTTAGAAAGGATATAATTCCATCATTCATCCTCATTCAGATCCTGTCATTTTGAGTTTAGTAACTAGGAGTAACGTTTATTTCTAGACCTGGGTTTATTTTGTTATTTTCGATATTCATGAAAATATCCACAGTACAAAGATGTCTCTGGTCAATATTGCACAAATGATTGAGAAAGAAAAGCAAACAGGAACACCTCAAACATATTGGGGAAGTAAAGACAATCGTCAACAGGAGGTCGAGAAGTCACTCGTATTTAACAACTGTCTAACTAAAGCTGTAATAGAATTTTCACAAGGGAAATTAAAACATTTGAAAACTGACCCCGAGGATAAAAATGATTCTGTTGTCCGAAAGCATGATGTTTCATCGAAAGATCTTCAAGAAGATATGGACATTAATTCAAATACAGATGAGTCAGATGACGAAACTGATGACACAGATTACTTTGATAGTGAGGATGAGTATTGGGGCAATCTTGGAAACAAAAATATAGATGATAACCCAACTATATGTCCATACTGTATTTCGTATCACCTCCCTCGAAGTGTCAATGAGACTAAAGTATGTAAGTCTTTTTTAAAATAAAAACAGTATCTGATGTAAACAATTTGTAATTTATTTTCACTTTGTGGTTTTAATTTGAGTTACACAGAAAATCATTTTGAAATGTTATAGTTTGGTGCATGATAGAGTTGCGTTTAAAAATCATATACATGTGAATCATTTGTGGTACATAGGTTACTATGAAGAGGTATACGATCTGTCTCCATGGTGCACACCAGCAATACTAAAGTTTGCAAAAGACAACGATTTCGAAATCAAGGACGTTTATGGCGATGGAAACTGTCTATTTCGTGCTGTAGCAGATCAGTTTATGATCAACGGGTGTCCTGGGCATACCGAAGTGTCATTACGTGAAACTGCTATTGAGTAAGCATCAAACTGCGTTTATTATTAGTTAACATTACCTTTAACACTTATATTTAATAAGTGAACAATTTTTATCATTATACATCTGGCGATGCTTCACATCAACAATAACATTTTTTAACATAATCTCATTGAAATGCAACAAAACTACGATACTTTTAATTTATAATTTCTAGTGATTTCTTTTTGCAAACATCTTTATTTTTATTCTAAGATGTTTTAGTCATCTGGGTTAACACAAGTTTACATGTTTACATGTACATATGGCTTTGACGAAAATAATTCTCATGCATACTAGGGGGGCTAGGAAACGACATATACTGGAGATTCCTTATATTACGCGAGTACTTAATTCCACAATTCAGCCGTTTTCCATCGAATCGCGAGAACATAAAATCGCGAATGCCGAATTTTTATCAAAGTAACATATAGTTTATCATGTCCAAAAAATAAGGGCGAGATTTTTAAATTTGCGAGATGCGATTTACGACATTTTGCGCGGATATTAATTCCTCGCGTTTAAATAGGAATCTACAATAGTGATCAGAACAATAATCATTCACATAGAGTTCTCGTTCTACAAACGTTAGATTATAATTGCAGATATCTGCACGTAAAAGCAAGAAACATATCTTACACTGATGTACTTTTACATTACGTAACAAAACTATAACATTGTACACTTTATTTTATATGTTCTAATCAGTGTTGGATTTTATAAGGATAATTCAGTGGTGTCAGTTTTTATAATAAGTTATATAATCATTATAATACAATACCAACATTGATTTTCTTTGCGATGATTAATTTGAGCGCATATTTTAATATTTTTGAAGAAATGAAACCATTTATTTTACATTATTTTAGACACCTAGAGAACAGTCCGTCAAAATATGGAGTTCACGTTTCATCCTTTTTATCAGGAGAAACATGGGAAGATTATCTCAAAAGAATGAAAAAGCCAGGAGAATGGGGAGATCATATTATTCTTCAAGCTTTGGCTGACGTATTTTTACTGCACATTTCAGTCTATAGTTTTATAAAGGAAGACATTAGACGAACCGATATTACCACTGAACAAATCCTTCCTGTGACGTCAAGATTCTGTATTGCACTAGGGCATGTAAGGGAGAGACATTATTGTAGTCTTCGTCCAACTCAATGGCTAGCAGAGCTACCATACAGTAATTTTTTTTCTTTTGGTTTTTGACATCTCAATTTCAATGAAGCAAACGATTTCGCTTTGATTTGATGAACAATGATCCGATTGATTTTCTCTTAAAGATAGGAAGTTAGATGTTCAAAGAACGAGTGTACTTATGGGCCCCGTTAAAAAAGTGAAAATTTGGCATCATTTTTATCTCACATTATCTACTAATATTTAAAGCATAAGAAGTTTTAGCGCTGAATTTAGTGTATATAAAACGCACGAAGCTTTACAACATAGTAGAGGTCAGCCAACGTTCGCAATGTAATATCTTTAATCTAGGATGAACATTCATTAAAAAAAATGTTTACCATCAGCTTAACCGTGTACAAACTTGTGGAAAGATAAAAAACGATACATTTAGAAAACCCCAGTGTAAATACGAAGTCTGAACAACATTAGGCTGGTACTTAAAACAGAAAACTGTATGAAACTTTCAAAATTCTTCCTATAGCAACTGATGGCTATTACCTGCGTGACCTATGTTGAACCAACGTATGGAATTAATAATTTGAAATAGTCACGTGAGTTCTATCCAGGTAGACGTTTGTCAAATGTGCTCACTGTAAAGACTGTCACGTTTTAACTCGCTTTCCATAGACATTGTATGGTAAGGATTGTTTTAAATCAATATGCTAATATGCAAATTCAAAGGTTTTATTCAATTTTTTTTCCAGACATAAAATAGCGCATAAAGTACAATTAAGCAAAGACACCTACTGACAGAATATAGTCGATTCGAATGTCTACTCCCTCTTAATTCAATTAACACCATTCAAATAGGTTCGGTATGATTTCTCCGGATTTAGATAGTCTGTAGGCATTTAAAATCTTGAATTGTTAAAAATGTATGCTAATTTTGGTAGTTAAGCGTGGATTTAAATCACAAGTAACCATCAGTGCTTAAATGTTACGGAAAAAAGCAAATTGTTGATATTCTCTACATAAACTCGGCATTGAAAAAGGGTCCATTCTGTGTAACTTCAGTGCACTCGTTCTTTGTGAATGAATAACTTATTAACACATTTAAATCTAACAGAAAATTGTGATGCTCTTTCAGATAAGTATATATCCTCGATTGAAGAAGCACCTTCACATTTTCTAATTCAGTTGACATAAATTGTTTTGTTTTTCAGAATCTCAGATATTTAGAATGTTAGTGACGAATACAGAACAAAACCTTAGAGAAAGAACAAAACATATGGACAGAAAGTTTACATTTATGACGCAAGGCAATTTCCCGGAATCTCATTTGGCCGAGACTTATCAATTTGTATTGCAGTGTATTTCATTGCAAGAAGATCAAAAAGCAGATTTACTACAATCCGATCTGAAACCAGTTTTTATATCTTATAATGGAATACAATTACAGCAGGAAGAAACAGGGGGCAGTTATAGTATTCATAAAGCAATGTATAGCAAATAAAAGACATATATTAATATATGTTTATTTCGCTGTAGTTCAGTATTTTTAGACTGTTTCTTTAATCATAATTCTCCTTTTGTTTTATAGAATCTCAAAAAATGTTACTTGAGGACCAGTCTCATGTTGATTCCATGTCAGGAATACCTTTGCATCATTTGACATTCATCATGACACATGTGTTTCCGTATAAAATGGCTTTCAAAGAATTTTTAATGGGTGCGCCATTTTGCTGTACTGAAAACGTTCTGTATCATTATCTAGGATCGGTCGCAGATGAAAGTTTTATAACTCTTCGCGATATAACCCGTACTAGAAAAATGTGGGCGCCAAAAAAACGCAAAATTGGTAGGGTAGTTGTTTTAAAAAAGAACAAAGTTCCGATTTTTCCCAGTGATGATCTTTCACAGGAACATATCCCCGGACGCTTATATGTTGATTGTTCTGAAACCCAACCTGGGTATTGTAGACTTAGACTTTCTACGCCAGATTCAAGTAGTGCAATGAATAACACTGAACAGTTTGGTTTTAATATGTTTCAAAAAGCATTCACAGTCCCTGAAGGGTTAGCATCTAAAATCAAACTTCCATATTGTGCCACGATTCGCTGCATCGGGGTGTTGTGTCTAACGTTTCCATTTGATTGCCGCTGGAAACAGAGAAAACCAAAGAGTGATTTTCCGTCTCAATCTCTTGTCCGATCAATTATTAAAACAGGTTGCACTCTTATTCCAAAATCACACCCGAAAAGTTCTTCTCCGGAAATCGAATGGCAGTTAGACTTTTCTATGGCAGAGCATCACATTTTCAAAAGCATGACAGTTTCACAGATTCACGGTTTTTTTGTTCTGAAGGTATTAGTTGACAACATGGTACATCACTTACCATTGAAAACGAAACATTTAAAATCGGTGTTTTTAATGACATGTGAAACAATCCCTTCAGGTGTCTGGGAAACAAATTTCAGTGGATGTGTATTGCAGGTTTTGAACAACTTACTATCCTGCTTGAAACGTAGATTTCTTCCAAACTATTTCATCCCAGAAAACAATCTTATTGATTGCCATAGAGAAGATGACATCATTACTCTATGTAATATCATTGAATACATCCGTCTTTTCCCTTCCAGTACTATTCAGGTTGTAGCCGAAAAGTACGGCTATACATATGGACCAAATCTTATAAAGCGTGTTCTATCAAACGTTAAAGACTTTAATGATAAAAAGAATTTTCATGATGTATTCAACAACATATTTGGGCCATTAACATTAGCAACTGCAAAGATAATGGCCAAGATGGGATTCTACGATGTGTCGCTTGATATTTTAGAGCAAAGATTTGAACAGAGTCTGTTGATACCAGATACAAAACAAACTAAACATCAATCAGTAAACTTTTCTGACCTTTTTTGGTCGGCTGTAATGGAGATGAAACAAAAGGCATCCCGAGTCCTATTGGCAAGATTATATGACACAAAAATGGGATCAAACATCTCTGAAAAGATATTGAAAAAGAAAAAGTTTTGTCTGCAAATGTATTTACCGTGGACAGTGGACAAGAAAATAAGCTGGATTGCTGTTCCATCGGAACATGCTAAAGATTTGGCAGCAATTGCTAACTTTCTGTATCAATATAGTAAAAGAGAATACTGGAGAAGAAATGTAGACCTTGCTGAACTAACCATTACAACATCATTGAAATGCATTCAAGAAACATTAAACATTGATTTTGTATTTGGGAAAAACATTAAACATATGCATGTTGGTTTAAAAACAGATATAGATTCTCACAGGCGAACAGTCATGAAAAAATTAATTCCGTATTATGTGCATTTGTTCAGTATTGTAAGACTAGATTTTTTAATTACTCCCTTAAACGATCATTTGGATGACGTTGAAAAACTTTGCAATGAGTTTCCTGAAATGTCTGGATTTGTCAGTTCAATATTTGCTTTTACAAGGCAAAATGAGAAGGAAGTGGAATATGCTAAAAAGATGGCTGATTACTTTAACGGAAAGGGTGAGTTCATAACAAATTAATATTTAGAAAATTGGTTATTAATTGGATTTAAAAAGGTAAATCTTTAATACAATTGATATTAAGATATTATTAATTTCTTTATCTGGTAATAATGCCCAGCACACACGAGAGTGTTTCAAGAACATACTTTAGGAGCAATAACATTCCCGTCACGGTTCTTTCTTTGAAAACAAGTTAATTACAAATTCTAAACAATATTTTTTAATCAATAATTTAAAGTGCTTTTAAAATTCAATTCTCTAATATTATATTTAATATCTAATTATCCATTTTTAACAAAGCGTAAATATCCTTCAGTAGTATCGTTTAAGTTGTGTATTTCGTTTGACTTTTGTTACTTCGGGGATAATGTACATGTAATACTCCCTTGAATATTTCCCGAGCTATAATTTATGCGGAATATTTGTATTCTAGGTTAAGAAAACGTTCGTTTCTTTGATATCAAACAAAAACAAAAATCACACATCTACACTATACCACTCTAAAATTACAAATAATTTATTTAATACCTTTGATAAGGTGTATTGACATGGGGGATATGTTACGCGTCTCATGAATATAACATTAAAAAGCGTTATAGAATGGATAATGTGGTTTCATTAATGTACAAGGGTATCAATTTTCGTGGTAAAATGAAAAAAACACAGTTTCAAGGATACGTAAATTCGTGGCCAATGATCCTATCAATACAAACTGTTAGTAAAAATTGCACTTCAATGAACATTTATTTCATGGATAAACTTAACAACGAAATCCACGAAATTTGGTATTCAACGAATATTAATGAATCCTCAGTATGCGATATGAAATGGTAAACAAATATTACCTTTCCTTAATCATAATAGAAGGTACTTGTATATGGAGGAACCGTTAAATATTTAAACTTTTGGTTCAAAAATACTAAAGAAGACTTAACGTTACTCGCCAGGGTGACTGTTTGTTTATCCGTCCGTTCATCAGTTCATCTTAACATCAAAGCTGTTATACGTAGTGTAGATTAATTGTTAACACATTGACTACCGAACCAATAATGTGATCCATAGAAGGTTATTACGATAAACTTTAAAAACAAAAATCTATAATTATCTTCATCTCATAAACCAGAATGTTATATATTGTATTATTTCTATGCATGTATCCTCAGATAATGCAGATAATGTTGATTCTACTTATTTAAACTATGATGATTCGGTCAATTATTAGTCCCCAGGAAGGAATTTGAGTTTAACATAAAAATAGACAGTGGAAATGTTATCATTTGCTCACGAATTATATGTTTCAATAATGGTATTACAACGCAAGCATCATCAGATAATGTATAGTTTCATTCCACATCTTTCAAGTAATGACCCGATAGCACAGACTTTGGCCCGAAAGGCGGATTTTCAGTTAGATATATTAAATTTTTTATTAATTCTTAAAAAAAACACATTTTTAATTTTTTAAGTTTTCCAATTATATTGGTATTTCTATAAAGTCATTTTTAAAGTGTAGATTTCTAATTGTTTAAAACCATCACCTCATGTCAAATGAGGGGTTTGAAGCTCAAAGAAGAAATCCATAGGAAAAGATGTGCAAAGATCTTACAATATCACTATATCTTATTTCAAAAGATGACAATAATAGCTATTGATTTACTTTTTTCTAAACTAATTTTTATAATTTTTTTTCGTTTATGTTTTGTTGAAAGAACGAATAAGTATTTTTTTATGGTATGCAATGATGGCAATGGGCCTCTTGTTTTGTTTTTTTCGGTCAAAATTAATTTTGTTTTTAACCCGTTTTTTTCTATTCAGCTGTTATGCAGCAAAATATTGAGCCAACACAAGGACCTATCTTTGTTCAAATAACAGAAAATTGTTTGAAGTTCGTAACTCAAGTTAAGCCTAACAAATGACATTCAGTGACAATTTCATTGTTAATGATTGTCTATCAGACTAAACTAGAAAAATAAAATTCATTAAGATTTTAAAATGAAATCACATATCAAAATCAAGTCCTTTTAAACAAAAATATAATTATTTAGTTATTCTAATTTGTGCAACTTTCAAAAGTAAATGTAATATACAAAATGCATTTACTATTTTTAGTTAAAATATCGCTTTATTGTATTTTATCACATAGGTCATGTTAGTCAATAAAGATATTAAGATAGACACCCATGTTTTATTTGTTTTCCATATCTTAATCACGTTATATTCCTTTGTAGTGATAATACATATTCCAGACAGTTCAATTCCTGACTGAGATCAAAAGCAAACAAGAGAACGCGATCGACTATTGAGTGACGGGGATCTGTTTCGCCGTTGTCTCTTTTTGAATTATGAAGACAGTTTGATACTATTATCTGGTGTAGTTTAGAAAACAAATATTCGTTCATCATATTAAAGATACCATCCATATGTTGATATATATCTGTATTTTTTTTTAGATAAAATAAAAAAATCTATAATTTTTTTTCACTGCTTTCAAAGACATACGTAATTATTACTATGCACCAAACCCCCCCCCCCTCCAAAAAAGTTGTAAATATCTATGGAGAGGGTTTTCGTTACGTACAGTAAGAATAGCTATCTCAGATATTGCAAATTATTGCTATGCAGGCTTGGGGCGAATTACATTGTAAAGTAATGCATTACATTACCATTACTTCATGAATTTGGGCATTAAATTACCATTACCATTACTTGGTTTTCTTGAAGTAATGCATTACATTACCATTACATGAGTAAAGTAATGCATTACCATTCCTTTTTTTTAGAGTAAAGCTAATAAAGAGTTTTTGCAAATATTTTAAATATGAAACACTCTTTAGCATATCTACAGCTTCATGCTCAGTATCAGGTTCAAATTCAATGACTAAACAAGAGTCATCCTCAATATATACTCATCTTGTGGCATTATGAACAACATATTACATAAGTAAAATGATATTTATAGACTTTGGCATAATGCAATATCAGATACGAAATAGAGACACAGAATTACATTCGTAACAAAAAAAAACAATTTTTTTGGATTATAATGTTGCGTTTTTTAAAAGCTAAATATAGATATATCCCCAGATTACACAAATCTTTATAATTTTGGACACATTTTTATTATTTTATAAACAGATGGTTTTCCCCAGTTATAATTCTTAATAGTATTTCTTTCTACCGAGGACACTTTAAGACAAAAGATTGCTGTTGCACTTTTTGATCGAAGTTTCAAAGGGTTCATCTTTTAACTGCATCCATCTTCCGGGCTATATTAAATAAATGTTTTACAGGAGCAGTCGAAGCTTGGACTGGAAAATACTGTTTGACGATCTTTATCTTAGGATATATTAAGTGCAATAATATATTAAATGCATGAATCTTGTAATTTCTATCGGTCCAAACTAATGTACAGTGTAATTAATATGCAAGAGAGAGAGAGAGAGAGAGAGAGAGAGAGAGAGAGAGAGAGACATATAGACAGACAGACAGACAGAGACAGTGAGGAAAATGAGAGAGAAAATAAGTAAGATTATTTTCAAATGGGTTAGAATGTTGGAAGTGATATTGATTTTCATCATGGATGGACAGTGCATTCAATTTGCTTTTAAAGGTGCATGTATGTCTCCTATTCTATTGTGACATAGCAAGGGAAGGGGATTTGGGTGTTTAGCACTTCTTATAACAATAGATTGTTTTGATACTTTGATTATCCTGGGGGCATAGTGTGTTGTTGATACATTTCTTATTGTAGTACAATAATTGGAGTAAATTGTTTAAATGATTAAATACTCTTAGTAACAACACTCTTTAAAATGTTATGAAATTGTGCTGTTATCTTTAATAATATTAACAAATCAAAAATGAAAGTAATGCCATATAATACCAGCATTACACTAGATTTTGGAAAGTAATGGATTACATTACCATTACTTGTAATGCTAATTTTGTGGCATTACACATTACTAGCATTACTTTGAAAACATGTAATGTATTGCAATGCATTACCATTACATTTAGCATTACCCCAAGCCTGTTGCTACATGTATGAATGGTCCACCATAATCATAACTGGAATGGAAGAAAAAGGTAAAGGCTACTATACGAGATGTCTTCTTAGGGAGAAACCTGACTAGAAAAGGGGAAATGCCACTATATATCTAACTTCCCGTGATGGAAAATCTAAATTTTTCCAGAGGAAAACCGATATAGCCATTTTTTAACGGGGGGAGGGGGTGGCTAGGGTAATAAGGCACTATACAACACCCGGCTGGCTAGGGTAATAAGGCACTATAAAACACCCGCCAATCAAAATCTTCTTCTTCATGTATGTCTATGCTTTAAATGTCAAAAGCATGAAAAAAACGTAAACTTTTCTCAGATACCTTTTCAAACTGTATTATAATGTAAATAAGATAATTAGGTAAGGTAACTATATATGATATGAGTTCACGATTTTGTAAGCAAAATCACCGAGGAGCACACATTTTGGCGGTGTTTTTAATCTATTGTGGAACTGAACTGTCGACAAAGACATCGCAATTAGGATTAGATTACTACGGTTAACATTCTGATTATGTATGCTTCACTGTAAATTATTAAAAAAAACATTGAGTACGCGACGAATCAACAATTGTGTGTCATGCAAAAAAATGAAAATAAGGAATGCACAGTAAAAATAAGTTATAGTAAAACAAGTTAACCCCCCCAACCCCCCCCCCCTTTAGTTAGTTTTTCTCAAAAAATTCTAAGTAAAATAATTTTAAAGTCTATTTTTTTTTTTAACATTCGGTCTAAAATTTAACGAGACCGAGAACAGTTTAAGTGCGCATTACACTGCACTCCTTTTGGTGGCAATAGGTTTTTGGCTTTTGAAATATTTGAGCAAGCCTCATTAAGGTTGCTAGGTCCTTCTTATAAAGGTATTAAAGTTTCAATTAACTTAAATTTCTTTAAGGTCAAGATCCAGTAAATGATTCCAGAGTGTCTTTTTGTTGCGAGAATCATTATGACGTTTAATCACGGGAAATGTAATCCCGGTAACAATATTCAAGTTGACATCATTTTAAAGAGGAAGTCAGGAGCTTGTCTAATGCCGTTTTTGGAGAGAATGTAGGCATTCTAGATAGATTTCACCAGTCAAAAATGGAAAAAAAAAACGAGATTTGTTACTTTTCTTATATTTCATAGGAAATGGTGGTTTAAAACATGATTTTGCATTGTGTTCACCAAACCTTTAAGCCCCGATACACCCTATGAATCAAAGAAATTATTATGAAGCATCATCAAAATAATTTATATCTTGAATTTCATAAGCCTGTAAGCACTTTCATTTACTAGATCTTGACCTTAATGTCTGCATACACAGTTGAATTGTAAATGAAATGTTTGGTGTTTTTTGTCTTCTTTTAAAAACGTTATAAGACTTAATTGTGAAAAATAACGTAAAGAGATATTCATATAGCTGAGATTCAAATAACATTTACGCCTGGTGTGTTTATACATGTATATAGTAAAGAGCTATGGTTAAATTGGACATATATTTCTAATAAAAATGACATCACCATGTCGCCTCGGCGTCTGATCAACCTGATATATTTCTGAAGTCATTCTGTAAAAACTTGGTAACATTTAACGAGGCCAAGTACAGATCAAGTACGCACGCTTTCGCGCAGCGTTTTATTTGTATTGTGGCATCATCTTTTTGCTTGGTTGACGCCATGACGTGATAGTTTCAACTGCAGATATTCAGCGAAATTTGTTGAAAATAGCTCGTTTGATGCGTAAAATTGATATTGTGGAATAAAAAAAAATATCTCGAAGTATAAGCTATATTTGGGCTCTGGTTGAAAACGTAAAGAGAGTTCATCAAGCCTAGCCCTCTGTCACGTTTTCTCAACGCGGCTTAATTCATATATTTCAAGACAGTAACCATGTATTTTTTATTAATGACCCGTAATATGTAATAACATATATTTATTTATTACTTAAATGTATCTGAATGTTTTAATAATACTATAAAGATCACCATTTCCTCCTTTGTCAATAAAAAATAGCCATTATCTGACAATCTGGGAAATTGGGCATACAAAAAAACAACTTTGATAAGACACCTGGAACAAACCAGGAGGTAAAAGGTTTTTTTTATTTGATGCCTTTTAGCAATTGCTTTAATATGTAGAACAGAAAAAGAAATCCCTAAGGTAGAAGTTTTAAAAGAAGTATAAAAAATGTGCTAAATTGATACATTTCAAGCAAAATTCCATAGGGTCCTATCTTAAAAGTTAACAAACTTTGAGATGACCCCTTAAACAAACGGTGTGGTAAATGTCCTATTTTTTTTTATCTTAAAAATAATAATTATATCAGTAGAAATTCATGTAAAAAATTTCATTCAAAATCTAGGGCAAAACAAATTAGACCGGGCCTCGTTAAATAAAACATTTAAACAGAGATAAAATACTTTAGGAGATTAAATACAAAAAAAAATCTATTATGTGGTTATTATTGTGTGCAATCCTTAGATTGTTAATGCCAGTGTTGTTTATATGAAGCATTCTTAATATTTGATCATCGGTTTTGATTTATTTTCATTAATCAATTCTTGCAAAACCTCGTTTTGCTTTTAAAAAATACATTTAGACAAAATACATGTATAAGTAGAAAGCACTTTTTTTCTCTAATCCATCAAACCGCATTTATAGGTCAATTTTAATCCTTCCTTTCAAACCTTTTTTTTAGATTTCCTCAATTTTGAGAATTTGTAAGTTGGCACTTAATGGACGTATTTCGGAGGAAGTAGTTCTCTGTGGAAGTTTTAGGCAAGAAATAATTTTATGTATTCCTTATCTTCGTAAGTTACCAATAATAATACAATGTCGCTGGTGAATATTGCACAGATGATTGAAAAAAAACTACAAAAACTTGAACCTCATACATTCTGGCGAGATAAAAACATCCAAAAGTGTGAGACCGAAAAATCATCTATTTTTGGCAATAGTTTAACTGGAACTGAAACGGAACCATTACTTCATGAACAACAAAGTGAAATTGATTCCGAGGATAGAGACTTTTTCGATAACATAAAACAAGATCAACATTTATTTGAAAGCCCAGAAGATGATTCAGACACTCTGGAAACAGAAAATGATTTAAGTGATGATGTTGATGAGACAGATTACTTTGACAGCGAAGATGAGTACTGGGATAGCTTTATTATCAAAAATATAGAGGAAAATACATCTCCATGCCGACACTGTCTCTCTTATCATCTTCCTCGGAGTGTCCATGAGGAAAATGAAACATGTATGATAATTTTAATT